>JAUMJL010000348.1:682500-1130000 GCA_033558185.1 Dromococcyx pavoninus | reverse complement strand
ACGCAGTGAAACCACCGAGGTTGCTATCACTTTCCTCCCGTTGAATGGAGGATACTAACGAGAAGAACAGCAAGTGTGCTAACCAGTTATGCAATTTGTCTTTGATACTGCTTGCCAGCACACGCTGGGAGATGCACTGGCACTTGCCATAGCCACACAACCACTTGTGTTTTGTTTCCCATCTCTGTTTGCCCAAGTAATGGGCTTTGCCAAGCTGGTGGAGGAACAGCACAAGCATGACGTGAGAACAAGATGTCCTGGTGACTGCAGACATCATGGGCTCAGCAGAGCTTCATCTGTGTATCCAGGTAAGGCAATATGCAGGTAAGACAATATACAGTGTGCACATAACGATAACATAAATGTTCCTAAGAAAATATATATTGTGTTGTCTATGTGTCCATAATCCTATAGGTAAGAGCACTCATGATACTCTGTTCAGTAATTCAGTTTTATTCTCCATTTGCACTGTTGAAATGTTTACATTTATTTCTGTCTAAAATGTTTGTAGGTTTAGCTAAGCTTTTTGGGCACTGTCTTGGGAATCAGGTCTTTGGACTCATTCCACACTGTGTGCGATGGAACGCTTGTGACAGATGGATGAGCGTGCGAAAGAGGAAAAGCAAGGGAGAGCTGTGGAATAACCTGGAGATACTTTTGTCTTGGCATCCTCCAGACTTCCCTGGGAAGGCTCCAGGCATCATTGCCTTAAGCATTCTTGGAACCTTCATCAGAACAAAGAAAAGCCAAATTAATGCACGTCCCAACACAAAAGGGAGTCCTATGCTGGGATGATGCTCAGGAAGAACATAAATATGACCTTACACCCTACTCCAAGAAGGAACTATACAAATTATTTTATACTGTCAATATTGATAAATCCCCATTTTATAGCAAAATTATTTATTTTGATTTTTTTAAAGTAATTGGTAGAAGGTAAAACAAATCATTTTGTTCTTTTACTGTGTTACAAATTTATAATTTTTAATTTCATAAAAATTGGGGGATACTCTCAACATATTTCGTCAAATATATTATTTGATAACACCTTGCTCCTTTATTCAAAAATCTCTCCTAATAAGGAAAAACATGGCAACACTTATACATTGAACCAATTTGGAAGTAAATGTGGAGTGCTGGAGAGTCAATGTAGGAGTGGTTTTTCTGACTGTCATTGCAGTATAACCGTGCCTTTAGATGCCTGAACCACATTGCTTTAATAGAGTGCTGGGTGAGTGCAGTGTTTGCTGTGTGTGCTCTAAACTGGCCGCAGAAGTCCCCTGCCCTGCTGATGGTGTCTCTAATCAGGGTAGGTGCAAGTGAAGGCAGTGCAATGCCACACCTCTGCCACCTCCCTGGGACACAGGGCAAAACTGGCAGCAACGTGGCAGAAAGCATCCCACAGTGGGACCAGGCACCAAATGTGTGGCACGAGATGAGTTCAGAAACAAAAATATCTCATAAACACGTCTGTCTCTTCCATCTTTCTACCAAAGTTGTTCAGTCTTACAGTCTCAGTAATGAGATTATCAAATCCTGAAATACAAATGTGCATCCAAAGAGCGCATAATATCCCGTTGATGTTTACAGGAATATAGTCATTTATTCTGCATCAGCCATTCCCTCTGGCATGAGTGAATGAAAAGCACTAAGTGAAGATAATTGATTTCTCTGTAACTGACTCTTGATGGTGCGCGACGGGGGAGAGACACACAGGCAGCGTGCACGGAGCAGTGTGTCAGCACTGCAAGGCAACGTGGAGATGTGCTGGGTCCTGGGAGCACATCCAGAGAAGGGAAATGGGGCTGGGGAAGAGGCTGGAGCCCAGGGGTTCTGGGAGCAGCTGAGGGACCTGGGGCTGTTTAGCCTGGAGAGGGCTGAGAGGAGACCTCATTGCTCTCTGCAGCTCCTGAAAGGAGGTTGTGGTGAGGTGAGTGCTGGGCTCTTCTCACAAGTAACAAGTGATAGGGTGAGAAGAAATGGCCTCAAGTTGCACGAGGGGAGGTTTAGATTGGATATTGGGAAAAATGTTTTATTGACAAAGTGGTGAAGCCCTGGCAGAGGCTGCCCAGGGCAGTGATGGAGTCTCCATCCCTGGAGGAGTTCAAAACCCATGTGGCCGTGGCACTTGGGGATGTGGTTTAGTAGGAACGGTGGGGTTGGGCTGATGGCTGGACTGGGTGATCTTAAAGGTCTTTTCCAACCTTAATGATTCTATATTCAGCTTTGCAGTGTGACAGATAAAACCATCACAAGAACTTACCCCTAGGAAGCCCTGCCACCCTTATCTCTATATACTGAATTTCCTCTCTTTATCGATTACCCTGCTCAATACCCAGCAAAAGCTCCTTTTGCTTCTGGTTCAGCAGAAGTGTCCTAACACCGACAGCTACACTGGCTTAATCGCCAGTATTTGGGCTACAAACACCAACTCATTCTCCAAGGAAAGATCACTTCTCCTCCATCTCAGGGGTGGTTCCCACCCTCCTTCCCGTAGAGGACTGGGGATCTCACCTGGCAAAGCTTTGCTCTGCAGGCTCCGTGGAAGGAATAGCACTGCACAGGAGACATAAAGTGCAAATTGAAATATCACTGCATAGGAGACATCAAATGCAAATCAAAACATGCACTAGGCATTATTGATAAAGAGTCAAGAAACACAATGGCCCCTTCCTACTGCATAATTTAGAATTTGATATTACAAAATCAAGAAACAACGGTTTCTTTGACAAGCCCTGTTCCTAATTCTCACAAACTATATCTAAATTATCTGTTATTGACTTACAATGCCGTGTGTCAGCTCCAGTGCAGGTCCTGCACGGGGCAGATATTGTAGAAGCAGTTGTTTGCAATTCTATACATATACAATATTCGAGTGGACCACGAGGCCTTCGTATCTTCATGCTGCTGCATAATTTATGTATTTTGTATGATATTTTTCCTTGTGCATACATACTGGGTTTGCTTAGCCCTCAGGAAATCCATGCTAAGGAAATGCCAAGCTGTGAGAAATGTCAGATATTGCTCAGATACTTCAGCACCAAAGTTAATGGAGCAGAACCACAACAGTGGAAGAAGTGCTTGTAGGTCTGGATGTTGTGAGGAAAATTTATTGTCTCCTTAAATCTAGGCATCAAAATCTTAACCTATAAACAACTGGATGTGCAAAAAGAGATGCTGATGTAGCTGTCAGTCCCTGTCCCCTCTGCTCAGGCTGTCTTCTCTTTTGGCAGTGAGGGAGCTGGAAGTGCTCGGGTGCTCTCCAAGCACTGCACATCATTCTGCCTTGGGCTTAAAACCCCTGCGTGGTAACAAGGTCATGAGCCATTCGCTTCCTTCTGCAGAGGCACTTCGGGAATGCCAAGGACTCGACTCTGTACGATAGCTGGGTACTTAATGGTGAAAAAGAAAACTATTTACATGTGTCCATAAATGAGCTTGGAGTCAAGTAGATATGTTCGAAATTTTTCTAAAAAATAGAAGAAAATGAGAAGGGAGAGTCCTGGGACAATGGCAGGAAATAGCTTTACATTTTCCTTCTTACCTCCCTTGACAGGTGGAGAGTTGGGCACGTGGGCGCGCCGGTGCTCTGGGTCACTGTGTCCTAGTGGTGGGGTTCATTTGTCAGTCCCATTTGTCATTGTGAACAATCCCATGCACAAAATAGGTTCTATCTCATCAAGACTATTTTTAACAATGAAAGAAAAAATGTTCATGCAGGGTCCACAGGAGCGGAGGAGGTAAGCAGCAGTCAGGTCTTCCACTCTGACAGGACAAAGAAGGGACCATCCCCTGGGACTTGGTGCTGGTGAGGCTGCATCTCAAATCTTGGGTTCAGTTTTGGGCCCCTCACTACAAGAAAGATTTTGAGGGGTTGGAGCGTGTCTGGAGAAGGGAAAGGGAGTTGGGGAAGGGGCTGGAGCCCAGGGGTTCTGGGAGCGGCTGAGGGACCTGGGGCTGTTTAGTCTGGAGAAGATGAGGCTGAGGGGAGACATCGCTCTCTGCAGATTCTGGAAAGGAGCTTGTGGTGAGACGGGTGCTGGGATTTTCTCCCAAGTAACAAGTGACAGGACACAAGGAAATGGCCTCAAGTTGCACCAGGGGAGGTTTAGAGTGGATATTAGGAAACCTTTTTTTAGCAAAATAGTGGTGAAGCTCTGGCAGAGGCTACCCAGGGCAATGGTGGAGTCACCATCTGTGGAGGGATTCAAAAACTGTGTGGCCATGGCACTTCAGGATGTGGTTTAGTAGGCACAGTGGGGCTGGGCTGATGGATGGACTGGATGATCTTGGAGGTCTTTTCCAAACAATGATTCTGTGATTCTGTGACATGTTGGCATGGCCATCTCCAGTGGAGCTGCTTACTTTTATATAAGTAAGCAAATATTGAGGTAATTATTGCTTTGGGAAAAAAGTTCCATTAGTCTGGTGAGGTCAACTGCTGCAGGAGTCAGGTTGCTACTGCTTCCATAAATACTTCATCTTCATATGAAAACGGAAGGGATTTAAGAGATGAAAACTTGAATTACATTTCTAGCTCTCTGCATCAGTGCCCTTTAGGTAGTTTGGAGCACACAGACAGCTTCTGAAGAGTCAAGAAAGAGAAGTATTGTGATAGGAGTTTTTTTAATGAGAGCTGAACTTCCTTTCCAAAGTTTTAGGAGCTAGCATGGTAAAAATAATTGGAAAAAACCCACTCTTTGGGCTAGAGAGGGAGGCAGCCAGCATTTCCTCAGGCTCTGCCTCGGGGCAGGCTGTCCACCCTGTCCAGACCAACAGCCCATGATTAACATGCCAGGAGTTTGCCATTCGAGCTGGGAGGTTTCCACAGCTGGCTGGGGATGGAACAAACCCCTTGCAAACAGTCATTCTGAAATCCCTTCAGTCCACAGCTGCTTGACAGGGGCTGAGGAGGCAGGAGGAACCCCGTAACCATGTGAACCCTGGAGGCTGCTGCAGAGCACCCTTTCTTTCACCCCATTTATTCTCCGCAAAATAAGCCTTTAAAGCAGAGGAAAAGACTTAGTAACTTAATTTATGACCCCTCTTCCTGCTCTCAGCTTGCCTTTTTCTTCTTTTCATCTTTTTAATAAATTTGTAAGTGGCTGTACTACAGCTTAAAAAAGGCACTGCAGGCTGCCAATGTCCCTTCTTCCCTACCCAATGGGCTGTCAGTCTGAGGGATGCCTTGTATTAGGCTATAAACGTTTGCAATGTCTGGATAAAATCACGGAAGAGTCACAGAGGTTGGAAAAGTCCTTTAAGCTCATCAAGGCCAACCATTAACCAAACATTGCAAACTCCACCACTAAATTCTACCACTAAACACGATTTTAAAGTCCTCCAGAGATGGGGATTCCACCACTGCCCTGGCCAGCCTAGTGAGTAAATGTTTCAGGGCAACCCCCAGGCTCTGAGGAGAAGAGCAGAATGTTCTTCTGTGTTCAAGGCCAGGTTGGATGGGGCTTTAAGCACCCTGGTCTAGTGGAAGGTGTCCCTGCCCTTGGCACAGGGTTTGGAACTGGATAGGCTTTAAGGTCCCTTCCAACCCAAATGATTCCATGATTCATTCTTTGAATCTACGGACCAAGGTCTGACTGGCTGCTCTCCTCCGTGTTTTTCTTTGCTCTCATAGACAGAAATTCATATATGGGATCGCCATAGGGATTTGCCTTGTCCCTGTTGTCACCAGTGGATGATTACTGCAAGTAGAATCCACCTGGTGTGTTGCACGGCTGGCCTGAGTGGGTCTATACCCTGCATCACCCACCCATTGTTGTTGGAGTGAGATATATATATATATATATAAACATCTTTTCCCATATTGTTTTCCCCCAGGTGCATTCAGAAGAGAGCAGGAAGCGCTGTTTGCTCAGGCAGCCTGCCTCCCGCTCCATCTCCTAAACTGGTTTTGCAGGTAAGGACCATTTGCAGATTATCTGTTTCTATGGTGATAGATGGGAATAAATATGTTGTGGTCCTGGCTGCCTTCAGCTGCCTGTTCCCTGCGAGGTCTTCCTTATCAACAGTAAAAACACAGCATCCAATTCCCCACAGATCATCAGCTGAGACTTATGGACAAGATCGTGGGCTTTAGGCTGTGAGAAACCACTGTGGCCAAACCGCATATGCAAGTTCTAGGTTGTACTTACAGTTAATGCAGTTAATAATATATAGAGTTAATAGTACATACAGTTAATAACAACCACCATTCTGGCACCAGGGACATTGGAATTATTACATGGGAGGGGGAAAAAAAAAAAAAAAGATGTTTTTCACTTTTGGTTTGATAAAGCCAGAAATATCCTATTGTCACAGACAGATCAGGAACTGGAAAATCCATCCTAGGAATAAAAAAGGAAACAGATGCAGACAGGAGTTTTAAAAGCTATAACATTATTTTTTGGGGGGTGTTAATAAAATAAGGTATGTATTTTCTAAAATATTCCTTAATCCTTAGATCTGAAATCTGCTCTTTCCAAATTCAGCTCTCACATCAGTGTGCAAGGGCCAGCCCTGCCAGTGGGAGCTGGGCATCCTCCAGGGAAGCTGTCCATGTTATGTGTGGAGTTAGGAGATTTTAAAATGGAAATACTAAGGAAATACACCTCTCATCACCACTGGGAACCAATGTTCTCAACGTTATTTAAACTCCTAGAATGTGAGTTTTGCTGGAGTGAAAAATGACCTCGTGTCCTCTTATGAGTCACATCACAATCGGCAGCCACAGCAGATCTCATTAAGCCTCTCCTAAATCTTTAATACTTCAAATGCATATTTAGATACTTTTTCCCTGGTATGAGAAACCTCAGTGCACACTCGGGAGGCTTTGGCCTTCGGAGTGAGGTAGAAGTGAAATATTTGACTGTCCCACACTTCCAAAGGCAAATAACTTGTAAATAAGAAATAAATAATAGAGAAGGGAATGTGTGATTAGTCAGCCCCCAGGTACTGAAGTCATGGAGTGACTGGAAAATTATGCTTTTGTGGAGCAGGACAGTTCACTCTTCAGGTGAGAAGTGTCCGTGCTTACCTGGGGTTAGGTACAGAGACAATCTCGATCAGGTGGGTCAAGGCACAAACACAGGTTGTGTGGAGAATGGATTAGGAACAGCCCTGAGGAGAAGGATTTGGAGAGCTGATGGAGGAGCAGCTCAGCCTGAGCCAGCAATGTTGCGCTCACAGCCCAGAAAGCCAACCGTGTCCTGGGTTGCATCCAAAGCAGTGGGACCAGCAGGGCAAGGGAGGGGATTTTGCACTTCTGACCTGCTTTCATGAGAACTGACCCAGAGTCCTGTGATCCGTTCTGGAGTCCCCTATGCAAGAAGGATATGGAACAGTTGGTGTGAGTCCAGAGGAGGCCATGGAGATGATCCAAGGGCTGGAGCACCTCTCATCCAAGGACAAGCTGAGAGAGTTGGGGTTCTTCAGCCTGGAAAAGAGAAGGCTCTGGGGAGACTTTAGAGCAGCCTCCCAGGACTGAAAGGGGCTCCAGGAAAGCTGGGGAGGGGCTCTTGATCAGAGAGTGCAGGGACAGGACAAGGGGCAATAGTTTATAGCTGAAAGAGGGAAGAGTTAGGTAACATCTTAGGAAGAAATGTTTTCCTGTGAGGGTGAGGAGGCCCTGGCACAGGTTGCTCAGAGAAGTGGTGGCTGCCCCATATCCTGGAGGTGCTGAAGGCCAGACTGGATGGGGCTTTGAGCCCCCTGATCCAGTGGGAGGTGTCTCTTCTCATGGCAGGGTCTTGGAACTGGATGAGCTTTAAGGTCCCTGCCAACCTAAACCGTTCCATGGTTCTATGACATGTCTGGAAGAAGAGATCAATATGTAATATACACTAGTGAACCCTCATTAGACTTCCTAAAACCCTGTATCAGTTCCCTAATTTTCATCCTTGCTGCAAGCAGGGAAAGCAGTAGCGAACATTTCACATTTGGTTAAACATTCCTTGTGCTTCCCAGATTTTTCTGCTCTCAATAAAACTCCTGGCAGGCGCATCGCTACGCGCCACCAGGCCAATTTGAAATGTTGTCGCTATTTGGGAAAGAGCTTTTCCCAGTAGTTTGTGTAGAACTGTGTTTTTCTGTAGGTGGCTGTGATTAGAGCTGACATTAATTAGAAGAAATGCTAATATAGCAGATGGAATTTTTCAAAGGCATCGTGGAGGAGCAATAAGCACCAATAAGCACATGTGCCTGTGGAGAAGTAGGAGGATGATTTGTTAGCTATGTATGTACGACCTATGCACTTTAAGAGACTGGTATAATGTACTTTATTAATAGTACAGGATTTTAGTGCACATCCCTTATTTATGGGTGTGAATTTATCCTCGCACAGTGCTGGCTCCCTGCCCTTGACACATCGCACGCTGCAGCACGAAGCCTTCGACTGGTGCAAAGCTGAGGGGAGAGAAGAGAGATTCAAATGTCAGACCCCACAGAGACTTTTAAGGCTTAATTTCAGGCTTGTTTTGAGCTGTGTAACCAGGAGGGAGCTGTGACTGCATTGCAGCTC
Source organism: Dromococcyx pavoninus (assembly GCA_033558185.1). Taxonomy (NCBI): domain Eukaryota; kingdom Metazoa; phylum Chordata; class Aves; order Cuculiformes; family Neomorphidae; genus Dromococcyx; species Dromococcyx pavoninus. Next base: position 1,121,485 of record JAUMJL010000348.1, on the reverse strand, counting down.
CTATGTGTTGCAAGGCACCGGCTGGAGCTGCATCCCCCCCAGCACCAACCTGGGTACCGATTGGGATGGGATGAGATGCCCATCCCTCAGCCCAGTTTATCAGAGCACTCGGTGGGTGCTCCAGGCTCTGAAGCTGGACCTTTGCCACCTGAAATCCTATGCTCTCTCCTGGCCTTGATCCTCTGCCGAGACGAGCCGCCCCGGCGCGGGCAGAACGCGTGGGGAAGGATGGAGCCAGCCCGTCCTGCGGTGCCATGGTAACAGCTTCCCCTTTTTTTCCCCCCTGATGTTTTCCATTTTGTGTTTAGAAATTAATTATTCAGCATAGAACAGGAACAAAAAGGAGATTACCCTGCCCAGTCCTGCAGGTAGCCGAGAAGAAAGAGCTTCCTGGGGTTTCCAGGGGAGACCAGGATTAGGGAACAGTTTTGCTGTAAGTGTTCCTCCAAAACAGCAGCTGGGGGTGCACTCTGAGTGTGCGATCATCCCCACTCCCTGTGAATCCAGGGATTTTTATAGCAGCACACGTTTTATTAATTATTTGCTACAGATGTAGAAAAAGACCAGACTGCATTTGTTTTCTAAGCACACCTAGGCATCTCTGAATTGTGGCTGGGTGCATTTAGGGATTGGATTTCCAGGTCCCAGGGGTTTCCGTAAGGATCCTGTTGCAGGCAGAGCAGCATCGCTGCAGCGCGACCGCTCTGCCTTGCACCTTGCCATCTCGCTGGGGATTTTGCTCTTTTCATAGAATCATAGAATTGCTTGGTTGGAAAAAACCTTTGAGATCATTGAGTCCAACCATGCCTGTCCACTACTAAACCATCCCTGAACACCTCATCTACCCATCTTTTAAATACTTTTTGCATCATTGTCATTACAAAACCTCCCTATCACTGCCCAGCCTGGCAGAGCTTTTAGATATACAAATAGCATTAAGCACTGTTTTGGTGGGAGGTGAGGAGGTCTGCTGGCTTTTCTTTATTCTTGAAAATAGCAGGTCAGCCTTTAAGAAACATTTCAGGGGATGGCAATGTGAAAACCACTTCAAATTTATTTATTGAAATGATTTGGGCCATACAAGATACGTATGGCGTATATAGTGTACCTACTATAGTACAGAGAAGTGGTGGCTGCCCCATCCCTGGAGGTGTTCAAGGCCAGGTTGGATGAGATTTTGAGCACCCTGATCCAGTGGGAGGTGTCCCTGCCCATGGCAGGGGGTTGGAACTGAATGGACTGTAAGGTTCCTTCCAATCCAAACCATTCCATGATTCTACTGCACCTTTTAGCATATTAGAACAGAAACAGCAAGAACAAAACTTTGCTGAATCAAAAAATAAAATAAAATGGAAAGATGGGCTGGACAGAGATGATTTCAATTTACCATTGTATGAACTCACTCTAGGAGTGAGGATGTTGTTGTGTACTCATAAATGACACACTGGACATTTCAAGGATCCGTACTCTTACAAACCCTGACTGTGAATTCCATCAAGAAATATGCATTACACAGTTAGGGAGGGTTTCCATAATCGTAGTGTGCTCATGAAAACAATGCTAATTGTCTTGTAAGATGTATATGTAAAGGATTTTAAAACAGCACAGTTAAAATACCCTGTATTCATCTAAGATTGTTTTACTATAGCATTATTAATCACCTTACTTTCTAATCTATTGAATAAAGTAGCTATATAAATTTAAAGACCACAGAGACCTACATCTTAAAGATGGGTTACATTTCCTTAGGAAGAATCACAGGAGTTTTGAAATATATTTACATGTGTTTATAGTTTATCTGCATATATTGTGTGGGCAACTCTGTGCATATCAATATGTACTGATGCAAATATGCATAGAAAGTGCAAACCCCCATCAACAGTGCTACTTTAAAAACATTGTATTCCATTTATCTACAATTATATTTAAGGAAAATGCCTTTCCTGGTAGGTTTTGCATTACAACTGTCCTTAAAGGAACAGCAGAAGGAATAATTTAGGAAAGAGTAAGGACGAAGCAGGTAAATGTAACTCCGTGAGTCAGTTGGTGGACCCCACGCTGGGTCCAGCCGCCCTGGACACAGCGGCTGCTGAAGCCCCTCTTGACACAGAGGGCAGCCAGAAGCTGGGTTAATGCCCCAGCAGGCAGCAGCTGTGGTAATTATTCCCTTTTAAATATCATTCCTGTTCTTTAAAGGAAGCAGTTAGCACAGGCATGAATTATACACAGTGTCTCTGAGACTGCACTCACACTGACTCAGCCAAAGAGCAGGCCCACGCACAGTAAAGGAACTTTCCTTGCCTATAGGGCAAAGGGGAAAAAATCATTAATTATCTTCCCAGGTTCAGAATAATCATTGTGACTGTTACACTTTGCTATGTAAAATAACAACGAAATTAAGAGCACTGAAAGAACTGTTTCTAAAGCTTTATTCAGTATTCTAAATCTTAAATGTTAGTTAGAGGAGCGTCACCTGTGGTTTGATTGGGATCAGACTGCATTGTGTCGTGTCCCTGCCCTCACCAGTCCCTGCTCCGTGCTACGAGTGTGCACACAACGATACCGGAGCATATCCAGGACCCTCTGTCCCAGCACAGCCCAGGACACAACCATACAATCACAGAATGGTTTGGGTCAGAAGGGACTTTAAAGCCCATCCCATTCCACCCCCACTGCTGGGGACAGGGTCACCTCCCACTGGATCAGGTTGCTCAAAGCCCTGTGCAGCCTGGCCTTCAACACCTCCAGGGATGGGGCAGCCACCAATTCTCTGGGCAACCTGGGACAGGGCCTCCCCACCCTTACAGGAAAACATTTCTTCCAAATATCTCATAGAATCATAGAGGTTGGAAAAGGCCTCCAACCACCACCCCAACCCCACTGTGCCTGCTAAACCATGTCCCAAAGTGCCACAACCACGTATTTTTTGAAACCTCTCCAGGGATGGAGACTCCATCCCTGCCCTGGGCAGCCTCTGCCAGGGTTTCACCACCACTTCAGTAAAGAAATTGTTCCTAATATTCAATCTAAACCTCTCCTGGCACAACATGAGGCCATTTCCTCTCATCCTAGCTCTTGTTACTTGGGAGACAAGACCGGCATCCACCTTACCATAACCTCCTTTCAGGAGCTGTAGAGAGCAATGAGGTCTCCCCTCAGACTCCTTTTCTCCGGAGTAAGTGATCCCAGGTCCTTCAGCTGCTCCCAGGACCCCTCCCAGTTCTGTTCCCCTTCTCTGGACACGTTCCAGCCTCTCAATTTCAGGAAAGGAGAAACAGGACATTAGAGAGGAAGTACACTCCAGTCCAGGTGTGGGTGCAAGATTCTCAAACAGCACCCTAGGCCAGAGATTCAGCTTTGGTCTGGTTCCAGAGAAGAGAAAACCTCATTGAGGTACTGCCAGGAGATGTTGGTCATCCAAGGGAAGGTATTGATTTCTTTAAATAACTCACTAGATAAATGAAACTGAGATCTTTCTGATCATTGACTTTTAGGGGAAAATCTTTGCTTTTCTGAAAGGTCATACAACAGTTGCTCAGCAAAAAAACCCAAAACAGTTAATTGTGAAGATCTGTGTGTCACACTCACCCATATGGTACTGCAGAAATGAAAACACCTTTTTTTTAATGAGCTGGGAGAGCAAAGTGTCACAGGTAGGAGGTGGACAGGTCTGATTTCTCAGCAGGTCTCTGGCAATGCTTCATCCCTCCAGCCCGCATAATTAACTCCATCCTGAGGAGGGATGCAAACCGCAGAAGGAGAGGGAGAAAGAAGAGGCAGGAACAAAATCACCCTCTCTGGCACTAATTTGATTTATAAATAGCAGACTAAACAACCTCAGTTCCCTCAGCTTCTCCCCATAACCCTGCACGTCGGGCCCTTCACCAGCTTCATTGCTCTGATATAATACTTGACAGACAGAATAAACTAAAAGAACAGAACTTCTGGACAAATACAGAGGGAGATTTTTTAAAAATATTAAAGAAGAAAAGGAATATAGTTGGATTTCCCCGAGCTCTCCCTGCAGCCATGGGAGTTGGGGAAGGAAGAACTGATCCAAGGGCTGGAGCACCTCCCATACAAGGAGAGGCTGACAGGGATGGGGTTGTTCATCCTGGAGAAGAGAAGGCTCTGGGGAGACCTTAGAGCAGCCTTCCAGTACTGAAAGGGGCTCAAGATCAGCATATCTCGAGCCCCTAATCATCTCTACTCTGCCACTCTATGTAGGTGCTGGAGAGCTATAAATCACAGCTGTCACTAAGTTAACAACGCTCAGTTTATGCTCCAGGAGATCGGGTAGAGAAGAGACTTTAAATGGATATATGGGCAGAATAAGATTTTATACTAGAGGAAGCAGAGAGGGGAAAAATAAATCATTCTTCAAAGCGTGGAAGACAGAGCAAGGGCTGGACCGAGAGCCCTGGGTCATGGCACGGGTGAAACCAGAGCACAGCAGCTCCTTGGGTACTGCAGGCAAGACCAGATGCTGAGCATCACTGCAGAAAGAGGTGACCAGCACCCAGTGCAGAATCCACCCAGGAGAGATGTGATGGAGAGGACCACTTTAAGAAATATTCACTGCTTGCAAATGATTTTCCAAAAAGTACAATAGTTTTTCCACCCTCTTCCAAAAGGCCTCTTCTCCATTAGCCCGGGGCCATCATATCCCTCCTGGCACCCAGCGCTCCTTACTGCATCAGTACCCCTGCAGATCATGCCTGCTCTGAGGACTGCCCACCACTCACCAAGCAGTGTCCAGGTGCTGTGTGGCAGAGCCCCAGCACAGTCCCATGCATCTCAACTTAGAGAGGGATATCAGATGCCTTCTTCTGGAGAGCTACTTGCATCGCCTCTAACACTGTGCTCACTTACACTCTGCCCTCCAGGATCCCCCTCCCCTCAGCCTCTCCTCTCCGCACACCACATACAGGGAGAGAAAACCAACAGAGAAAGAGTATTTCAAATATCTGACTCTGTGCCTTTAATTTCAGCTCTGACTGTGACTAATTAGAATCACAGAATTGTTTGGTTGGAAAAGACCTTTCAGATCATCGAGTCCAACCACACCTGCCCACTACTAAACCATCCCTGAGCACCTCATCTACCTTTCTTCTAAACACCTCCAGTGCCTGACAACCCTTTCAGTAAAGAAATTTTTCCTGATGTCCAATCTAAACCTCACCTGGGGCAACCTAAACCATTTCCTCTTACCACAACACTTGTTACTTGGGAGCAGAGACCAGCACTCTTCTCATGGCCACCTTCTTTCAGGCAGTTGTAAACAGTGATGAGGTCTCCCCTCAGCCTCCTGTTCTCCAGGCTAAACAACCCCACCTCCCTCATAACACTTGCTCTCCAGACCCTTCCCCAGCTCCATTCCCCTTCTCCAGATGTGCTCCAGCCCCTCAATGTCCTTCTTGTAGTGAGGGGCCCAGAACTGAAACCAGGATTTGACGTGCAGCCTCATCAATGCTGACTAATTAGCAACATCCTGAACAGTAAGAGCAACTTGAAGGGGTGCAAAGCCAGAAAACAGCATTTTATGTATCTATATTTACATATTATTATCATAGTATATAATAGATATGCTTTTTGCTAACATAATGATCTCAAGAACGTTTTTATATATAAAAGCATACATGTGTGGGTGTAAATGCACATAGCAGAAAGGGGGAAGAGGTTGCACTGAACTGACTCCAGTAATCCAGTATCCAGAGGTTACTGATGGGAAGCCACCCCGCTACGCAGGCATCACCTCTCAGTCAAGTCCTCACAGCCTTCCTCTCAAAAGCCTGCTCAGCATTTGTCTTCCTGCAGGATGGTTTCCTGGGTTTATTAGAGCAGAAATAATGAAAACCTAAAACTCGATTAAGTTTAATAAGCTTTTTTTCTTTCACGAGAGCTTGCGGACACATTACCTGCCAAATTAGAGTTTAATTCTGCTCATTGAGCTGCAAATGTTTCGGCAGAAATAAAACCTGTCCTTTGAAAAAAAGGGAGAATTCTTCTTCCAACAGGTAACTTAGTAATAATACAAAATTAATTTAGCTTAATGGTCTGGAACTGCAGCCTTTCCAGGGCTCTGCTGGACCTGCAGACCAAGTAATTCTGGCACAGGATGGGTCCACCCATGTGCAGGCTGATGGTGCTGAGAAGGAAAGAAATTGTGCTTTTTATATTTTCCCTTACCAATCTGGGCTGCTGGCACATTCAGGGCAGAGGCAGGAGTAAGGAGGACTTTGTGCTCTCCTGTAGGAGGAAATTTCATGAACACCATTGCCCAAATTGGTAAGAAAACTACTGGTTATTTCTTGTCCCTCAGCACCAATTCATCAGAGAGACCAGAGGTGACACAGTGGGTGGTTTGCTCCTGGCTGCATCTTCCAGCACTTTGGAGCATAAGAGAGGGTTCCAGCATTTTTCAGGAACAATTCTGAGTGCAGAAACAAAAAACCCAATGCAGGAAATAGCACAGCCCCTGCAGCACCATCCTGCTGCCTGATTCTGTGCGCGCAGAACATCCCTTGCAAAGGAGAAAAGCACAACATCTACTCCATGACTGCAGATGTGTCCTTTCTGAAAAGTCTCCGTTGATCTGGGATTTGTGAGCAGAGCTGGGGCAGCTGCCACATTCCCATGAGAGGGACTGGGAAAATCCAGAGATGTGCAGTTCCACCACCACCACCTGCTGGCATCCAGAGACAAAATGATGCGCTTCTCCCATAGGCCACAGAGATGAACCGAGGGCTGGAGCATCTCTCATAGAAGGACAGGCTGACAGAGCTGGGATTGTTCAGCCTGGAGAAGGGAAGGCTCCAGGGAGACCTTAGAACAGCTCCCAGTACTGAAAGGGGCTCCAGGAAAGCTGGGGAGGGGCTCTTGATCAGGGAGCGCAGGGACAGAATGAGGGGAACAGTTTTCAGCTGAAAAAGGAGAGATTGAGGTGAGACCTTAGGAAGAAATATTTTGCTGTGAGGGTGGGGAGGCCCTGGCGCAGGTTGCCCAGAGAAGTGGAGTGGTGGCTGCCCCATCCCTGGAGGTGTTCAAGGCCAAGTTGGACGGAGCTTTGAGCAACCTGATCCAGTGGGAGGTGTCCCTGCCCATGACAGGGGGTTGGAACTGGATGATCTTTAAGGTCCCTTCCAACCCAAACCATTCCATGATTCTATAATATGATTTGATGCAGGTTTCCTTTACGAGTATATACACCTAGCTTGCTTCCTGCATCTCCTCCATGTGTTTAGGTTGACCCGTTCCTCCAGGACACATTGTCTCTGTAACACAGCCACTATTTATACCATTCTCTCACCAGGTCTGTTCATCAACTCTCCGAACACGCCACGTGCAGCAGAGCTGCTGCGCTGCCAGGGAGGCTGTGGGAGCAATCCAGCTTTCTTAAGCACCGACAGCGTCTCTTGCCCTATTAAAAACCAATATGGCAGCTAGAAAAAAATGAGACACGAGAGCCTGCTGCTGCTGCTATATTTAGATTCTCCTGTTTCCGTTGTGCCAGATTGAATTTATTTCTTCTAAATAACCATTAAATTGATCTGTGTGGACAGGAGCGGCATTGCGGTGTTTTAAATAAACCTTTATTGTATCATTTTCAACACAGAAACGTGGTGTTGAAGGCAACCATGCCATCCTGCAAGTGCCCAGTCACGTAAAAAAGCAGGAACACTGATGCTTTCCTTTAAATATTATATTCCCATATCATTGCAGGAGCCCTTCCCTGCGCTGCACGGAGTGGATCAGCTCTGGGGTCAGGTTTTCTTTCTCTTTCCTTTTTCTCCCCAGAGGTATTTTTGCCCTGACCCTCTGCATCCTCAACTGCATTTACAGATGAAATATATATAATCTACTTCCTTGGAGTGTGGCGTGAGCAAGCCAGGCTTACCCAGCACCGAGAGAGAGCGGGGCTGAGGGGGAGCTACTACCAGCCTCCTCGTCGCACACAGCACAGGCGATGCCACCAGATAACAAGAGAAGTTAATAATATTTTTAAACCCACACATTGCTTTGTTAACTTTATCTCTCTGCAATCCTCACACGGTGCAGATGGCTCCTGCTCTTGCCAAAGAATGGCATTGTCTGGAAAATGAGCTGAACTTGGAGCCTGGTGCATTGGAGATGGAATACGAAGTCCTCACTTGGACAAAAAAAACACTTATGTGAGTGAAAGCCACTGACTGGGTTTTGGATCTGGTATGAATTCTGGTTATACACACTCTGAAATACACTACTTACTGAAACAAAAAGGGACAAGACCTGTACTGAAACTCATTAAATTGTAGCAGGGTATCTAAATACAATCAAAGAGCAAGAGCCCAGTCTCCATCTTATTTCATATTAAATCCTATTAAGTCCTGCACCTGGGTTGGGGAAATCCCAAGAATGGATACAGGCTGGATGAAGAATGGATTGGGAGCAGTCCTGATGAGAAGGAGTTGGGTGAGAAGCACAACATGATCCGGCAACACATGCTTGCATCCCAGAAAGCCAAACTGTGCCCTGAGCTGCATCCAAAGGAGTGGAATCAGCAGGGCAAGGGAGGGGATTCTGCCCCTTTGCTCCACTTTGGTGAGACCTCACCTAGAGTCCTGCATCCAGTTCTGGAGGCCTCAGCGTTGGATTGAGTGCAGAGGAGGCCACAGAGATCATCTGAGGGTTGGAGCACCTCCCTAATCAGGACAAGCTGAGAGAGCTGGAGTTCTTCAGCCTGGAGAAGGCTCCAGGGAGACCTTAGAACAGCCTCCCAGTACTGAAAGAGGCTCCAGGAAAGCTGGGGAGGGGCTCTTGATCAGGGAGTGCAGGGACAGGATGAGGGGGAAAGGGGTTTCAGCTGAAAGAGGGGAGATTGAGGTGAGATCTTAGGGAGAAATGAGGAAATGTTTTGCTGTGAGGGTGGGGAGGCCCTGGCCCAGGTTGCCCAGAGAAGTGGTGGCTGCCCCATCCCTGGAGGTGTTCAAGGCCAGGCTGGATGGGGCTTTGAGCCCCCGATCCAGTGGGAGGTGTCCCTGCCCATGGCAGGGGGTTGGAACTGGATGGGCTTCAAGATCCCTTCCAACCACATTCTATGATATCCCAGGAATGCAAACTATGGCTATCATAGTGCCACACTTGGGGAAATGAGCAGCATGAGGGAGAGAGAGTAAAAATAAATGGGGAAGGAATCAGCTGATGAACTGAAGGAGAGGAGGGACAAAAGGGATGGCAGTTATATGTGCCACTTTTTTTTTACTTGACAATAAAAATCAAGGACAATCCCTAAATCCCCCCAAAACAGCTGAGTTCCTGTTGCTTATTTATAATCACTCTTACCATATAAATGGAAATGTTGATGATTGCTTCCCCTCTAATTATATAACTCTGTCTTAATGAGTATCTGGGAGTAAGGAAGAAAAATGCTGAACTTTAAAGTTTTCATTCCCAGTCCTGCAGCACAGGAGAGGGAGGTGGCAGCAGGCAGGAGCAGACCAGCAGGGGAAGGAGGGTCACCACAGGATTGGCTCATGGAAATGGCATCACCACAGAGACTGCCCAGTGTGGTGGCCCAGCTGGACACTGTGATGCTCAGGGCGGTGAGTTCAGCATGAGCTGACAGGTGCTGCTTCTGCAAAGACATGCAGATATCTGGCCAGACAATTGATAAGGTCTGTTTAATTCCTCCCCAGATTTTAATTGGAATATTTGCAGATTCATATCTTAACTGAGATGAGTGAAAAATGCCTTGTATTGCTTAAGTGTATTAGATCCTGCGCTAAAGACACACGGGTGGGCCTGGAGTTGTGGAACACAATGACCCAAAGGCAGCAGAGGGATCCACAGTGCAGGGCACCTTCCCCAGCAGCCCATCATGCACCAGCACTCAACCTGCTCCTCAGAAGCAACTACAAGAAATACCATTAGGGAAGAGGGTCAGGCTGGTTGCCAGGGAACACACTTGGCCACCGGCTATAATGGGATTGCGATTTCATTTTGTACATGTTAGGAAGTAAAGACTTGAGTTTGCTCTTTATTTACCCTGTGGGCTCAGAAGGACAGAAGGTCCATTCCTCTGCAGTCGGGCTGGGTTGCAGCCCTGCATTACAAGGAAACACAGACATAGCTGTGTGTATGAACATATCAAGACAAAGTATTTCCTAGTAGAGATTCGACACAGTGATGTAATGAAATTGAATACGTAGTCCAGCGGTAATAGAAGCAATTTAACCCAAATCTCTGAATAAACCAAGGCATTGATCAGACTAGGCACTAATTGCAGCCAATGATGAGTGCAGGAAGAAACAAGCCATAATTCTGCTGAAAAGACTTTTTCTTTCCATTATCATTAGACACAGGATTCAAGTGGCTGCTTTCAAAATCCATTCAGTGTGAGAAATGACCTCACTGCCTCTCACCCTTGGGGAACTGATGAAGGGCTCCGTCAGCAGTTTGAACCCTCAGTGTTTTCCCCTAGAGATCCTCAGGTGTGGCTGGGGATATTCAGACAGAGATCCCAAATCACAGAATGGTTTGGATTAGAAAAGACCTCAAAGCCCATCCAGTTTCAACCCCCTGCCACGGGCAGGGACACCTCCCACTGGATCAGGGTGCTCAAAGCCCCATCCAACCTGGCCTTGAACACCTCCAGGGAAGAGGTTTCCACAAAGAGATGCCAACTCCGGGAACTGGAAATTCACAGAGAGATGCAAATTTTAACCTTGCAGAGGGCTTTGGTTTTACTCCAATAACAAATGCAAAGGGATTATGTGCTCTTGAGTGGGAGGAGACCCAAAAAACCCATTCCTTTTTTCCACTTTTTTTGGACATATTTTCCAATATAACACCTGCATTTGTGAGCAATGAAAATATTTCACAATTAGTATCACATAAAAACTTCCACAAGACTGACAGTACAAGTTATTTCAGTGAAAATAAGGTGCACTTTAAAAATAATAACTAAAGGGAAAAAAAAAAAGAGTTAACAATTGGTGGTGCAAATGAAATTCTCCTCTACATGAAAATACAACGAGGCAATATTGATAGGTCTTCTGAAATATGACCACTTAAGGTTTTTTATGGGTCTTTAAATTCCTTTTTTTCCCTCCTAGCTTAAAAGCAGCTGCTTATTGTGATTTTATTGTAACAGAGGAAAAATTAATGTAACATTGCCAAGTGCAAACCTGGACAGGTACAAGATGACACACCTTGCAGCAAGTTTCACAGCAAAAATTGAGTGTAAGCTTCAGAGGAGCCTAGAAACCCTGTATTTGTGGATTAGGGAAAGAAAACTCCTCAGTAAACCCTAAAAATACTTTCCTGGGTGGGTACCAGTGGGAGATGGGGCCCTGAGCTGTGCTGCTGGTGCTGCTAGGGGGAACCCCACAACCAGGGTGAACGTTTAGACCTGTAACTGCAGCATTAATGACATTTAGTGCCTGAGAAAGCACCCCTGGGGAGCTCTTTTCCTTAGAGCTGCTGTTCCTCATCTCCATCATCTACACCCGTGCTTACGCATGCAAATCTGATGGTTGCAGCCGCACTTAATTCTTGACAGACCTCCAACATCAGCCTCCTGCAAAGCTGTCTGGACTGTTTTGCCAAACTAAAACAGGACAGAAACATGCCTGAAATAAACCTAAACTCTGTTATTTCACATTTTGTCTCTTCAGCTTGTCTCATAGGCACTGGCTTTACAGAGAAGGGCGATACATCAGGCCGACAAAGCAGCAGTTCCCCACTGATGTGCTCGTTAGCTTTCAATAAAGTTGCAAACACAGCCCTAGAAATGGGAAAGAAAAATATTTTTGATGTTGCCAGCAAGCCATCAGAGAGAGTTTAACCACAGTTGGTGATTTGGTTGATGGGATGTGAATAGCCCCACACGGATTGCACGATGATGGTCACAGAGGTACCTCAACAGCTTCTGGTTTAATCATGATGGCAGCTGCGTATCTGTGGTCTCCGCTGTTCAGAATCCCCAATTTCTGCACCTCCTGAGCCCCTTCCTTCCTTCCAGTCCTGATTTAAGAGCCAGACCTCAGGCACAATGGGCAGGCAGCAACAGTGCAGCAGACAGAGCCAAAGAGCTCATTCTCTAACAGTTTAGTTTAATAAAGGTTCTCAAGAATATGTTTCCTGCCCACAAGAAACACAGGGTTGACCTCCAGGGAGCCATTACAAACCTGGCAGGGCACTTGCTCACTTTCATTGCTTTTCTGTGGCACTTCCATTAGAGTTTTCCTTCTCTCTTTAACAGCTTTTGACCCAGGGTGTGAACGCAAGGTTTGAGTAAGAAGTTAATTATGGTTTTTCTGTGAGTCATGTTTGGAGTGGGGAGATATAACTGGGAATTGATCCTGCTGGCTGGAATAGAACATATTTGTTTAAAAAACATATACTTTTTCCAGTTAAAGGGTTTCTCTCCACCGTTTCCCCCAGACATCTTAATTACTTCAGTTCTCAGGTAGAACAGGCATCAGATCATCACTGACCCCGGCACGGCCAGATCTCACAAGGTAACCTGAGCAAAATTCCTCAGCAAAAACAAATTTAGAAGGGGGTTTATTGCTGAAAGTTGGTCTGTTACCTAGAAAATTCAAGACTTAAGATTTTGTCATGCATAATTTATGAGCTGGAGTTTCCTGCAGGTGTCCTATTACAGCCTACTCAGGGAAGCCAAAGGAGCTTGGTAGGATATTTGTCATTGCTGGTAACCTGCCTCATATTTGCAATAAACAGTTAAATTGAGACGTAGATTTTGGACTTTCCAGCTACAAAGATCTCTGTTGTGAATTGTATTTCCCCTCTTTACAGGGTGCATTAATATTTATTATTCCCTGGTTTTGTTCATGGGATACAAACAAATCCAAATTTTCAGGGAGAACTTATACATGTTGGTAGAAATAGTAATTTAAAAAACAACCTTTTAGAAAACTCGTTCAATTTCATTCTTTTCCTTTACCTATTTCCTTTTCTCTAAGGAGCCAGGAGAGGTAAAGCTGACATTAACCACTCATTTTTTTCCCTCCTACAAGCAACAAACTGTTGAAGAACTCGACTGCACAATATACATCACTTTGAAGGATAACCTTAAATCTCCTGGTTCATTGGTCATTTGCATCTACTCTGCCTGCTCCAGTTGCACAAATTATACCTAATTGAAAGAATTTTATGAAGCTTTTATATAGTAATGTCTGGAATATTAAGAGGTGCTAATGTGAATGAGGCCAAAGCCCATTTACTTGTCATTTCAAGCTCTATTAGAAGCAGACAAACAAAATTTGTTTCCTTCAGGGAAGACAATGTTAGTTTGTAAATTCTGACAGAGCCTGCAAGTGGCAAACAAAAATTTTAAAATGCATATTTGAAGATAAGTCTTAGAAAGGAAAGCTCTGACTTCCATGAGAGATGTAGAGACAACCTTATTCATGCCTTAAGTCTTGGTTGCCTTTGCAGTCAGACAGCACCGTCTGGCAACCTGTGTACGACCTCTGAGCCACCAGAGCTACACACACACAACTGAGAACCCAGCTGGAGGCTCAGGCTATTTAGGAGTCTACTTGGAGGTAGAGTTCATGACATTCTGCACATATGAACCTGTGTTTAAGTGTATTATAAACTCAAAGAAGAGATCTCCATTTTTAGAGTCTCTACGGGGTTAACTCCAAGTGGTTCTTCAAAAATTTGAGCACCTAAAGGAGATGGGAACTGAAGAACAGTGTCTTCCCCAGAAGAGAATGAGATATCAGGAGAAGCAAATCCTTAATTCCCTGAAGATGGCAATGCACTGAGAGGAAGCAAAATACCCAAGTCCTGCTGTCTCAGCTTATAAAGCCAGAAGCACCTGCTCAGAGTAATTTCAGGCTGGAACTGCCGACACTTGAAGGAAATGCCACATTGTGGAAGCCCAGAGCAGGACTTCAGTCCAAAGTCTGATCTTTTGGAAATTACTTTGGGAAAAAATCAGTCTCTCAATTTCCTAGCAAACTGCAGACAGTTGAACAAACTACATTATGTTATCCTTGAATGATATTATCATCATCACCCCTGGAGAAATTTTATAGGGTCTGCAACCAAAATGCGAGCACACATAATAAAGCACAAAGCCCATTACAAAATTGAGGAACAAGGTATCCTCTAGAGAACAAAAAAAAACCCATAAAGAGGTGTTAATGTTTTCTGTGACAGCCAAGTAAACAATCAGCCAATAAAACAACAGTTTATTATGGAAATGCATTTTACTTTTAATAGACCCCCTCCCATTCAGGACAATGTAGGAAAATATAAATAAACAGGAGTTAAATTTTGGATGTCAAAGTGACAACAGGAGAGGTAAATGTGTTACAGCAGTGCTGTCAGATGTATTGGTCCCTTCTGAAGAAATGCCTTAATTGCACTGACTGTACACACAAACTCTGCAGAGAGCAGAGTTCCCTAATAACCAACACACTTAATGCTGTGTTCACATTGATTTCTGTCTTGCCATTAGCTGAGCAGCATAGGAGCCAGTTCTGGAGATTTCCACCAACACCAGACAAGGTAGGAAAGAAGATGAGACCAAGGGGAGACCTCATCACAGTCTACACCTTCCTCACAAGGGGAGGAGGAGGAGCAGGCTCCGAGTTCTTTTCCCTGGACCTGAGGAAATGGCAGGAAGATGTGTCAGGGGAGGGTTAGGTTGGATATCAAGGAAAGGTTCTTTACCCAGAGAGTGGTGGAGCACTGGAACAACTCCCCAGGAAAGCAGTAACCAAGCCTGACATTATTCCAGAAGCATTTGTCCAGGGGCCTCAGACACACAGTGTGAATGTTGGTGTTGTCCTGTGCAGGGTTGGACTCAGTGATCCTTGTGGGTTCCTTCCAACTCAGGACATTCTATGGCTCTATGAGGTTTCAACAGCTGTTTCAGAGGTAGAGGCTTCCCAGCCTGGGAGTGTTCAAACAAGATGTGAGAGCCTCTGGACACCAAAAGCATTCTGGGAAGAGGTATTACTTAACCAATGCAACCCTACCACCTGTAGGGACGTGCTAGTACACTAATTGCACCATTTTCTATGGATAAGCCTCCTCTTGTTGCATGGATGTTCACCCTCTCAAGAAGGAAGAAGTTCTATACTAAAAACTTGTTACTGAGCTGCTGAGCCAGAGCTGTTGTGGAAATGACAGCAGCTCCACCGCAGCTCTGTGGAAATCTCAGCATGGTGCTGGTGCTGAGTCTCATCCACAGGATATCGCCAGGGAATCAGTAGAAAAACTGGGAGTATTAACCATTAGCAACTACTTTTATGTTAAAATACTGAATTATATAAAGTTAAAAAACCCTGGAAGGTTCAAAACCAGACAAATCCATCATGGGCAGGTTTGCACCACAGCATCTAAGAAAATCACAAAGAGGTTACAAAGAACCTGAGTACAAGGGTCAATTCTAGAAGTGAAATATTACTAGGTTTTTGGGTTTCTATGAAGAGATGTTCCTATGAGGAGTGGCTGAGGGAGCTGGGGTGGTTTAGCTTGGAGAAGAGGAGGCTGAGGGGAGACCTCATCGCTGTCTACAACTGCCTGAAAGGAGGTTGTGGCAGAGCGAGCATTGATCTCTTCTCCCAAGTGACAGATGATAGGACAAAGGGGAATGGCCATAAGTTGTGCCAAGGGAGGTTCAGACTGGATATCAGGAAGAATTTTTTACCAAAGGGGTTCTCAGGCACTGGAAGAGGCTGCATCACCATCCCTGGAGGTGTTTAAAAAATGGGTAGATAAGTTTTTGAGGGACATGGTTTAGCAGAAGATGGGTGCAGTTGGACTCAATGATCTCAAAGGTCTTTCCAACTGGAAGATTCTATGATTCTATCTAAAAGAGGTGCCAGAAGAAAGCTGCCAGAGAGATTTCTAAGCTTAGAAAATCCAGCCTTGTTGTGAAGTCTTCCCAAATTTCTCACCCAAGGGAAGGCAAAGAGCTCACAGGAGTAGAAAGGCTCTTGGGTTCTGCACACAAGGACAAGGAGCTAGGGAGATTCAGCACTGAAATGCAGGTACAAGGTTAGTAACAAAGGTAATTTTCACTTGGTGAATTATTCTGATGGATGTGTGCATTTTCTAAGAGAAGAAATTTCATATCAAAACTTGGAAGTAAGTTCTCTGGGAGTTTAGAGAGAAATTACGACTTTCAGACAGGAATGAGTGAAGTACCCAAAGCCAGACAGAGATGCTGGTTGGATCGTGACACACAGCTCCCATGGGCTGGTGCTTGGCCAGCAGGCAGCTTCAGGAAGGAGGTCAGCACGAGAGCAGCCCTTCAGCCTCTGCAAAACAGGCTTTGATGGTCCCATCATCCACTCCCAACCTTGGAATAATAACAGTAATTTGAGAAATAGCTCAGACCAAGTACTTTCAGACTGCTGTGTGCAGAATGTTCAGAGCCCTGTGAGGTCAGGAAACCTTTGGAGTTCCTTGGGTTGTTACTTTCTGAATTGTCTTTAGGCTCCTCTAGAAAATTCTAAAAACAACTCTCAAAGCAATCTGAGAAATGAGTTTTTTCTTCCCCATTTCTAATCATAAAATGTCCTGAGTTGGAAGGGACCCACAAGGATCATAGAGTCCAACACCTGTCCCTGCACAGGACAACCCCAACATTCACCCCGTGTGTCTGAGGGTCCTGGACAAATGCTTCTGGAATATTGTCAGGCTTGGGGCCAAGACTGCGTCCCTGGGGAGCTGTTCCAGTGCTCCACCACCTTCTGGGGGAAGAACCTTTTCTAATTGGAATATTTACTTTCCCAGTTTACTATTTTATCACTACAAGGATTTGGGGTTTCCCCCTCCATTTCATCTCCCCAGAAGCACTTTGAGAATGTGGGACATCAGGACAAGGAGGCTGACAATCACATTGGCTGGCATTGTCACTCCATGGTGACAGGCAACACTGGCTCCTCACGAAGCCAGGTAGAGCCAAACTAAAGACAAAAGGCTGCTTTTGTTTCTTACCCCAGAAAAGATGAAGTGTTTCTGCCCCCATGAATTATTTTGGGCAAGACCTGCTTCTTACTGAAGAACCCATCAAGAAAGCACTTGCTTTACTCCAAATAAAACAAACCACACAACATAACTTGAACACGAAATCATTTTCTAGAGTGAACTTTATACAAATGCTTTAAATATTTACCATCTGGTTTGGTTTAGACATTATTGTCAATGACAAAGTCTTCTGGTGAAAAGCCCTTGCTTTCTGCAGAAGACAATGCAGCATATAAAAGCTTATTAATATTAGTCATTTGCAGCAGTAAAAACGTCACATTTTTTATTTCACTTTTTTCCTCATGCTATTAAAGATATTGCTACTGTTTCTGTAAAACAACTGCCCACACAGCACCTACTACTGTCATAGGTAGAATAGTGTATTAATTTATTTTTCTGAGGTATTTTGAAAGTATAGACTGCACAAGCATTTATTAGAATTTCATTTACTTGCTAAAAATGTGCCCTGAATAAAAGGATAGATCTAAACGAAGATGTAGTCAGCTCTCCCTTGAATAATTTCCTAGGAACTTAAAACAACGAGATGTATATTTATACAGTTTCTGCTCACAGAGGAGGAATAAATGAGGTATTAGTCAAGCATTTACTGAGGATACACAATTGCTACAAGGAACAACAGCTTCTGCTTTGCTGGGGACAGCGAGACCAGCACAGACAGCCCCACTGGGGGTTCTGCAGAGAATCATGGAATGGGTTGAGTTGGAAGGGACTTCAAAGCCCATCGACTTCCAACCCCCTGCCTTAGGCAGGGACACCTCCCACTCAATCAGAGGGCTCAAAGCCCCATTCAACCTGGCCTCCAACACCTACAGGGATGGGGCAGCCACCACTTCTCTGGGCAACCTGGGCCAGGGCCTCCACACCCTCACAGGAAAACATTTTTTCATTTCTCCCTAAGATCTCATCTCAATCTCCCCTCTTTCAACTTAAAACCATTGCCCCTCATCTTGTCCCTCCACTCCCTGATCAAGAGCCCCTTCGCAGCTTTCCTGGAGCCTCTTTCAGTACTGGAATGTTGCTCTAAGGTCTCTCCAGGCTGAAGAACACCAACTGTCTCAGCCTGTCCTTGTACAGGAGGTGCTCCAGCCTTCGGATCATGTCTTTGGCACCTCTGCACTCAATCCAACAGCTCCATGTCCTTCCTGTGCTGAGGCCTCCAGAACCGAATGCAGGGCTCCAGGTGAGCTCTCACCAGAACAGAGCAGAGGGGCAGAATCCCCTCCCTTGCCCTGCTTTGAATGTAGCCCAGGACACGGTTGGTTTCTGGGCTGCAGACACACATCGCTAGCTCATGTGGAACTTCTCATCCCCCAGCACCCCAATACTTCTCCTCAGGGCTGCTCCCAATCCATTCTCTGCCCAGTCTATGTTTTGCTTGGGATTTCCCTGAAATAGGTGCAGGACCTTGCATTTGGCCATCCAAGAGGATGGATCCCCTCATGGATCTTCCCCTCCACCCCCACTTTGCAGAGAGGGGGGATGCTCCAAGGCCGACCCAACAGCCTGGTTGGTCTAACTTAGTTTCCCAAGGAAAAGAACTGTACGTGCTCCAGCCATAGTGAAGGTCTACATGGAAACAAACTACAGCACTGCTGGGAATTCAGCAGGAAATCTATAACTGAGAGCACTCCAAACAGCACAAGGTCTAACAAACACAGTAGAGGATTTAACCAAAGAAGCGTTGAACTATTGTCTTCAGAGAGGGAAAAGCACTGATAGCAGGAGATAAATCTGTCAGTGACTGATTCTTTTAAAGTTGTACTTAATTTTCATTAAACTTTCATTGAGATGGCCACTGTTGGTTGAATAGTCATTTAAACACTTCCATTATTTCATGTACATTAAAATGTTGATAAATATATATAATGCAGCATCATTTTTCTTATCCCCCCACTCCATTAGGGTAAAACATTCCCTTAATTCATAGGTTTGAGATCTCCATAATCAACCATTCTCTGTTCCTCATTATACCGTCCCCTGCCTTTAAATTTCAGAGCATTTATTAAATGAAACCCTTCAGAAATGACTGCAGAAACCCCTAGAACCTGTTTCTATAGAGACAGGGCTGTCTTGAGTCAGGAAAAGGTTTGTAAAAAGAAGGGAAAAAATACAAAGCATTGGGACAACAGGCAGCATTACATGTGCTGGGTAATCGTAATCCTCTGAGATTTTTGGCTTAGAGATGAGTCTAATTAGTGACTAATTGTTTGTAAAGAGATTGCCAAACCTAATGGGGCTTTGCCATTGGACTGCTGATTCTCTAGGTGGAGCAGGATGACCTGTTCCACCTACACCCTCCTGCTGCTCCTGTCCCACAAGGCCATCAAGGAGCTTTACCATTGCTGCAGCCAAGAGGTGGAGCAGGTTGAATTTAGCTGGAGACCAGCTGATGGAACTGGAATCAAGCCACCCAAACCCCCTTTGCCTCTGGCATTAAGGGGAAAAAAGGCCCAAAGACAAGCTCCACCTTTGGCACTCAAGCCACACTGCAGTTAGCACAAATGGTTCAAGCTAAAAACAGGCACAGAAGCTGATATGGTTGAACATGCTTTGCCAGCTGTTTGAAAGCTCCCTGCTCCAGAAGGCATTTAAATCTTTCCCAAAGAGCATGATTTATTTGCCTTCAGTTTTTTTCAGATCATGGGCTGAGGCTCCAGATATTTGCAGATAATTCACACTCCATTTCAAGACCATAAAGTATCCACTGTAGGGAAAGCTGTTTATAGCTCCACACCATGCTTATCCTTCAGCCCTTTGAGATGGAGGAGCAGTGATTTATCAACGCGTCACCCCACATCTATAATTTCTTGTTACAGATGTGCTGTACTTTATATGCAGTACTTCAGTAATCCTGATTAAAGTATATTTCAAAAGCTATGGAGAAGAGGGAAGGATTTTTATCTGTTGCCAAGTTTTCAGAAGGAAGAGTTTTTGTAGACATTTTGTATGATTATTGTGATTAAAAAACAATGAAGAGGCAAAATGCACTCGGAACAGTAATCGGAGCCATTGTGTCAGTGTTACAACCCCAAAACCTCATTAAACTCATGTAACAGACAATAAAATAATACAGTCTTGAACATACTGCACATCATGGGTACTGCACTCATTAATTAGTTCAGTCTAATCATCAGGACCTTTCATGCCATTTAATAAGCATTTCTATTCCTCCCTTTGCATGAAGACCACCAGGTCCAAGGCCAGTGCTGTCACCTGCAGTCTACAGACATTTTCAAGCTATTTTGAATCAGCCTCGAAACCAAAAGCAGAACTGTACAGCAAACAGGGAGGAACAATTACAGGCTGCATGGAGAAAGGATTGAGAGCAGCCCTGATGAGAAGGACTTGGGGTGCTGGTGGGGAAAAAGCTCAACATGAGCCAGCAAAACGCACTCACAACCCAAAAAGCCAAGCATGTCCTGGGCTGCATCCAAAGCAGTGGGACCAGCAGGGTGAGGGAGGGGATCCTGTCTCTCTGCTCTACTCTGGTGAGACCTTGCCTGGAGCTCTGCATCCAGTTCTGGAGTCCTCAGAACAGGAAGGACACAGACCTGCTGGAGCAAGTCCAGAGGAGGCCATGAACATGATCTGAGGCATGGAGAACCTCCCATACAAGGCCAGGCAGAGAGCTGGGGTTGTTCAGCCTGGAGAAGAGAAGGCTTCAGAAGACCTTAGAGCAGCCACCCAGTACTGAAAGTGACTCCAGGAAAGCTGGGGAGGGGCTCTTGATCAGGGAGTGCAGGGATAGGATGAGGGGGAAGGGTTTTAAGCTGCAAGAAGGGAGATGGAGATGAGACCTTAGGAAGAAATGTTTTCCTGTGAGGGTGGGGAGGCCCTGGCCCAGGTTGCCCAGAGAAGTGTTGGCTGCCCCATCCCTGGAGGTTGAATGGGGCTTTGAGCACTCTGCAGGGGGCTGGAACTGGATGGGCTTTGATGTCCCTTCCAACCCAAATTAATCCATGATTCAGTGATATCACAGTCATTTTGGCCTTGCTTTGACCAAATGAGCTTGAGGCATTTTGAAGGCTGGCATGGGCAGTGATGGCCAAAAGGGTTGGGATCTGCAGCTGGAGTGACCAGGACTTACTGGCATGAGAGGAATAGATGGATCATGGCAAAGAGCAAGAGAAACAGACTTGTAACACAAGACCAAGCATCAGCCCGTGGTGGGACTGCAAGGATTTACATCCAAACATCATAGAGTTTTCCCCTACGAGTAAAATGGACAGAGCATACAATGAAAAATTCCTGGAGCTCCAAGATTATCAACATCCCTTTGCACTGATAGCAACACATTGCTTATATAAATGGGAAACTGAACAGAATTCCCATCATCAGTGCACAGAGCTGAGACATGCTGGGTCCCAGCAATCATGTCCAGTTGCCATAGAAACAACCTTCCTTATGAAAAGGACAGTGTTTAATGTTCCATTAGTGTGAAGAACTGCAGTGAATTGTGCATTGATACCAGGGTGTATTTTGCTTGTGACTCAATTCCTGTATTTGTGCACTTCACTGGATACACAATAAGGTGCAACAGAATCATGGAATGGTTTGGGTGGGAAGAGACCTCAAAGCCCATCCAGTTCCCACCCCCTGCCATGGGCAGGGACACCTCCCACTGGATCAGGGTGCTAGCCAACTAAAGGTTTACTTCCCATTGGTTCTCTCCAAACATTCACCCTCTCCCTTTCCTACCCCTGTCCCAAGAGCTTCACCAGGAGCACCAAGTTTGTCTTTCTATTTACTTATTTTAAATCATTTACAAAATTTGACTTTCAAATACATTTTCTGGGGCAATGAGTTTAACAACCTTATTGTAGAGGATGAAAGAATATATTCTTCCCTGTATCTACCCTTGGGTTTCATATGAATTTTATGCCTCCTATTTTTGGCATTATTATTGCCTTCCCTATAACACTGATCATTTTATGTATCCTGCTCACTCATTTTGGGTCCTTTTTCTGTCATTTTTTCAACTGCAGAAGCAGAGACTGACTACTTTTCTGTGTAGAAATCACTCTGTACTCTGACAAATTGGAGGAGAATTACAGCAATTATCACTCCTATAGCCTTTTAGACCCTGGATATGAGAAGAGGGTGTCAGAATAATGCTTAAAACACAGATACACCATCAATTTACTTATTAAGAAGAGGAAGAACAGAGATAGTCTACTGCTCTTTTGACTTACTGTCCTGCCCACCTCCAGCTGGGGGCTGCACAGGACCCTGTGTTCAGCCTCTGCCAAACCAGTACAAGGCTATTGGAAATATTATGCTCTTTCCTACTGGTCTGGCCCATGGAAGCAGCCACAACAAGTGCAAAATACCCCAAGGTAAATATAAGAGTCAATATAGGCAGAAAGCAGGCTCAGCTGGAGTTACCTGCTAACATCAGACTGTCTGCATCAGTACGAGGATTCATGGTTGAATTCCTGAGGAATCCAGGAAGTAATTTCTTAATTCATTTATTTACATAATTGTAATTATTATATTTTCAAAACTAAAATATGTAATCTTTACAATTTCATTTTAATATTTGTTTTCCCTTACAAGTAATGCTCCTCATCTCCATGCTAAGTTACACCCCTTTGAAGAAGTGAGAGAGATGC
This sequence comes from Dromococcyx pavoninus, assembly GCA_033558185.1. Lineage (NCBI taxonomy): Eukaryota > Metazoa > Chordata > Aves > Cuculiformes > Neomorphidae > Dromococcyx > Dromococcyx pavoninus. Next base: position 1,098,857 of record JAUMJL010000348.1, on the reverse strand, counting down.
TACTCCATTTTCCTGGAAGCTCTGTTTTGCATCAAATTCAGGGTCAGCAGTGGCCAGAACCCCTTCTGTGTGAAGACAAACAATCCCTAATCCTAAAGTAGTAAATGCTCAAAAGGTGAAGACATGTGAGCTATGAATGCAGCAGTCACTAAACAATAACCTACCAGGTGAACGTGTGGTCCTTGGAGGTTTGCATGGCATGTGGGAGAGGACTGGGATGCATTGAGGATGACTTGAGGATAATCTACAAACGCTGGAAAACGGCTCCAAGTCTCAGATTCAGAGAATTGTTTAGGTTGGAAGAGACCTTTAGGATCATCAAGTCCAACCATAAACCTCATAAGTCTTGTTGCAAGGATATGCTTTGCATATTTTGTTAGCAAGTTACTACAGGTAAATATCCCCTTTATTTTATATGCAAAGAGTCACTCTCCATACCAGCTTTCAGGTTCCTAATCTTATTTGACACAATCATTTGGTTAAACTTCTTCAACATGAAAATAAAGTTGCTGATGATATGTTCTCTAAGAAAAAAGCCTTATTCTTGCACTCAAAGTAACTCACTCCAGCCTAAGGGGTAATTCACAAACACTAAGCACAATCCCACAGATGTAACAGAAATTCAACCCAGGGCCAGGTTTTTCCCAGGGTCAGCCTCAGCTTTCGAGCCGGTCCCATGAGTGCACATGGCTGTGTGCAAGCTCATGGGTGCAGCTTTGGGGACTGTTTGGGGGTGTGTATGGCTGGAGGTGGATACAAATCCTGAAAATGGGGATCCAAGAGCCAATGCACCTAAACCATCTCAGGAACACAATGTTAAATAAGTTCAAAAATCTCAAAACAAGGCTGTCTTCAAAATTATGCTGGAATAGCTTCTAGCAACACCTGTCTGAACACAGCAGTGCTATCTGAGAGGATAGCTGCATGCTCCTTGTCTATTCTGTACTACTCCCCCAACTGCAAACATGTCTTTAAAGCATGGGGGTGCCATAAGCAACTCTGGCAGCATCTTCTGCCGAGTCTGGGGCACCACAGAGGTCCTGAGCCCCACCAGCCTGCATCACACAGAGCTGCTCGGCTCTGATGCAAACAACATTATTTAACAAGCTTTTGTCAGCAAAGTTGTTTGCTGTGAAGCAGGTGAAAAACAAAGGAAAGAAAAGGGACATCCACCTGTATGAGTTTGGCTGCCAGGAGTCAGCCTGTTTATGCTGATATTTCCTGGCACAGGGGCAGAAAGCATTTGCACTCAGCAGTCTCCAGAGTCCCTGCGCATCACAAGCACAAATGCCCACCCAAAGCAAAGCAGGAGTTCCTACAGCATTGCATATTGTACTGGGGTGGGCTCTACTCACACTCATCCTCATCATTTGCAGTATTCTTTTAGTATAGGAAATAGTAGAATCATAAAGTTGGAAATGATCTCTAAGCTCATCCAGTCCAACCGTCAGACCAACCCCACCGTGCCTGCTAAGCCATGACCCAAAGCACCATGGCCACGCGTTTTTTGGACCCCTCCAGGGACTGAGACTCCACCTTGGTAGTAGACTGCAAATAATTCAGAGAACTTTTAAGACTGGGAAAATAAATTTAAGATGGGAACACAGACAAACATAAATATGCTCTCCAGCCAGCTCAGAGACTGAAATAAGATTTTCAGCAGGTGATCTTTCCTATAGGAAGGAATCAGGATTTGGTTTTTCTGGGGGAAAAAAAAATCCTTACTTTTGGTAATTCCTAATAACACATTTCTATAAACTTTAATTCCCAATAACACATTTCTATAAAAGTCACTTCAGTGTTGGCAACTGAAAATAGCAAACCACCAAAAAGCTATTCTGATGGTGCAGAGATGAGTCACTTCTTTGGAGAGCGACCGCCCAGCAATATTCTCTGCCCAGGGAAGAGATATTTTGGTCATTACAATCGCTTCCCCAGTGCAATTAGAGACATCCACAAGGGGCCAGCTCTTCCAGGCAAGTCCTCTAATCACCAGGCTTTGTTAGGCAAAATGGCAAGTTTGGCATTAGGATGATTGTTGGGAGACAGGAATAGCACTTTCCATCACAGGAGAAACATCTGAGGGAAAAGCCTGGCAGCTCAGTGGACACAGAGGGTGCAGGTCCCAAAAGGGCAGCCACCCTTCTGTGGCTACAGACCTTCTGGGCATCCCCAGGGCTTGAATTATTTCCTGCCTTCAAATTCACCTGGCTTAGAAATGGTTGTTTCACAGCACAGTGTAACATCACATCAGGTTACACCTCATTCCAGCTGAAATCTATGGGGGAGCAACAACAAACCTGCAGAAACCCCACCTCAATTGGCTTTGGGTGGTAACACATAAGAAAAAGTTAATTCACATTTTTAAAAAAGCCCTTAGAAACACTGAGAATTGAAGATTAATGTTCAGAACATCCCCTTTAACATTTATGCTAACAAAGGGAGTGTTGTCACAGTGCCAACACCAGCATTGCTCAATTTTCAGCTCTCCAGGCTTCCAGGAACAAGATGGAGCTACAGGCACAGCTCCTGTAGCAGAAGCCACTGTGGGCAAGCTTCTTCTCACCCCACTGGCCCAATTCTGTGTTTCCCTTGCATCTTGCAGGGGAAGACCTGAGCTGCCATTCCTCAACTGAAGCACCACCACAGCAGGGCCCTTGGGACAAAGCTGCAGGAAAGTAAATGTTGCACTTACAAGTGTGATTGGAAATATTTCCTTTTTTAAGTAATGCCTTTTTTTTCTGAGTGTTTATATTGAGATATTTACAAAATTGTCACTCTATTAAAGTTCTGTATTTCTAAGGGGCTGTAATTTAAAACAATTTTACAAGGGGAATCAAATTAAGAGTGTGGTAGAGCCAAGCCATGTTTTGGCTGTTGCTCGTGAGAAGGGCTGCTGGAAGATGCTGGCTCTCCTTCCCCTTGATTATTTCCATAAAAGCAGCAGCTCTGTCCTTTGACAGCCTGTTTGCTGAGCTGCCCAAGTCAGTCACAGAATTAGAGAATGGTTTGCATTAGAAGGGACCACAACGGTCATCTGGTTCAACTCCCCTGCATCAGGTTGCTCAAAGCCCCATCCAACCCAGCCTTGAACACCAAAACTTCTCTGGACAACCTGTGCCAGTGCCTCACCACCCTCAGAGTGAAAAATATCTTCCTAATATCTAAGTCTAAACTTCTCTTTCAGTTTAAAACTATCACCCCTTATCCTATTGCTACAGGCCCTGCTAAAAAGTTTTTCCCCATCTTTCTTATCAGCCCCCTTTAAGTATTGAAAGGCTGCAATAAGGACTCCTCTGAGTTTTCTCTTCTTCAGGCTGAGGAACCCCTGTTCTCTCAGCCTCTCAACACCAGGGAACTCAGCCTCTCTTCATAAGTCTTACTCACTGTAATAATCTCCCTTTATTTGCTTGCCAACCTATTCCAGTGCCTCCCCTGAATAACTCACTGATACATTTGCAACCCATTAACAGGAAGAGCCTTTGGTAACACCTCACATGTCGTCACTCATGGCAAAGTCTCTGGAGACTCTCCCTAATTGGTACAGGAAACCTCTTCCTCCTCATGACTGTAATCCCTCAAACTGTAAAATCATCAAGACAAGGTGCTAAAAAGCAAACCAGGAAGCAGAAAAACACTCAGCAGTCATTAAAGGAAAACACCTTAATTAAGCAAAGAAAGTGACTATTATTAGAGACCCATTTCTTATTTATAAGCAGCATAAAATTTTAATAAGGATAAAGTCAGCAGTTGCCTAACTGAAACCAAGTCAATTAGGTCAAATGAGACCAAACTGCATAATGCAAGGAGAGGGACAACTTCAGCATCTCCTAAACATCAAGAAGTTTTAAATTCAGATTGAAAACTGGCAAAGCCAGAGGCAAGGCTGTGGAGAACCTCAGAAGCAGTGGCATGCCTGTCCTAGTTTGAGGTCTCTCTGCTGTAAGAGTGGTTGCCCTGAGTTACGGTGGCACACGGGGCTGGAGCCCAACTGCTGCTTTCAGATGTATTGCAAGTCTTATGAGGAGTGGCTGAGGGACCTGGGGCTGTTCAGACTGGAGAAGCTGAGGCTGAGGGGAGACCTCCTCACTCCCTGCAGCTCCCAGAAAGAAGGTTGTGGTGAGGAGGATGCTGGTCTCTTCTTCCAAGTAGCAAGTGATAGGATGAGAAGAAATAGCCTCGAGTTGTGCCAGAGGAGATTTAGACTGGACATTAGGAAAAATGTGTTTACTCACAGAGTATGAAGCCCTGGCAGAGGCTGCCCAGGGCAGTGGTGGAGTCTCCATCCCTGCAGGGGTTCAAAAAATGTGTAGACTTGGCACTTTGGGATGTGGTTTAGTCAACACAGTGGGGCTGGGCCAACAGTTGGACTGGATGAGCTTAGAGAGCTTTTCCAACCTTAATGATTCTGTGATTCTATATGAGGTTTGAAACCACTGTTTATTCAGGGGATAGTTCATTTTTGAGCCAAAAGATGTTTCCCTCCCTTTCTGTAGGATTCAGTGGTATCCAAGTGTCAGAGCTCCTACAACTTCTTCAAATAGAGTTTGTAAAGAGGGAACTATTACCACAGCTTATATTAAAGATCAGTTAATAGCTTACATCAACAATTATATATCTTTTAAAATAATTTATGTATAGGAGAAGATGGCTACTTATAAAAGAATAAACTCTGGACATGTTCAAGGCCAGCAGGGATGGGGCTTTGAGCACCCTGATACAGTGGGAGGTGTCTCTGCCCATGGCAGAATGCTGAAACTGGATGGGCTTTGAAGTTGTGGCCAATTAAAAATATTTAAATATTTAAAGAAGGAGGGTTGGGACCATCAGAAAAAGTATAAATAAAAGATAGGCCTGAGGTCAATCAGAGAGAGAGCCAGAAGCCATGGAGAAACCCAACTCATTGAGCCACTGAGCTTTGGTTCGGGTTTAAGCAAGGACAGAGACAGATGAGTTGCAATCCAGACTTGAAGTCAATAACTGCACATGCTGATTTGCATCAAGGAAGATTTTTTACTGGTTTATGCAAGAAAGATAATTATCTGCTTGACCACAAAATTACATGCTGTTAGGAATAATTTTATTCATTTAGTAATTAGGAGATTAACCAGAGATCTCATTTCAGGGTAGTAAGAGTTCATCTTCCATATTATGTGAGACATAGTTCATTAGTTGCAACTGGCTGGTCTTATTCTAAAGGATAATGGCCCTTTACATCCAGCAAGAATTAGAATCTCCATTATAAGGTCTCTTGGCTTCAGCCAATAACTGCCAGCTTATTACCTTCATTTTCTAGATGGCAAAGTGACTGCAAACACAGTAAACAGGAGCAGCCTGCATTCTAACCAAGCCTTTGTACAGATAAACACCAAGTTGTGCTGAGCTTCCTGCACTCACCCAACTCACATGATCAGTGCACAACAAGAGCCATGCAGAGCTCAGATGCTGCCCTTCAGCATGCGTGGGAAATACAGCATCGGGATGGGACAGAAGGGGGAAAGTGAAAAACATTGCCTTAGTATGTGCTGACCTGCACTGTAGTTGCTCCAGATGCACCGTATCTCATCTACACCAGTTTTTGGAGAGTGGAGTAACCCAGGTCTCCAAGACTCCCTGTTGTTGTTACCCAGCCACAGCTCTGGAGCTGGAAGAAGCCTGGGTGCTGCACACTGAGGAAATTCAGGGATGCACATACACAAGTCACACAGACTCCCATTTTGCCTTCCAGATAAGTATGTGTGTCTGCAGAAGCAGATAAACCTACCACAAGGGAAGAGACATTGGTGACAACTTTTGGGAAGTCATTCTTAAAAGGACAAAGCTTTTCACTGGAAATGAAACAGAGTCCAAACTAAAGAAGATTAACAAGTAACCTGATCTGGTTGAAGATGAAACTGCTCAGTGCAGGGGGGTTGGATGAGATGACCTTCACTGTCCCTTCCGATCCAAACCATTCTATGATTCTATGAACAAACTAAAAAAAACTGCCACCTCACATCTTGGTAGATATCACAGAAAGCTTTTTCACTGAGTTTAAAAGAAGACATTTAAAAGCAAACCTCCTACAGTGGTACAACTTTTCCAAGACTCAAACCACACCATCTTTTGAACAATTATTTTAAGTTTGTTGAGCATTTTTTTTGGTTAAAAGGGGGTCAGGCAGGACACTTCCAAGGACACAAACATGGAGAGATCCATGCCTATATGTAGACTTACAGACTCTATTCAAGAAATCTACTCCAGGACCGAGCTGCATTTCTTCAGCAGCCCATCCCCACCACAATGGTTGCCTGGTCTGAGAGAAGCTGTAGTGCCTTGATGTGTCCTCTCCTGCCAGAAGGGAAGGCAGGGAAGCAGAGGACCGGATCTTCCCAATGTGCAAAGTGGGGAATGAAGGGAAGTGGGGAAACCCAGGCAGATTGATTGGATATTAGGGAAAAAAACTCTAACCAAGAGTGTGACCAAATGCAGGACAGAGTGTGCAAGGCCTCCATCCTTGGAGAGGGGAAAAGGCTCCGAGCAGCCAAGTCCTCAAGAGATAGGTTAGATGAACCATCCGGGGTTACTGCCCAAGGCAGGTGATTCCACAGGGTTTTGGTTTGTTTTTTTTAAATACTTCTTAATGAGCTGATTTTTTACTCGCAAGATCAGCCACCTGCACAGGGCTAAAACCAGGTCCTGAGTCCTGCAGCTCCTCTTCACACCCATGCATGTCAATATCATAAACCAACATTTTTCACATGAATATATACATAGTAAACCGAAAAATCCATCAGTATAAAAGGCATTTCATCCTTGTTCAAGTGAGTAGACAGCAATGCATGCATCACCCTGACCATTGAAAAGGGAGAGGTATGGACATTGCTAATTTCAGGTTTGGGTTACAGAGGCAGTTCCCTCAAAATCTATCCCAGAGCTCACTTGGAAGCCTCAGTCCCCATGTGCTCTCACTCATGATAGAGCTCACTACAAAAGGGTTTCACTGCAATTAACCTCAACACTGGCTTTAACAAGCTGTCCTGTTTGCTCCAGCACTGCTTCCATTTGTACAGGAGATATTCACTAGGAGTTGTAATCCTCTGACTCAAAGAGCTGTTCTAACAAACAGGTTCTAATTACACAGCTGAAGAACATATGCTCACAAACACAGGCCCTTTCAGCATGTTCCAGGCTAATCTGATCATTAATGTTCTGGAGCAACAGTTGGGTACCTGTGCTGTGTGAACCATCACCGTGTGCAAAACCGAGGAGCCAGGCTGGTGCTTTGAATATTTGTGTGCACTGCTCATTGTCCAGAGTTAAACACTGGAGAAGAATCATGGAATGGTTTCTGTTGGAAGTGACCTCAAAGCCCATCCAGCTCCAACTCCTGCCATGGGCAGGGACACCTCCCCCTGGATCAGGGTGCTCAAAGCCCCATCCAACCTGGCCTTGAACACCTCCAGGGATGGGACAGCCACCACTTCTCTGGGCGACCTGGATCAGTGCCTCCCCACCCTCACAGCAAAATATTTCTTCCTAAGATCTCATCTTAATGTCCCTTCTGTCAGCTGAAAACCATTCCTCCTGTCCTATCCCTGCATCAGGGAGATCAAGAGCCCCTCCCCAACTTTCCTGGAGCCCCTTTCAGTACTGGGAGGCTGCTCCAAGGTCTCCCTGGAGCCTTCTCTTTTTCAGGCTGGACAACCCCAACTCTCTCAGCCTTATCCCCAAGTTCTGTTAGCTCAAGTGTCCAAATGGTGCAGGAGGTGGAATAAATACGCTGTGGGCTACAGGGAATACACTTGTCATTCAATTTAGATGTGGAGGTCTATCCAAAAGCAAAGTCTCTGCTGTTCTTGGAAGTCCATCTGAAGGAAGTACATCAAGGAACCAAAGACTGACATAGAAATATAAAAATCATTCCCTAATTGGTATTCTAGCATTCAGAGAAAACCTTTTTCACATATATTGACATTTCAGCCATAGCCTGCCTCAACAGTACTGTCCTTATGGGCTGAAGTAATTCCAGTCAAAGCAGATACTGGACTTTTAGAAATCATTAATTATGAAGCACACAGGATGGAAAGTGTATGATTTCCATAGAGATAGAAAAGGATGGTGCTTCTGCTTGTTTTTAAAGCCTGTAAACTGTCCAGAGCACTTTTACTCAGACTCCCAGGGGGTATTCAGCTGTATTTGCAGTGCCTAGAAATGAAGCCTACAATCAATCCCCTTCTCTCCACTTTCTCACCCCTCCCAGTTAAGTTACCCTGACTGCATTAATTTTAGATTAAATCAAGGTGACCAAGCTAGTAAACCCCATCAAAGGGGGAAAAACACTTGTATAAAATAATCAGGGCTCCTCAAGAGATCTCAAATATTTCCTCCAGAGGGATGCTTACTGACTACGATATGCTAGGCAGCTAATGAGTCTGTACAAGGGACTCCAAATCAAAACAATTGCAGAAAGAGAGATGACAACATCCAGGTCTGCATGCAAATATAGCTTTATCTGCAATGCAGATAGCTCTTTAGCATCAGATGGAGATTGAAATGTACTTCAACAGATTGAATCTCCTCCAGCCTAAACAGTGTTTTCATTTTTTACACGAAGCTGGTAATTATGTTTTCCACTTATACCTGGAAATTTCAGCAAATATTCTAGACAAGCTTATTTTGATTGGAAAGATTCCATATGCTACAAAATAATGAGGTCTTTCAGTACTTCTAGGAGCCATATGTGTGAAGATAAAGCAATTCATCATTGCAGGTTAGGGAAGTTATATGGACACATCAATCTGGTACCGCAAGTTGGAACTGCTCAAGGGTTTCAGCTGCAAGAGGGAAGATTGAGATGAGACCTTACGGGAAAAGTGTTTTCCTGTGAGGGTGGGGAGGCCCTGGCCCAGGTTGCCCAGAGAAGTGGAGGCTGCCCCATGCCTCAAGGTGTCCAAGGCCAGGTTGGGTGGGGCTTTAAGCCCCCTGATCCAGTAGGAAGTGTCCCTGCCCATGGCAGGGGGTTGGAACTGGAGGGACTTCAAAGTCCCTTCCAACCAAAACCATTCTCTGATGCTATAAGAATCACAGTCCTGGTCCAGGCGACAGGAGGAAAGCCAGTCAAGCTGCCACAGGGATGCACCTACATTCACACTTCAATTCCATTCAGGAGCAGATGAAACTAAAGTAGGAGATTATCATGTGACCAAGTGGCCCATGCATTAGAAAAGGCATCAGGATAACATCCCTTCCAGCAGCTGCTCTACTCCAGGGGTCTCCACATGCAGCTCCTCAAACTGCAGCACACCCTCTCCCACTCCACTATAAGCAGTCAAACTTGGGGTTCAAAGCTTAATTTCTGCCACCTGGAGCAGTTACTCATCTCTTGCAGGTTTCTTTAATCTCACCAAGCCTTTTCCAGAAAACAGAGCTTCTCTCAGGGCTGCTCAGACACCTCACTGGTAATTTGGGGGTTTGTATGGATGAGGGACCTGGTGCACCCCAGGCAGTCCCTCAAGCTGCAGAAGCAGAGGGGCATCCCCAGCCCTGCTGTGCCTTCTTTCAAGCCTGCCTGGCTTAAAATTAAGAGTTTCCAGGGAGACCAAGGTGTTGAACATGGTTTGGAAGAAAAGGAGGTTAAGTACATTGAAGCTCTTGCAAGACAGATGTAACTTGAGGTATACAGGTGTTTCTTAACGAGATGCTCACTTGAGCACATTAAGGAAACACATTTGTCATCTTTCATTTTATTTTTAAATAAAAAACAACAACAAAAAACCCAAACCCTCAGGAAGATGAGATGTTAGTTTCTATGTTTCCTGACACAAGCAGATTAATTATGTAGGCAGCACTTTCCACTCTCCCAGGCTTTCCTCCCTTCATCGCTGCGCTCGGACTCATAGAGAATACAGAATGCTCCAGTGCATAACATGGGCAGGACCAGAGCGGGCAACCACTTGGAGCCATGCTTCCTATTCCTTTCTAGAAGACTAGACCTAAGAGATATCACCATAACTCAAGAAATTCTTTACTCTCACCTTGTATCTCCAGCAGCACCCTCAGCAGACAGCTACGTGCGTAGCTCAGACTTCAGCTCGCTGCTCATCTCCCCATCCTATCTGCCAACTTCTCACCATTAGTCGAGTCATCTCAGGTTGCAGCAGAGCTCAAATTATTGTCACAGCAATACAAATCAGTACAAAAAACACATTTAAGGGGGTTGTGAAGCGCATCTGAAAACTCAGCACTAAAGCTTTGACAAGCCACACGTAAAGCTATTGCAGCTTTTCACGTGGGGTTTGTTTCCTAAGATCTTCCAAGCACCAGTGACGCACACAGCACTTTCTCTACTATCAGAAAGCCACTAAAAAGACTTCATTCCAAACACTGAACTGGAAAATCCACAAAAGCAGAGCTTTAGACTCGGAAGGGAACTTCAAATGCATGGCTCTCTGCCTCCACAAGGGTCACTTTACATGACTCTAAACTTGCATTACCTTTGTTATCACCTGGGCAAACAGAGACCTTTGAGGAGCATGAACCCTCACCCAGGCACAGTTCTGTTCAGCCTTAAGGACCAAGTCAGGCAAGTCCCATATGACTGAGGAAGCTGCATGGGGGCCACCATTAGCCATTACCTCCCAGCACCACAGCCACACCAAGCATAGCTGACTCCGACACCAGCCACCTTCCCACAAGCACAACACACCTACCTGTTCCTCACTCCAGCAGCAAAGACTGTGCCAGAATGAAACCCAGCTGTCCCAGACTAGCCCTTCCAGGGGAGTCCCTGCCCCTGGGCCTGATTTTAAAGAAGGGCACATGCTCCTAATTAGCATTTGTGCTAATTAGCTAGTTAGCAGTAATCCTTTCATGGCCTCCCAGGAGTCTGCAGCAGGCAGGCGGTGCTTGGGTGTCTGCTCTTCTGCAGACTCTGTCCAATGTCTGTGATACTGTGAGGGTCGATGCTGTAGGTTTGATATTAACTTCCCAGGCAGTTTTCCAACATCTGGCCATGCTTTTTCAAGCCCCATGAGCTGGTGTGATAGAGCCAGACCAAGAAGCATGATGACTGCAGCAGTAGAGGAGCCGAGCTGCAGCTGGAGCTGCTGGTGGCTCTGGCTGTGGTGGTCCCTGATCATAGAATGGTTTGTGTTGGAAGGGACCCCAAAGCCCATCTAGTTCCATCTCCTGCCATGGGCAGGGACACTTCCCACTGGATCAGGGAGCTCGAAGCCCCACCGAGCCTTGAACATATCCAGGGATGGGGCAGCCACCACTTCTCTGGGCAACCTGTGCCAGAGCCTCACCACTCTCACAGGAAAACATTTCTCCCTAAGATCTCATCTAAATCTCCCTTCTTTCAGCTTGAAAATGTTCCCTCCCATCCTATCCCTGCACTCCCTGATCAAGAGCCCCTCCGCAGCTTTCCTGGAGTCCCTTTCAGTACTGAAAGACTGTTCTAACATCTCCCCACAGCCTTCTCCCAACTCTCTCAGCCTGTCCTTGTACAGGAGGTGCTCCAGCCCCCGGATCATCTCCGTGGCCTCCTCTGGACTCGCTCCAACATACCCTTACCCTTCCTGTGCTGAGGACTCCATAACTGGACACAGGGCTGCAGGTGGGGTCTCACCAGAGTGGAGCAGAGGGGCAGAATCCCCTCCCTCACCCTGCTGGTCCCACTGCTTTGGATGCAGCCCAGGACATGGGTGGTTTTGGGCTGTGAGCGCACATTGCTGGCTCATGTTGAGCTTCTCATCCACCAGCACTTCCAAGTCCTTCTCCTCAGGGCTGTTCCTAATCCATTCTCCACCCAGCCTGTACTTATGCCTGGCACTGCCCTGATCTGCGGACCAGGATGGTTCCATCTTCTCTCTACTCTGCAGGAGCACGAAAAATGGGGCATGAAGACAGAGTCCTTGAAGTTTAATGTTTTTACCAAGTGAAATCAGACAACATGTTTCAGGGCTAAAACACACTGTTTTTTGTGTGTGGTGACTCAGGAGAGGTTGGGTGCAAGGTCTGCATGGGCAAGACAGGTACATCATTTCCATGTGGTGTTTTCCAGACTCTGGGAATCTGTGGCCTGATTTATGATGCCATTCCTATGTTTTACAGGTAGGAGAAATCTTGAAGTACATCTTCTACCATGGGAAGCCGATTTATGAATTACAGACAACTTTGAATTTAGATATCCATGTGTTTTGTAATCTTTCCTGACATCTTTCTCCTGACGGGCCATAACTTTATTCTGTTACATAAATTAAGCCATTATACCCCTCTTTTCCATCCTTTAGTTTTGATACACACCTTAAAAAAACCTTCCCTGGCAATCCTAAGTGATATTTTTTTAGCTGTCACGTTATTAATTAAGTACATTTATTCTTTGCAAGAACAGTCCTTATACTCCAGGGAAAACAGGCTGAGACAGGAGTTGAAGGAGAAAATGCAAGACTTCAGAAATGCTAAGCCATGAATGTATGAAATATCTAACTAGCATAAGGTATTTATAACTTTTATTGCCCATTATCTATGTATGAGAATAAGAGGTTTTTACCTTTACAGAGGGGTTTTTGCATATGGATGAGTCATGCAAAAACGAATAACAGTCCCGTTTCCCAAAGCAAACCCAGCACCCGAGTGGAAAAAAGTACTTGCACGTAGTGAGTGCCTTGCTGTGGGTCTCACATGACACATTCTTTCATTCATAATGCAGAATTATTCATAGTTCTAAATATAACCTTGTTTCATTTGTTACACTTGAGCTGCCGACTAAAAACCCCAAAGTGCAGTCCCTGAGGCTGAGCGGTTTCTGAACAGGAGCCACTGCATCCGGCACCTCCGCCACCTGATGGACCCATCAGCCCAGCATTTGCTGGGCTCCCTCCTGCCCTGCTCTGCCCTCCCACACTGGGCTGGGTGCCAGGCTGGGTGCTCCCGTGGGGCTGCAGGAGCCCTTGGCACAGCCCTGCCTGGGAATGGGGGTCCCAAATTACAGTTTGTTGGCAAGTGCTGTGGAGGGTCGCATGGGACCCCCTTTGCTCAGAAGCAGCAGGCAGGATAGAGACCAAGCCACAGCTCAAGGGGCAAAGGGAAGAAACAAAGAGGCCACACCTTGAATCCTGGGTCCAGTTTTGGGCCCTCAGTACAAGAAAGACATTGAGGGGCTGGAGCACATCCAGAGGAGGGGAACAAAGCTGGGGAAGGGTTCAGAGCCCAGGGGTTCTGGGAGCAGCTGAGGGACCTGGGGCTGTTTAATCTGGAGAAAAGGAGGCTGAGGGGAGACCTCATTGCTCTCTGCAGCTTCTGGAAAGGAGGTTGTGGTGAGGTGGGTGTTGGTCTCTTTTCCCAAGGAACAGGTGATAAGATGAGAGGAAATGGCCTCAAGTTGTGCCAGGAGAGGTTTAGATTGGATATTAGGAAAAATTCCTTTATGAAAAGAGTGGTGAAACATTGGAAGAGGCTGCCCAGACAGGTGGTGGAGTCTCCATCCCTGAAGGGGTTCAAAAAACTGTGGCTGTGACACTTCAGGATATGGTTTAGTAGGCATGGTGGGGTTGGACTGGATGATCTTGGAGGCTTTTCCCAACCTTAATGATTTTATGATGCTGTGTCTGTGATCCCAGCCCCTTCCACCACCCTTGGCTCTGGTACAGGTATCACTCTCAAACTTCTTCCACATCAGAGGTGTAACTACAGGACTGAATCCCAGATTTTGCAATGTTGGGGTGTATGTTTTCACGTGTGGGGGCAAAGTGATGCCCCCCAAAGCACCGCAGAGTTTTGCCGTGGGAGACCCTACTCCCCTCTGCTACACTGCAGTGGGCTGGTGCTTGTTTATTGCCACGCTGGATGCTGCTTCTTCCACCCAGAAGTGTAATCTGTCACCTCTTTTACGGTCATTTGGGGAATAACTGTATGGTTAAACTGATGATGCATGGATTCCCTATTGGCAAATGCTAGAAGGAATATTTTTAAGCTCATACATGCCCAGCAAGAACACTGGTGTGCCACTTGGCATCGCAGCAGCTCTTGCTGAGGCTGGTGTCACCAATGGACCTTCAGGCAGGGGACAATCAGTCCCTTGGCAGCAAGGAGAGGCAGGGCCCAGTGTGGGGGAGGATGGCTCAATATCCATGGCTCTGCCAGCATCCATCTGTGAACAGCATCCACCTGTGAACAGCATCCACCCTGATTTCCAGTGCCATCCAGCCATAGCTGCAGCCAACTTTAATTAGGCTTTCTCTGCACCAAACCCAGGAGGAAATGAATATAAAATAAATCTTTGACTGAATAAAGCTACTAATACAGAGAATTCTGAGAGTATGGAGTAACCTAGGTGTTGCTGCAGCTGAGAAATGACCCTGAAGGATGGTGGCACCGCTTCGAGTTGCACTTTGCCAAGCAGGGGGGCCATAGTAGTGGGGCACAGTTAGATTTTCCTCTTCCAGCAGCTTCTCTGAGGATTTGTAACACAGATGCCTGAGATAAATCTCCCTGGGAAATAACGACATCGAGGAGATGTGTTAAACATACATGAGGCTCCAGCACTGAACACTAAAGGGCCTGGAAAGGGAAACCAGCCAGAGTTCGGGAAGCTTCAGTGAAATTTTCAATTTACATCTGTGATGTGAAAGTATTTGTTCTCCAGACAACAGTAAAATAAGTACATAATAGCAGAATTTAAAACAGATTTTATGGCTTCTGTTAACAGAATAATAGGAAAAATAGATCTTTTAAAGTGTTTCATCATAATGGTAATAAAGAAGGAAAGCAGCAAGCATCCCCAGAAGAGATTGATGCTCCATTTCCCCAGTATTTGCAGAATTCACTCAGGGCCGTGCCAAGCCGTGTTGCAGCTTAAAGTTGTTGTTAGCAAGCAAAAACAGAGCACAAACAAGGTTTCAGGTACAGAATTAATGGGTAGAGTTTGCAAATGTGTATGTGAGATAAAATTCTAGAGACAGCATATTTAAACGAGAGATCTGCAGCTGTTTATCTGAAGAACCATCTACTGATAATGCAGATGGATATTAGACGACGGGAATAGTAGCAGCACTGCCTTGGCTGATGATGTGCCCAGCCCCAAAGGCAGCCATCAATATTTTGAACCTTTATAGTTAGATGGTTGGAATCCTGTGAGGAGTTTTAGCTCCATATCTGCCAGAGCCATGGGCATTGAGCTCCACTGCAGCTCAGCACATGCAGAGCTGCCTTCGGAGCTGCGTCCAAGTGTTTGCAGGATTCATATGATTTAAAGTCACAGATCTTAAGAGTGCCTGAGCACCCTGATCCAGTGGGAGGTGTCTCTGCCTATGGCAGGGGGTTGGAACTGGATGGGCTTTGAGGTCCCTTCCAATCCAAACCATTGCATGATTCTGTGATTCTATGACAATGTGGATTCAAAACTGGTTTTGCTGAACAAGTGCTCATCATTTCTATATCTCCCCTATGTTTGTTCTGTGCTAAACAACAACAAAAAAAATCATACAAAGATGGGGTCTTGACAGCTGAACACTCAGTCACATCACCTTTTTGCTATAAAGCAACAGTAAGAGAGGATTGTGCAATATCATATTGTTCTCATCCGAGCTAAAGCAGAATCAGTTTCTAACTTTTCAGCTAAGCCTCATCTAAGTAACTTCATTTTCTGAGCTTTAGCTGCATGCTTTTCAGTCACAGTTTGTCTCTAGCAGTGATACCATGGGGCATGGGCATGCAGAAAGGCTGGTGCTTACACCAACATCTATGGAGAACACGGCCATCCTGGAGTTGGCAGAGCCATAAGGGAAAGAGGTGACAAAGAGTCGCACCTGCAGGGAGGGGCACACAGGAGAGGTGACCCCAACCCGACCAGCAGAGGATTCTATCCCACATAACATCATCATTGAAATAATACTGAGGGATCACGAGGGTTTTGCTCTCTTCTTTGATGGCTGACATCCTGTGAGGACCTCATTGGTCTTTTTGCCCCGATGTCAAATCCGTGCAGTCCTGAATCCAGTTCCTGAGTCCAGCTCCCTCCTGCCACTGAACCCAGTCCAGGATCTTTTCCCCATGCCTGTGGTAACATTGTCATTGGGGGGGGGGAAATTTTCTATATATTTTATTATTTTCTTATTAATAGTATTTTTCTTCTTATTATTATTGTTTCATTAAAGCTGTTTTAGCTTCTAGCCCACAAGTCTCTTTCCCTCATTTCCCTTTCCCTGGCCAGGGAGGACTGGGTCACAACTGCTCATGTTTGGCTGCCAACCAAGCCAGGCTGGGGCTAAACTGTGACAGGTATATAATGCATACAAAATATTACTGTTCTACAATATAGACAGTCAAATTTCAGGATTTTCACTTTTTTTTAATTTAATATAGCCACCTTTTTATAGCTGGAGTGGAAAAAAATCATTGTTGATATAATTGTTTGGCAGGTTACAGATAATGTGGTGTCATCCTCTGAGATTTGCATCCTTCTAAGTTTGATGGCCACTCCTGCCTTTTGAATATGTTATGTATTTTCCTTTAAACTAATACCCATAAAATTAGGTCCTGCTCTCAGATCCAACCCAGATCCTCTAATGACCCTGTAGGAATTCTCACAACTGAATGGCACCTGTGAAGCATCTGCAGGTCCTCTGTGAGTGGGTCAGATGTGTGTTTCCAGTTCTCCTCCCAGTGGGTTTTAGGTGCTGCATCTATCAAATCCATTGTGGAGTGGAAAATCCAGCCATATACATGTAAAAGTAATCCTCCCAAAGCCTATATTAAATGAATATACATATTTTAAAGATCAGAGTGCCTTCTTTAGCCTAACTGTAGCTGTAAGAGTAAAAAATCTAATCAAAAGATCTGGCCTTGATTAATTTTGATTAGCAGCAGAATCATATAAAGGACATAAAATCCATTTATCTTTGATTGGGGAAATACATGTTTTCAACAACACACTCTGCAAATCAGTGGAACAGATTTAATAAGCACGCTCACCTCTTACCAATGCATTAGCATTTTCATGAGATGTCATCGATGTCAAAGCTGAAGAGCCAACACTGTAGCTAAAATGTCAACTGGACGCACTGATAAACCCAGCACAGTAATTAATTTTGAGAGCAATTAAAAGTCTGATATTTCTAGGGAAAAAAGATATAGGCTAGGCTTTTTTTAACCAAAATATTCTGGCCCCGAAGGGCTACCAAGCCAGACAGATTGCTTTCTAGGCAGTGACTGCAAGACACAGGTTTGGGCTGTGCCTTCAACATATGAAAATGTCACCAATTAGCATTCCAAATTATTTTAACAAGGTGATTAATAGAGTTTCTCTGAGAGAAAGCAATAATCAATCAAATCCAAATTAAAAAGAGATTGCTGCATGACAGAAGTTTTTATATTTAGATCAAAGAGCACACAAGGTCATTGGGGTGATTCTTTCCTTCTCTCACACATATCTCTGTGGGGTTATTGCATATTTGTATGTATTATATATTTCCTACAGCTCTATTTCAGCTTCCTTTGTTATCAACACTCTATTCTAATTTGTACCACCACGCACACATCCTGCAATGCTTTCTCTCTCTCAATTACAGGTTTGGAGGCCAATGCAATTAACGGCCTCCTGTAATTAACAGGAGACTTCTTTAAGATTTCAAAGTCACTTTAATCACTACAGAGATGCTTCACAGTGTTGCTTTGTTCCGTTCCTGGCTCTCAGCTGTTCTACGCAGCCAACTCAGACAAATACCCACACTGTCACGTATCAACCCACATCAACGTACTCATTGCTTAAGGTTGTTCTGGTTTTGATCTGTCCTACTCTGACAGGAGATGAGTATTTACTCGGATCTGCCTAAAATAGCAGTGCAGGTGCTGACACGGCGTGAACAGCAGCCTTGAAAGTGGAAGTCACAAACCACACTAGGTCTGCCATGGAGTAGAATAAGCATTAAAAGAGGGTCAGTGTAACTATATTAAAGTAATGTATTATTTATTTATTTAATAAACTGGGGAGGCAGATGAACTTCTGTTTGTGCTATTTGTATTATAGTATTAGTAGTATTAGTATTCTGTTAGGTTAGTATTTATGTGTAGCAATCTCCTGCAAAGAAATCTAGTGCATCAAGGTACAAATCAAAAAATGATGTTCATGCTCCTGCTTCTCAGGCATTTCCAGCAATTTCTGTTTCTTCTCAGAAAGGATGTTACTCCTGAGCTGTGCTTTTCTGCTGGAGTTCACCCTCAAACCCAACATTTCCGATGGGTCACTCTGCTCCAGTATAAATTAAATGAAAGAAATCTGGTCTGGGATTTGTATTGGTGGCAGCTGGAATCGATCCTTCCTCACTCTTCCTGTGTTACAGAGAGGCTGGGTACCCAAATGGGCCACAAAACAGAACAGCAGCATTAAATAAGTTCAATTTTGGTGCAGTAGTGACCACTTTTTAGTGCACATTCACTAAAACTCAAAGAGATGTTAGAAGGCTGCCAGGCAGCAGCTAAATAAGTAATGATGAAGCACTGGATGTGGAAATGAAGGCAACACCTTGCCAGGGGCTGGTTTAGGCCATCGCACAGACATAACACTCACAAGCACAGATTTAGGAGTTTCATACAGCAGGTTGCTGTCTAACCCAGACCTTCAGTAAATATAACACTTGAATATTTATCTGTTCCTTCCCGTGGAGCAGCCTGCATGATTCCTTATTATATTCTAATATTCACATCATCTCTGCACTAGTAGTGAAGTGAATTTGATCGTGGAACAGGAATGGTGTAATTATCTACTTACAGAAAATTATGGTCACAAAGTTAGCTCAGCCCCACTGCTGCCCCATTGTTGACATTAAAAAAAAAGCTACATGGCAAGATAAAAAAAAATAGAAGAGAACAAAATAAATCTGAGAGATTTATGAAAAAAGGAAATCCAAACCAATATGAACGAGTCGATATTGTAAAGACACACAGTCAGCTGGATCTTGAATATTGGCCACTGCAGGAAGGAGACCAGACGGGTATGGCAAGAGGAGGTCATCCTTCCCTTGTCAGTGAGGCTCCCTAAGGATGGCCACAGCTACCAACAATTTATAATTACAGTCTCCTGCTTCTGATGAAGATTTAGCATAATTAGTCTACAGTCGATATCTACAAGTTAAGTATTGGCTGGGTCTGACCAACAAATTAAGCCAGCGTATTGTGCTTTGCTAAGCTATTAGCAGCATCCCTGATCTCACCCTTCACCCGACAAAGCCCCATCAGTCTGCAACAGAAGTCATCCAGAAGATGTGGTTAGAGACCTAATTCCTTCCCATCCACCTTATGCAGAGGCACACACTGTGCAGACACAGCGTGTCGTAGGTATTTCATCCTTTGTGTGGTCTGTGCCTTAATTACTGTTTGCCATCCCAAGCTGGCAAGAGGATTCTTTATTTTCATAGAATCATAGACTCATGGAATGGTTTGGATTTGAAGGCACCCCAAAGCCCATCAAGTTCCAACCCCCTGCCATGGGCAGGGACACCTTCCACTGGATCAGGGTGGTCAAAGTCCCATCCAACCTGGCCTTGAACACCTCCAGGGATGGGGCAGCCACAGCTTCCCTGGACAACCTGTGCCAGTGCCTCATCACCCTCATCGTGAAGAACTTCTTCCCAATGTCTAATCTAAACCTTCTCCCTTCCAATTTAAAGCCATTCCCTCTCATCCTATCATGACATGTCCTTGTAAAAGTCACTCCCCAGTGTTCTTGTAGCTCCCTTCAGGTACTGTAAGGCTGCTATAAGGTCTCCCTGGAGACCTTTTTCCTGTGGCCTTTCTTACTAACTCCTCACTGAGAACCTGAGCGCTCCCAAGCATCGACAAATTTATCTCCACTGCGAGCTGAGTTATCATCAGTTTTTGAGACAGCAAAAAAGAAGAGCTCACAAGAGGCCATATGCCAATATGTACCTATGGACAAGCAGAGCTTCAGGTTACTGCTCAACAGGAACATTCTCATTTTGTGCAGCCCAACAGAAAGGCTTCTATCAGTCACGCCCTGCCTGCACCGCTTTCACACCAGGAAACGTTCAGTGGCTGCCTGCAGCAAACAGAGAAAATAAAATTAAACTTGCCTAGAAAATGTAATGAAATTATTTCTATCTCAGATTTTTATATTTTAATAAATATAGGTAAAGTCATAAACTTACATGTTGCAATTCTCATTTCAGAAAACAATTTCATTACACTGTGGATCCCCCTCTCCACAATTACCTGTTCCTACTGACAGAACGTGTAACACTGCACCAAAACATGAGGGACTGGGGCCAGTTTCAGCCAGAATGAGGGGCACGTGATGCCAAAGCATCACCTTTAGGATGACCATCCCAAGCCCCTGGTTTTAACCAGACATTTGCTGTGCCAATGCATTGTGTCCTTGGCAGGATCTGCAGCCACTGACACAAAACAGCTGATTGAACAAGTGCTTTAGCCAATGTTCAGATCTACACGTCCATGAGAAATAAGCAGCTTGAAAAGCTTAAATGTTGCTTTTAAATAAGTTTTGTATTTATCTTCCCGTTTAACTCAAACTGAAGTTTCTTTCTCCCCAGTATTTCCAAACCAAGTGTTAGATCACTTCTATTCTGACAGCTCTTCTTCCTGGAATACCTTGTGCAAATGCTGCTCATTTTACCTCTCACAGTGCTCTGGCAGCACACAAGCCCCAGATCCTCCCTGCGCTGGCATCTCCTTCCCATGCTGGCATCGCCTCCCACAGCCCCAGAATCCCCTTTGCTGCTGAAATCAGCCTCCCTGTGAAGCACGAGTATTGTTTTTGACAAAGCTGAGGCATCTCTGATGAAGACACTGCTTTGACTGTTCTTTACCCTAATTACAGTTATTTGAGCTTCACACGGCAGAGCAGGAGGAGTAAAAGCCAAGCACGAGTTGTTCTGGGGCTGATTGCCCTCTGCCTGCTCCTGAGCCTGGAAATCTTCATCCACTCTCTTGCTTTTCCCTGTCCCAGGGCTTTTTTTCTCTAAGAAGAAAACATATTTTCCACATAGCTGTGAGCATGTGGAAGCTATCAATTATGATTTCCCTTCAAAATGATATTATAGTGAGGAGGCTGCAGTTTTCACTTCCAAAAGCCAACCTGTTGCTGTTGGTTTCAGTTGAATGAGACTTAACAGGGCCAGGTGATAAGGAATATATTTTCACAGAGTGAAGGCACAGCAATAAAGCCTTCAATGGCATTTACATAAGAAGCACTAGGTTTATACCCAACCTGTTCTTATTTTGCCACATGGATCATGTTCAGGTAAGACCCAAGGGTGCATGGAGTCAATTATTATCTCATCAGATCCAGAATTTAGCTGTGTAATAACCAACCCAGTTAGAGTAGGAACCTCCCACTATAATGAGAATCATGTAATAGAATCATGGAATAGTTTGTGTTGGAAGGGACCTCAAAGCTCTGAAGTGCTCTAAGGTCTGCCCGGAGCCTTCTCTTCTCCAGGCTGAGCAACCTCAACTTTCTCAGCCTGTTCTCGGATGGGAGGTGCTCCTGCCCTCAGATCATCTTCATGGCCCTCCTAGTTAAATCCTTTGGGTGACTGGAGAAGAGCAGAGCACAGCAGAAATCTTGCACAACCCCCCATCTATAAAATTCCTCTGTCATGATGACAGGGATGGTTTTCCAAAGGGAAGAGGAAGAATAAAGCTGCTCTCTTGATATGCTTGTTATTACTTATTTTCCCAGCACGATGAAAGACCATCTGACCGTAAGTCATAAACCCAGCTATTTATAGGCCTGTAATTAAACATCACTGGAAGTGTTAAAACACAAAAGCAGTGCCATCTGCCATGCATTTGTGGCACCATAAATATAGATGAAGTGCTGCTGCTCCTTTTGTCCTTCCCAGAAAACTTATTCTTTAAACAGCCTTTCCACAGCGACTGAAGAACAGCTCCTGGACCCTGTGGTGTTCATCCCATGGGAAAGGCTGGCTGCTCATGCCTTCTCTATGTTCATCCCAAAGCCCATTCAGAGTCTTTCCCAATGCCTTGGCCATACTACAGGCAAGGTGTCACAGCACTCAGCCAGGAGGTGCCTTTGGTGAATGCATCAACAAAGGAACCAATCAGGAGCTTGTGCTCAGGGTCCAAAAAATCCGATGTCCTTCCACCATTACTCTAGTGTGTAATTGGAAATGAAGTTCTATACATAGCACATCTGAAATGTTATTTTAATCACAGTCAGATGAAATTCATCAGCTTTCCTCACTAGAGAAAAACTATATTTGGCAAACTACAACACTGCAAAATCTGAAAGAGTGAGTCCAGAGGAAGCCACAGAGATGATCTGAGTGCTGGAGCACCTCCCATCCAAGGACAGGATGAGAGAGCTGGGGTTATTTGGCTCAGACAAGAGAAGGCTCTGGGGAGACCTTAGAGCAACCTTCCAGTACTGAAAGGGGCTACAAGAAAGCTGGGGAGGGGCTCTGGAACAGGGATTGCAGGGATAGGATGAGGGGAATGGTTTAAGTGGAAGACAGGAGACTGAGAAGAGCTCTTAGGAAGAAATGTTTTCTTGGGAGGGTTCTGAGGCCTTGGCACACGTTTTCCAGAAAAGTGGTGGCTGCCCCATCCCTGGAGGTGTTCAAGGCCAGGTTGGCTGGGGCTTTGAGCACCCCGATCCAGTGGGAGGTGTCCCTGCCATGGAACTGGATAGGCTTTAAGATCCCTTCCAACCCAACCCATTCTATTATTTGATAATTCTATGAAAATAGACTTGAATCCAAGCATTTGGGGGGTTGATGATGAGCAGGTCTAGGCTGAGCTGCTGGCTCTGCTTTCCTCTCTATCCCCAGGCAGAGGGATGGCCATAAGTCCTTGTGCCAAAGGTGAGAGGGCTCTAATGAACCACAGCCCATCAGCTTGCCCTGGCTTGCACATCACAAAGCATTGCAAATGTCTTAATGCCTTTGGGAAGCTGGCTCCTGCCATTTCCCATTGCGAATTGCTCCGAACTGCAGTAGGATGGAGACATTCCTTTGGGTAGACAAGTTTGGATAGAATTGTAAAATTAACTGGGCAGCTGCTCTCTATTTTCCTTTATCTTGCTTTAGGTCAACACTTTAATTAAAAGTAGTTTTCAACAAACAGAGCAACCTTAATATAACCTCCAAGAAAAGACTAGCTGGCTAAGGGGAACCCTGCTGTTTCTGGGGTGAAGGGGCTGAATTGTACAGGTCCTGAGGTCCCCAGGAAACGGTGACAGGGAGATAGAGCTCCTCTGCCAGGATGAGAGCCATCTGTGGAGGCTGGACTTCAAGAAAGAAAATATAAAGATGCTCTTCACCTTAAAATTACTATGCAGAAGTCACTTGGAAGGTCACGAAAGATTAGGAAAAGTGAAACCATGACTGAGGTTCACTGCTCTCACATAGCTATTCCAATAACAGGACCTGGACGTAGCTTCTGAGTGGAAGAACTGGCAACAAAGACGTAAGTACTCCTATGTCAGCCATGCTGTGAGGGTTGGCTGGTTACCTCCAACTGGCATCAGTCCTGCCATGCCTTTGGGCTTCACGTTGAATTCCCCTGTCCCCTCAGCATCACTGCGGTGCCCCTGTCCCCAGCTGGGTCTGCGATGGGCTCAGGGCCACCCGCCACACTTCTGCTGGCACCCTGGCTACGGACCATGCACGGAGCAGAAAACTGCTTGTACATGGATAACAACGACAAAAATAGCTTGTAAGGAAGCATGTGATGCCCTGAAAATAATTTTAAGCACTGCTCTCGAGCAGTTTAGATAAGGCTGAGTTACAAGTGAGTTACCAGAAAATGCAAAAGATGCAAAAGGGCAACTGCGGCTTCTGCAGAGCCTGAGGCCATTCCCAGCAAAATGAATGAAATAACCCCCCATCCTTGAAATCAGCCTTTGACAGGCTGAGAGAGCTGGGGTTGTTCAGCCTGGGAAAGTGAAGGCTCTGACCTTAGAGCAGCCTCCCAGTACTGAAAGGGTCTCCAGGAAAGCTGGGAAGGGGCTCTTGTTCAGTGAGTGCAGGGATAAGATGACGGGGAAAGATTTTCAGCTGAAAGACGGGAGATTGAGATGAGATTGTAGGGAGAAATGTTTTGATGTGAGGGTGGGGAGGCCCTGGCCCAGGTTGCCCAGAGAAGTGGTGGCTGCCCCATCCCTGGAGGTGTTCAAGGCCAGGTTGGATGTGGCTTTGAGCACCCTGATCCAGTGGGAGGTGTCCCTGCCCATGGCAGGGGGGATGGAACTGGATGGGCTTTGAGGTTCCTTCCAACCCAAACCATTCTGTGACTCTATGGTTCTGTGATCGGTCAAGTACTCTGGAGCCAAACCATATCCTTAGATACAAGGCACTTCAAGTAGAAAACTCCTAGTTCATGATGACAGTTTTTGCTCACACTGCTCTCCCAGTGACCCAGCCACGTGGTGCTCTGGGGACGGGAACACAGACTCAGCTGCTCTTGCAGTACTGAGGTTCATTTGTGCTGACTGATGATGAAGCATTCCAGACTGATGAGAACAACCACCTCCAAATTTAAAATGGAAATGGAAATTAAAAGTTATGCCTAAAAGAAAGGTGTTACCTGGCATAAGGTACAAGTTTGAATGAGACTTCTACCTCTTAGACCAGTCTTGCTGAGAGCAGAGGTCCCTGTTTTGGCCAAGGAAAACCGAAAGCAAAAGTTAGTCCTCAGAGAGAAAAACCTTTGCTTGTTTTTTTAAAAAATGATCCTGTAGAATGAAAAACACCTTTCTACATGAAGTAAAAAGCCTCTGGACTAGAGGAAAGAACATGTCATTTTTAAGCTGTTCCACTGGAACTGATGTAATTTTCAGCTACGACCATTAATAATATTTATTGAGCCAAGGAAGTCTCAACCAAGTTTGCAACCCATGGAGCTGTCATTGTAATTCTGAGCTCTCTTTTCCTCCCTGCAGCTCTGGGGCTTGGGCTGCCTGACCTGCCAGCAAGAGAAGCCCATTCCTACGGTGCTGCAACCTCCCTGCTCCATCCCTGCCTGTTTATCTTCACCTGCTTCATCCTTGCCTGCACCAGCCCTGCCTGATACTGCACAGGACCCTCTGGAAAGGGTGCACAAACCACAGGGATCCCACAAGATAAGCAGTTTTCTTAGAATCATAGAATGGTTTGAGTTGGAAGGAACCTTAAAGATCATTCAGTTCCAACCCCCCTGCCTTGGGCAGGGACATCTCCCACCAGATCAGGGTGCTCAAAATCCCATCCAGCCTGGCCTTGAACACCTCCAGGGATGGGGCAGCTACAACTTCTCTGGGCAACCTGTGCCAGGGCCTCATCACCCTTATTGTGAAGAATTTCTTCCTGATGTCTAATCTATACCTTCTCTCTTCCAATTTAAAGCCATTCCCTCTCATCGTATCACTTCTTGACCTTGTAAAATGTCCCTCCTAAGCTTTCCTGCAGCCCACTTCTGGTACTGAAGGGTTGGTATAAGGTGTCCCTGGAGCCTTCTCCAAGTTGAAAAACCCCAGCACTCTCAGCCTGTCCTCATACTGGAGGTTTTCCAGCGCTCGGATCATCTCCATGGCCTCCTCTGGACTTGTTCCAACAGTTCCATAACCTTCTTATGTTGGGGATTCCAGAGGTGGACACAGGACTTCAGGTGGGGTCTCATGAGAGTGGATTAGCAGGGGAGAACCCCCTCCCTTGGTCTGCTGGCCACTCTTTTTTTCATGCAGTGCAGGGTATAGTTGGCAATACTGTTTCTTACTCCTCATCCCCTTTCCCCAGCAATCCAAAAGCCACAACAGATCACCTGACAGTGGCCAAGTGCTGACAGAAGGATGTTCTCCCAGCGCAGGACCTGGCCCCTTATCTCTGCGCCACTTTGTGTTGAACAGCAAATACCAGCTGATAAGGCAGGTAGAAAGGCAGCACGAGAGGCCATCACTACAGTGCCAAGTCCTCTAAGTACAAGGGGTCACACAGATAACTCTTCTTTATCTACTCTGGTTTATTCTGGACCCTTGACATCCTTTCCTTTATATTTGTCAGTACCTCTTTAACCAAAAATTTGTGCAGGCGGCCCTAGGCTGTCACAGGGCCTGAACCCAGGCAGGAGGGCTTCCAACGAGGCTCTGACTGCAGCCTAACAGAGGGCAACTCAGTTATTTGCTATTTATTGCACGTGTTCCCAATCCATTTCTACACCCAGCTAGACACAAGGGTGCTCACTGTCGTGCCAGCCTTGTCAGTGGCCAGAAGTCACCCACAAGGATGTGATGCTGAACGCCAGCCAGGGAAAGCTCTGAAGCGGTATTTCCTTGGCATATCCCGTTGATCTTAATTTATGTACTTCACGTAGTTATCTCTTCCAACCATTCTCTAAAACCTTTCCTAAACACGCTAAGTTCTGTAAATTTTCAGGCTGCTGAAATTGCTTACTTTCAGAGCAAATCCGTAAATCATCATCCTGTGAGCCTGCTGCGGTGTTACAGGGTAATCCTCTGCTCGGGCACTAACAAAGATACTGGCAAGCAACCTCGGGGCTCTGCGCTACCAGCAACACCATCCACTTAATCTCTCTCTCAGCCAACAACACACAGATTTTTCTTCTAATTATTTAAATACCAGATGGAGATAACCAGGGATGTGATTCAGTTCAGTAGCAGGAGAGCTAAGAGCCTGCAGCATCCTCAGTAGTAGTCCCAGTTTTGCTCCTCTGCTCGCTGCTATGGAGGGATGACCTTGCTCTCTCATAGAATCATAGAACAGTTTGCATTGGAAGGGACCTCAAAGCCCATCCACTTCCAACCCCCTGTCACGGGCAGAGGACACCTCCCACTGGATCAGAGTGCTCAAAGCCGCATCCAGCCTGGCCTTGAACACCTCCAGGGATGGGGCAGCCACCACTTCTCTGGGCAACCTCACCACCCTCACAGGAAAATATTTCTTCCTAAGATCTTATCTCAACCTCCCCTCTTTCAGCTGAAAACTATTCACCTTGACTTATCCCTGGATGCCCCGATCAAGAGCGCCTTCCCAGCTTTCCTGTAGGCTTCTTCTTTGCTTCCACAGCTTTTGTTCCTACCTGCAATGAGCTCACACAGTTGCTTTGGGATAAGCAGATATATCCAGAGGAATCTGGAGAAATATGAGGTTTTGGTTCTCTACATGCTTGCCTCCTCCCGAGAGGTATTCAAGGCCAGGTTAGATGGAACCTTGAGAACCCTATGGGAGGGGGCCCTGCCCATGGCAGAGGGGTCAGAACTAGATGAACTTTAAGTTCCCTTCCAGCCCAAACCATTCTATGATTCAATGATTCTACGCTTGGCCTCAGTGAGCTCTCTGGTAAGAAGGCTTTGCTGTGCAGATGTCAGTGCTCACCAGCCATCCAAGCCTGTGCATCACCTCACAGGAGATCAGCCTTCCCAGGCAGCAGCATAACAAATTGTTTACAAACCAGCATGAGCTCTGACAGCCAAGATTTACAAAGCTGATGGGGAAAGTCAAATCCCAACCCATGTCCTGCTGTTCAGAGAACATGTGCTGCATGGTGGGTCTGCAAAACACTGGTCACAATGTGCTGCTAACACACACACAGGCTGCACCTACTGGAGCTTGACTGCAGTTGCTTGGATGTAGTGTTCAATTAAAACATGACAGATAATGATGTTTGAGGAATGTTAGGTGAGGTTTGTGCTCTCTCTTGATAATGAGATTTCTTACTCTCAGACATCAAGCTGACCAGTTTCCAGCTCCTATGAGCCTGCCCTGCCAGCGCAGCAAAGCATTCAGCTGCTGGCTGGAGCTGCCAGGGGCTGGTCCTTCACCCTGAGGAGGGATGAAGCAGCTCCAGGAGATGCCATGAGTTGGGTCCTGTGCAGTCGAGCACAGCAGCAGGGGTTGCAGTGCCGCTGTGTGTGCACGGAGCTGAACTGCTGGGAAGCATCCTCAGAAAAATTCCCAATGTGAAACCAGTATAAAACCAACACTGGTTTCAAATTGCTCTCTGGGAATAAACGTGAAGAGCAAAAACTAAAGCCCTAAAGCACAGCATTTCCACCTCTATGCAGCACGTGGGCTAAAGGGGTAAAACTTAATTGATTTCAATTAAGTTCCTTTCTAAGAATGTTTCCATGGATAAAGGGGGGCTCCAGGAAAGCTGGGGAGGGGCTCTTGATCAAGGAGTGCAGGGATAGGATAATTGGGAATGGTTTTCAGCTGAAAGAGGGGAGATTGAGATGAATCTTAGAAAAAAATGCTTTCCTGGGAGGGTGGGGAGGACCTGGAACAGGTTGTCCAGAGAAGTGGTGGCTGCCCCATCCCTGGAAGTGTTCAAGGCCAGGCTGGATGGGGCTTTGAGCACCCTGATCCAGTGGGAGGTGTCCCTGCCCATGGTAGGGCATTGGAACTGGATGGGCTTTAAGGTCTCTTCCAACCCAATCGATTCTATGTGAAGGTAACCGTACCTGAGACCCCTCCAGCAGTGTGACCAGGCACATTTTCCTCTGTGCTATGTGACACAGCCAGCCCTGTGATGGGAAATCAAAATTACATTTGCAGGGTTATGGCCTAAATATTCCCAAGCAAAGCTATTTGACCTTTGCTGTCTCTGCTCTGGGGTTCTCCAGGCACGATCATACACATAATTTGCCACTTTATTGTCCAGATAAAGTTTGAAAATCCAAATCAGCACAGCCTTTAAATACTTTGGAGAAAACAAAGAAAAAAAATAACAAATGAAAACCTCTCAAATTTCTTGAAAAATTTGGTTTCAAATATATACATAGTTTGCACAGGCCTCTAAGGACTAAAATATACATTCAAATAAATAGAGAATCTCTACAAAAAATAATTATAATAAAAATTCCCTTTCCAAGCTCAGGCTTTATCGTTGGGATTAGAGCTCCCCTTAGTGGGTTGCAATGGGGGCACACCCTGGAATGGCTCTGCCCCATCGACAGACAGACAGACTCCCTCAGAAGGTCTCCTGACCCACAGGCAGGGTGATGGTGGGAACAGCCCCTGCCTGTACGTTGCCCTTGCAGACGGCCGAGATGAGCAGGAGCCTGAGACTGTATCAGTGCCAACGGAGAGCAAGGACAGACCTGATCTGACTTCCTTCCGAGGGAGCTCATGGACCTTGCCCTGGCCAAACACCTTTTCCTCCTGGCTGTGAGCGCCAATGGATGTGCCAGCACTTGGCTGAGCTGGTGGGTGATGACAGCACCCTTGGGGTCAGGCATTTCAGAAAGCCCCTCTTCCACAGGCTGCAGTGGAGGTTTGGGGTTATAGAATCTTAGAATGGTTTGGGTTGGAAGGCACCTTAAAGCCCACCCAGTTCCACCCCCTGCCATGGGCAGGGACACCTCCCACTGGATCAGGGTGCTCAAAGCCCCATCCAACCTGACCCAGTCCCACCGCTGGACCATGCCAGTTTGAGCCACAGTTTGGTACTCACCTTAAAAGTTAAATCTGGAGCTCAGCACCCCTCCCCATGCCCTCCATGTGGAGTTATTTTTGGAGGCAATATTTGTTTTAATTCTGTCAGGAAAAAGTTTCTTTGTTTCAAATTAGCAGAAGATGCAGAAAGAGCAATGCAGAATGAAAAGGATAAAGGAGAGAAATTAACTGAGGTCTGCAGGCAGTAATGAGAAATATCTGTGTTAATAATAAATGTAAAGCCCAATAAATGTAATGATGTAACTACACCCATTGTGCTGAAGTGGGTTTATTTTAATCTCCCTAATAGGTCATTTCATGCCTGCTTTACCACAGCCGGCCTCCTCTTCTGCCTCCCCTCTGCTCAGGGCACACTGTTCTCTCACAAATGGCTCTTCCTGCACCTCAGCTCTACATATTTATTGTTATTATTCAAAAATTAATATGCAATTTCCCTTGCCTTCGTGGCAGAAGCATAGAATCATAGAATTGTTAAGGCTGAAACCTTGCAGTCCAATCATCAACACAATAGCAACGTGACTACCAGATTGTGTCCTGAAGAGCCATGGCCACATGTTTTTGGAACCCCTCCAGGGGTGGAAGCTCCACCACCTCCCTGCCAGTTCTCTGCCAGTCCCTGAGAACCCTTTCAGTGAAGAAATTTTTCCTAATATCCAATCTAAACCTCCCCTGGCACAACATGAGGCCATTTCCTCTTGTCCTATCACTTGCTACTTGGGAGAAGAGACCAACATCCACCTCACCACAACCTCCTTTCTGGGAGCTGCAGAGAGTTATGAGGTCTCCCCTCAGCCTTCTCTTCTCCAGGCTAAACAGTTGCAGGTCCTTCAGCTGCTTCCAGAACCCCTGGGCTCCAGACCCTTCCCCAGCTCTGTTCCCTTCTCTGGATGCATGTCAGCCCCTCAATGTCTTTCTTGTATTGAGGGTCCCATAAACCAAACCCAGGATTCAAGGAGTGGCCTCACCAACACTAGGCCCAGGGGAACAATCCCTTCCCTGCTCCTGCTGGCCACACCATGGCTGATCCAAGCCAGGATGCTGTTGGCCTTCTTGGACACCTGGACCACTGCTGGCTCATGTTCAGCCACTGTCAACTGGCGGAATATGAGCTTTTCTGTCAGACCTGGGCCTTACTTTCCACAAACAGCAGAAAGAAGATAAAAAAGTAAATGACTGCTTAGAAAAAAAGGTCATCATCTGTCTGCGAGTATCCAAACAGTTGTAAAAGAAATTATCAAGGTTTTTCTGGGGTTTTTCCTTTATTTTTTCCCATTTATTTGATTTTTATTCTTATTGGGAAAAACATATTTAGAAAGAAGGCAGAAGGCAGGGTCAGCTGGTTATAGTTGGAGCCAGTCACATTTTTTTCCCAAGTTCTTTATTTTGTATCATATCTAAAAGCACTATTGTTATTTTATCCCCATGAGCCTTTTCCCCAAGGCTCTTGAAAATTCTCCATCAAGTTGCTAAATGATACTAAAAGTTTTAGAGACAATGAATAGGAAGATTAGCAAATTATGGAGCATAAAATATTTTCTCCTGCTAACAAATATTTAAATTTGTTTTAAATATACTATTTCCACGAACATGCCATTAGAGTTAATTACTTTACTGTAAATGCACCTCTTAAATAATTGCTAAACCTCAAGAAATGCTTTCAATAATTGACTGAGTTTCCATAAGGAAAAATGGTGTTATTAAATCCAAATTAAATGCACATTTGAGACACTTAACTTTGAGTGCTACCATAGCAAGCATTTTCATATGGTATGAGGAATAACTTGGGGATTAATGGCAGGAAACAGTCACTCCACAGCTATCTACAATCACCCCCTGCCCGTTTTGTTCATTCCCACATCTATTAGGACATGTTTAAGGAGTGGAACAAAAGTTTGGAAGCAATTTCAAGTTCAAGACAGAATCACAGAATGGTTTCAGTTGGAAAAGATCTTTAAGATCATTGGGTCCAACCATCGATCCAGACCATGTCCACAAGTACATCTGCCTCATCTTTTAAACACCCCCAGGGATGTTGACTCAGCATGGGCAGCCTCTGCCAGTGCTTGACAATACTTTAAGTAAAGAAATTCCTCTTGATATCCAACCTACATCTCTCCTGGCGCATCTTAAGGCCATTTTCCCTTGTCCTGGCTACCAGGGAGAAGAAACCAGCAGGAGCACAGAGAACAATAAAGTCTCCCTTCAGCCTCCTGTTCTCCAAGCTAAGCAACCTGAAGTGCCTCAGCTGCTCCTCATAAGGCTTGTGCTCTAAGCCCTTCACCAGCTTTGTTATCCTTCTCTGGATGCGCTTCAGCATCTCGATGTCCTTCTTGTAGTGAGGGGCCCAAAACTGAACCCAGGATTTCAGGTGTGGCTTCGAGTACAGGGAAAGGATCACTTCCCTGGTCCTGCTGGTCACGCTATTCCTGATCCAAGCCAGGATGCCATTGGCCATCTTGGCCACCTGGGCCACTTATGGCTCATGTTGAGCCGGCTGTCAACCAACAGCCAGGTCCTTCTCCTCCAGGTAGTTCTACAGCTACTCCTCTCCAAGGCTGTAGCATTGCATGAAGTAGTTGTGATGCACGTGCTGGACACAAAACGTACTCAATTTTCATTGTGGGTTTCTTGTGGAGCCCCACCAGCTGGTGTGAGGAGCAGGATCTGGGCAAGTTATGGCTAGAGGGTTTGGTTTAATCAAGAGCTGGGAATAAATTTGGGCAAGCCAAGGGCATGCACAGCCTGCCGAGGCAAGGCTGCTTGATTCCTGGCAGGACTGCTTAGCCCCTTTAGTGCCTGGACGGTTTCCATGGGTCGAGGTGCCAGCAGCTCCCAAGCCCCAGTTCCACCAGTTCCCTGCTGGGTAAGTTCTGGGGCAATAACAGCGTTTCCTCCTTGCTGGCTCCTCAAATTCTTTATAAAAGTCACTGGTTTAGGAAAACTTTAAATTTTAACTCGGATCACTTGAAAAGAACACCAATTTTCTCCCTCCAGATCTGCTTGAGGATCCTGTATTTCTCATAACTTGACATGCAATGTTAATCTTATCTCGGTTTCTCCTTACACATCTCTATTCCCTTCATTGCCCTTGGCCTTTTACAGATGTGGCATTTTACTTCAAAGCAGCATTAGCCCTTTCAGGATGGGCCGTAAGATCCAAGCCTGAGAAGATGGCATCAAACCTTGCATTTTCCAGATCTGACTTAATAAAGAGCCCGTGCGCTCTCCAAGACAGTATGTTTGATTCCACTAAGAAATTAGCACTAGAGGGAGGTATTTCCCCATGTACCTTGGCTTCCAAATGCTGAAAACCAGCAAAATGTAGCAGCGGAGAAAGGGTATCTGTAATATCAAACTACGTTAATCAACTGCAATTAATACGAGTGAGATGCAACTCATCGTAATCAGCCCCCATCAGTTGCCAGTGATAAAGATATTACCAAGCAACAGATAATGAACTGATATTTAACCTGAATTACATTATTTAACGTATAGAAAGTGGCACAGCGCCTTACAGAGCAGATTGTTTACGTGTTTATTCCAATGAGCAAAAGAACTTGGGAGCAAGATGCAGGGAACACTGGAAAATGCCAGCGTCGATTGACAGGAGAGGGTTAAACTGTCCCCTTCCTGCACAGGAGCAGCACCCTGGTAAGACATATGAATTTAAGACATATGTGAATTTAAAAGTGGCAGTGATCTGCTAAACATGCTAATTACACTGCTCCCAAAAAGTGATCAGTGGAGCCTGTGCATCCCCTGTGTGGATGAGAAGGGCGTTTGAATTTCTCTCTTCTTTCTAAAAATCTGTAATGTTAGGGGGATAAAAAAGCCCAGCAGCTCATTCCTGTGCCTCCCTGAGCCTGGGATACAGCACAGCTTTCTCACGGTGTGCTATGTCAGAAAACTTCCACAAACTTAGAAAAAAAGAGTGAAAAAAGGGAGACAGGGACTAATTACAGCAATTTGCAGTCAGCCAGAAGTGGGTGATGAGCTTGTGTGACTGCAAGGAGGGGAGGTCAGCTGGTGGCAAGGATGCGCTGGGACCGGTGTCCACATTCCACTGCACTCCACATCCCTGTAGGGGGCCAGGGTGAACTCCACCTGTGTCCATGTCCCCGTGGGTGTGCCAGGGCTGGACACCTGCGAGGCCACAGTCCCCTCACCCATGTCCATGTCCCCCAGCTGTGCTGAGTGTCCACTGAGCCACAGTCCCTCCCACTCGTGTCCCTGCCCCCGAGGTGTGCCAAGGCTGACCCCCCGCTGTGCCATTTTCCCCCCATCCTTGTCCATGCCCTCCATGTGTGCTGGGACCAGACTCTAGCAGAGCTGTGGTCCTGCCACCCATGCGCGTGTCCCCTCGGTGTGCCAGCATCTGACCCCTGTGGAGCTGCAGTCCTCTCACCTGTGTCCATGTCCCCACGTGTGCTGGGACCAGACCCCCTTAGTGCCATGCATCCCTCCACCCATGTCCATGCCCCCAGTGTGTTCTGGGGCTGGGTCTCCGCTGTGCCACAGTCTACCCTCTTGTGTCCCTGTCCTCCCGACTATGCCAGGCCCAGACACCATAGGAGCCATGGCCCCCCCACCCACCTGTGTCCATGTCCCTGCAGTGGAGTTCATCCTGGTGCTCAGTCGCTATGGATCCTCTGTTCCCCAACCTGTGTCCGTGTCCCCAAGTCGTGCTGGGGCCAGATCCCTGCGATGCCTCAGTCCCCCGACAGCTGTGCCCATACCCCTGAGTGTGCCAGGATCAGACCTTTATGAAGCCTCCGTCCCCCCACCCACGTCTGTGTCCCTCGGTGTCTCCATGCCCGTTGCTAGATGGAGCTGCAGCACCAGGAATGCGGCGGGCGCTGTAGGGCACAGCCCCCCCCCAACCCTCCCAAAGCTGTCCTTCAGGATTGTTTTTATGAAAATAAATGGAGGCAATGAAGAAATATCATTATAGGGCAAAAGCGCTGGATGTAGGAAAAGTTAAATAACACTTTTTCTTCGATGCCTACGCAGCGCTTGACAAGAGACAGGCCCTGTCCTGTGCAACACACAGTCAGAATCCCACCAGCCTCAAATCACAGAGTCATGGAATCATTAAGGTTAGAAAAGACCTCCAAGATCATTCAGTCCAACCGCCAGCCCAGTCCTACCGTGTCAACTAAACCATGTCCCAAAGCGCCACAACCGCATGCTTTTTGAACCCCTCCAGGGACGGGCATTTCACCTCTTCCAACACTTCACCACTCTTTCAGTAAAGAAATATTTCCTAATATCCAATATAAAACTCCTTTGGTATAAGCTCGGGCTGTTTCCTCTCGTCTTGTCGCTTGCTACTTGAGAGGATCCAGGCCCCTCTGGACCTTCACAGTCCCACCACAAGGGCACAAAGCTGAGGATGAGCCTCTGGGAATGGGATCCATTTGGCACACAGTTGGCCATAAGCCTACAAATGCAGCTGCTGAAGTATGCTGAAAAGTGGTTAAACCAGGTATGAAAATTCCCCTACTAAGGGAAAAAGCATCCAGCACCAGATGAAAGCCCATGGAGCTGGGCCATGAATTTTCCTACTGACCCCAGACACCACTGGGGGAGAATGAGGCCAGGAAATTTGGCATGGAAAGGCTGTGGAGGTAACAGCAAATATGAAGGGTCTGGTTGGATGAGGCAGGAGAGCAGGAAGCAAAGGAACTCCGGGAAGCTAGTGGAAGGTGTCCCAGCCCATGGCAGGGGCTTGGAACTGGATGATCTTTAAAGTTCCTTCCAACTCAAACCATTCTGTGATTCTAGGAAGCATGCTCAAGGTGACAAGGAGACCGTTTCATGTACTCCAGGACAAAGGCAGCACCAGGTGCGAGATGCTGCGTGCTCTGGCACTCGTTCCCACAGCGATGCTCACCAGTGCACACCCTGACTCTGAAGGATATTGTGCATGTGGGCCCAGTGTTGGTAATCACTCAGCTCGCAAATGAAGTAATTAAAGATTGGCCTCTCTGAGCCTTGTGCACGCACAATTCCCCAGAGTGGTGGGCTGCAGCCTGCGACCGCGGAGCGGTGCCACCTCCCTAACTTGTGACACCAGACAGGCACATTGATTGTTCCATCTCCAATACAAATAAAGTGTGAGAGGGGTGGAAACTCTAAAAAATATGCAGATAACAGTAAATTAATAATGACACATAGCTGCGGCAGGGTGAGACCTGATACAGAAATACAAGTGCTGCTCATTGATCATAAATATTAATTAATAAAATGGGTTTAGATCAAACATATTCCATGTTACACTGTCTATCCAGTCCTAGTTTTCTGCTAAGTTGCCTCTCAGCCAGAGTTTTGAACTGGTATGGCAAGGTCTTCGTCACCTCTAAGTGGATGTATCCACCATATACCGTGGCTGTTTGCCTTGGCCTGGTGCCTACAGTCCTAGGGCTGTATTTAATGTGTCTTTTCTTTCTCCATTTATTTCAGTTCATCTGCACAGGGCATGTAGTGATAGCACTTTCTGTAGTGACAGGAAGGGGGGGAATGGATTTAAATTGGAAGGGGGAAGATTTAGATGAGATATTAGGAAGAAAGGTGAGTCCCTGGCCCAGGCTGGCCAGAGACGTGGTGGCTGCCCCATCCCTGGAGGTGTTCAAGACCAGGTTGGGGCTTTGAGCCCCCTGATCCAGTGGGAGGTGTCCCTGCCCATGGCAGGCAGTTGGAACTGGATGGGCTTTGTGGTCCCTTCCAACCCAAACCATTCTATGACTCTATGATCTCCTCGACCATCAAACTGAATCACAATTCTTTTTCTTGCAAATGATTGACTATTTCCTACAAAACCACATCCTGAATCCACCCTGCCTGAGAGATAGCACTGGTCTGTGGCATATGCAGTGGATGAATAAACATTGTTAGTCTGGGGTTCATTAGGTGACAAACTCCCACCTACTCAGCTACACATCTATGATCCACAGGCAGTGGAATTGTGTTTGGCAGGAGGGAAGCCCTGTTAGCCTTTGTCAGCCTTCTCCGGGTTAGTTAATGGTAGGAGTGAAAATAAAAAAGCACAGGGAAGGAAAGGTTCTGGTTTGCAAAACAGCTGCAGGATTGAACCCAGTCCAAACCCAGAGGGAAGATTGATGTTCCCATAAACAATTACAAGTGTAGCTTAAGTGTTCCGTGATAAGCAATGGTACATATCAGCCTTTCACTTGCTGCTTCTGTAATAAAGTTGTTATAGCTACATTAATTAATCTAAGGGCACTTCTAAGCAGCATTTTATCCACCCACCTCTCCAAGGAAGCTGTACCTCTGGAGTTCTTAATAAAATAATAAATAATAGCAATAGAAACTCTCGGCTCTTTCATGGAATCAAATCATAGAATCATTTGGTTGGAAAAGACCTTTGAGATCATCAAGTGCAACAATATCTGTCCACTACTAAACCAGATCCCTGAGCACCTCATCTACCCGTCCTTTAAACACCAGCAGATGAATAAACATCACTTGCCTGGGGTTCCTAAATTTTCAGGTCCTCCAAGACTGCTAAAAGAAGTCACCGTAGCCCCCACAAACACTGCTCTGGCTGTGTCCTCGCCCTGACCTCGGGAGGGATTAGCAGAACCTGGAGTTATTCCTTCCGAGAATATTCTTGTAAATAACACCACCACGCGCTCAGCTGGTGCTGCGTCACAGAAGGGCGATGCCAGAGGAGGTTCTGATGCATCCACATTACTTCTGAGATGGTGATTCACACAACATTCCCTGGAAAAGCTCATCGCTGGTGTGTGGACACACGCAAGTGGCAGGGATTTGGATGGAGTTTGTGAATTGTTGGGATTTATAGGACTAATCAGGATGGGGTTTTTGTTTTCAACAGAAAAATGCCATCTGGATGAAACCAAAATGTCTTCTAGAGACCTGCTGGGTTTTATTGCCTCTTTTGGACAAACCCCAGGCAGATGTCCCAAGAACCCTTTCCAAGATGCCCTGATCTGCCTTCTGCATCACCTTGAGCACCCATGGCTACAGCCACGTCTCTCAGGTCCCATGCGTGGAGCTGTGGTGCAGCCTGGGCAGCACAGAGCTTTGCAAGAGGGTGACAGCACCAAAAATAGCAAATAACTTCCTTTGCTTCCATGTGGAAAAGAGTTTGGATGCAAAAGCCTTCCTGGAATACATTGCATATTTCAGTCTTGCCAGAATTATTACTTCTGATACTATGGATTTAGGCAAAACCAAACCAAAAAACCCCCAAATCTGATGTTATTTGAGCAAATTTTCAATACCACAGTGTCTTTCAAAATATAAAATTAAAAAAACAAAGGAAAGCTGGTGTTTTCAACCAAACCTACCTACTGGGAGCACAGCCCAGCCACAGCCCAGTTCCCAAATCTCCTTACTCAGGAGTAAGGAGGTGGTTGTGCTCCCCAGGGTACCAAGAGAGCCTTATTTCTGACTTTGGTACATCTGCATTACATGAGAGGGTTCGCTACATCACCCTGGTTTAACAGCCGTAGTTATAGGTCGTTATAATTAAAAAAATCATTACAAAGAAAGGACAATGGGAAAAATCACTCCCTTGTGGATGTGCTCCCGCTTCTCCCTGCCCTCCTGCGCTTGCTTGCACCTGTGGAAGATTTTTTTCTTCCATTTCCATGGCAAATGCAAGGCAGGATTTGCACTTTTGATAGAGCAGCAGCTCTCTGGTGTGCATTGTGCATGAGCATCCCTGATGGTGGCTCAGTGGTGGAGGTGCCTGGAGAGGTATAATCCTGCTCCCCAGCACCTACAACACCCCAAATCGGAACACAATGACCAGTAAGCACTGAGTGATCCCCCACTAGTGACAGGTTAGTGCCAGGGGAACAGCTGTGTTTGGTGGGGGTGGACACCAACACCATGACAGCACTTCCATCCACCGCCCCAGCCATGGGCAAAGCCCAGAATTCAACAGTGGAAACATTGGTTGCCTGCTTTTGCCCAAATTGTATAGAATTTGAGACGAAGATACTCTCATGCTTTAACAAAGATCATTATTTTATCCTTCAGAATAATGAACACAACTCACGGGAGTGTCCAGTGCTGCCCTGGGCACCTCTGGGTACCCAAGGACCGTGGTACCCATCTCCACTCTCCCTGGGCTCATTTTGGAGCCAGAATGATCTGAGCCTCAAAGGGATGTGAAGGGGTGGGTGTCAATAGACCTCCTCACTGGAGGGACCACGACCTTCTCCACCTCTGAGGGATGGCATTCAGGAGTGGCTCCCCAGGTCTGTGAAGCCTGGTTGTTTTATCCCAAAATCATTACTACCAAGTGGGAGCAAAGAAAAAAAAAAGCAACTGGGGGATTCAGAAAATTTAAGCCTTTTTTAAAAATAATTAAAATGATAAAAAAATAGTTGCACACTGCTCTGCAGGTCCTCAGGTCTTCTTCCCAGTGGCAATCCCTGCCTTCAAGTCACAAATAAACCTGATAAACATCAGTCGCGCTTACACAGAAATCCTGCACACCCGAGGCATCCACACCAAGTCCACTTAAAGGATTGTTTTTGCCTTCTTTTGAGACTCCTAATTTGAGAGAATTGCCCATGGTACCTACTGACCCAGAAAGGCAGGAAATTTCAATATGAACGGTTAATATATGCTGCTTCCCAGTGGGAACCTCATCCCAAAAAAACAGCTCTTTGAAAAGTTTTTAGTGTGGAGGGTTTTTTTCCAGCTCAGA
This sequence comes from Dromococcyx pavoninus, assembly GCA_033558185.1. Classification (NCBI taxonomy): domain Eukaryota; kingdom Metazoa; phylum Chordata; class Aves; order Cuculiformes; family Neomorphidae; genus Dromococcyx; species Dromococcyx pavoninus. Next base: position 1,059,722 of record JAUMJL010000348.1, on the reverse strand, counting down.
GGAGCACAGTCGGGGCTGATCTGGGCATGGATGCCGTCCCTTTTTGGAGAAGCATCACTGGGAGCCCCAGCAGGGTGTGGGGCAGGAGTGGGGAGCAGGCTCCATGGGGACAGAGGCCAGGAGAGTCACTGTGGGCCAGCACAGCCAGGCTGTCCTGGCCAAGTGGGGGCTCCTGCTGGGCTCGGGGTCCTGGGGTCCCCGGGGGCCGGCAGCACTAGATGGCATTGTCAGACCGGCGCGCTGTCTGGACCCAAATTAGTAGACAATTATCCCTCTTCCACGCCGCCTTTTATGTGATGAAACCCGTTCCTTATAGCCTGCAGGATAAATTCTATAGGGTGCCTGACTCAGTCAGGGCTGTTTCTTCACAGGCTCTCTCTTCCCAGCTTTCACCTCAATCTGTCATCCAGATTTGACACTGCATCGTTCCAACGGTGCTCAGAAATGACATGTATATAATGTGGAATATTGTGCACATTTACAGCCAGGATTTTTTCCCCTTAAAACATTGCTTGCTATATTCTGGCAGTCGTTGTTCTGGAAAGAAAATAAAATTAAAGAGGGGGGGGGGAAGCAGAGGGTTCTTTTCTTGCTGTGACCATCTTAAAGAAAAAACTTTTATTTAGATGCTAACGCCGTGCAGGACAAAGTAGATTTGATTTTTAGTGGAGGTTGTTACTGCTTGCAATTGTCCAGCAGCTCTACGCTAATTAAAGAGAAGACAACGCAGCGCAACAGCACACACTGTGTGTGCTCTGAGCAGGGTATCTTTAAGATTTGGTTCCATTAATGCTCCATATTATAAATCAAAATAACTGGCATCTCTATTTAAAAGAAAAAACGAAAACGAGTCCTTTTAAAAGAGCAACAAACCCAGTTCAGTGAAGTCTGAGAACCCTATTCCTCGAGTGGATTAAACACATAACAGCAGCTTTGTTTCCCAGTGTTAGCTCTATAATCATCCTTTTCCTGCCCTAAAATAATAAACAGGGACTAAGTTAAATTATTTCATTCAAGAAAAACAAAACAAAAGTCACAGTAAAACATGAATGACTTCACAATTCAGTTTCGATCGTGGGTGAGCATTGCTCTAATCCGACGTCTGATTAGATGTGGGATTTCAGCAATACCAACAGGAATGCCTCCCTCTCCGATACGTACATATGGCAAACACAAATCTGTGTGTACGCACGCCCGGGATGTACAGAAACATGCACAGGTGGCAGAGACACCGACAATAACTGCAAATCCCTCCCAACCGCATTCCCTGTGCTGGCAGGATTTTTGAATTCAAGTTGCTTCGGTACCCACCGACCAGCGCAGCCCCAGTGTCCAGCTCGCAGCTTTCCTCAGGCTGCTGATTTATTGGGGTGGCTTTTTCTTTTGGTTTTCCCTCCCCTTTTAATCTCTTTTGTGTTGCAGTTTGTGATCTGTGCCGTTACCTCCCACAGCACGGGCAACTCCAGCCCTTCCCTGCTCTCCCAGCAGATGCTTTGCATCGATACCTTCGCCTGTCAAAACAGGGACTGGGGGTGCTGCAGGTGCAGGGAGGGTTAATTATAGAGTTAAGCCTTTGGAATAAACTTTTAAATGATGAAGCGTGTCTTGAGGGGAGAGATATTTCTTGTTAAGGCTCCTCTCGTGAAGGCAAACATGGGTGATAGATGTGAACCCAGCTCCCTTCACCAGCATCCAAGTGCCTGCCATGGATCCATCCCAGCCTGGGAGCTGTGTAAGGATCTCAAAAGGGAAAAACCCTAAAAGATAAGATTTATAAGCACTGTTAGTAAGCAAAAGAAAGAGAAAAGGAGACTGTTACTTCTCCAATAATTGCAGTTTCTAGAAGAAATGAAAGTCTTTATTCTGGCAGGGTTTTAGCGCAGGGTTCGTGCCAGCCCAAACAAGGCTCAGAAGAGCCCTATGGAGTTCAGGAAGGTTAAGAAGCTTCCAAAATGAAATGATTACTGAATTCCTTCTTTTAATCTTTTTTTTTTTAATACTCAGGGCAAGAATCCTGGAAAACCTCATGGTTTTGAATTGTCAGGCACCCCCTGTGTGGTTTGTAACCAAACCAGAAACAAGGCGGTTGCCTGATCCCAGCGCGAAGAGCATCGCTGCTTCAGTGATGAATAATAAACACCTTTGCTCACCATAACTCACTGCTATCAATACCCAACTGTATTTACAGAGCAACTTGTGACGCAGCAATGAACTTGTAGGGTTTCTGCTTTCTGTTTTAAAGGGTCAGCTAGGACTGCAAACCCTGGTTATACCACATGCTCTGGTTGGATCTTTTTCCTTTTCCCTACCGCCACTACATCCTCTCAGCACAAAAAATAAACCTACTGCTTGCTGTAAAATCATCCTGATTTTGCTCCCACACCCTGTTCTTTAATTTGAGTCTTAAAAGCTCAAGGAAAAGGAAAAATGAAACACCCCTTTGGGACTGTAACTGCTCAGACCAGTGCTTTGGTGCAGGCTGTTGCAGGATCCCAGTCTCAAAGTGTGGCAATCAGAGGCTCATGAAATCCTAACAGACCCCAAACACTGCAAGAACAGCAGCAGGTGCCGAGCATCACCGACACTGCCCACGCTTCCAGGCGGCTGCTGGAATCGACCCTTCCAGTGCCTGCATTAAACTTGAAGCTTTATTCCTAAAGAAATTCCAGTTGCTGTTGCTATTATTAGCCTGGGCACGTGCCTCACGCTTTCGCTGGTGCTCTTCTGACAGTCGGGGAGGGGGAAAAGGAAGCAGGGAGAATGGTTCTGCAGGGCTCAAAGTCCTGGAAATGAGGGGAAGGGGTCCATCCAGGCTGCCTGAGGGGCACCTTTAATTCCAGAATTCACAGAGGCCATTGGAAGGGGAAGAGATCCTGTATGTTATTTATTTATGGCTTTTCATGGCCAAAGCACAAATTAATCAGCGCTGATTCTGCAAGTGAAAGCAGCTGCAGTTCCTGCAGGCTGATGCCACTTGCTCTGTTCAACGCTGCACATTCAAGTTGTCACTGCTGTGCTCCAAGGTGCAGCATCGTTTTGTGTCATGTTATTAATTGCAGTTTAGCTCAAGATAACACAAATTATGTTCAGGCAGTCCAAAAATGTTTATTTTTACATCAAGATCTGTCATGGGCTGCAGAGAAGTAAAAGCCACATATGGACTTCTCTGTTGTGGAACCATGTAGGGAATCATTTTAACTGTAACAGTAGAAGCATCACTCCTGCATTCTGTTTGCTTTCATTGGAAATTTCACTTCTGCTTAAAAATAACATTGTAGGTTCATTATTGTGGGGTCCTCCTGTGCCTTAGAGAAACACAGCGAGGGAATGAAGTATTGCACACAGGAATTCTTACTTATAAACAGTAATATTTTAGGTTCTGTTGCTCGAGAACTTCCCTGTGCAGCCCTGAATACTCATTTTAACGTAGAAGGTTTTAAACGCTCGAAGACGCTGCTCCCCTCATCTGTGCTCGCTGTCAGAGACAGGACCTGAGCTGAGTTCCTCTGAAAATAAACCCTGAGGGAGGTGGTGGGCAGAGCCCTTAACCAGGGAGCCTTCCCCTTACTACAGCAGCAGGGATCAGGGACAGCTCCTAAGACAAAACAAAATCAAATCTCTTATCTCAGCCAGCTGTTTAATTGTTCATGCTGATGCCAATTAATAAATATCCCTAACCTGGCATTCACCTGCTCGAGCAGGGCTTTCCCCAGAAAGCACAGTGTGCACCGACTGGAGGATCCTTGGCAAGGGGATGGAGCCATCCCAGAGTTTTCAGCAACAGCAATAAACAGCAGCTGGAATATTTGTGTATTGACAGCAGTTGTCAACAGGCAGCGCATCCTCAGCCGCAGGTACGAGTTACCAGTAAATGCTGATTTTCTGACGGGGCTGCTGCACTCTAACAGTGACGATTCCCGTACGAGTAAACATCTATCACCCATCAAAGGCATCTCTGGAGCGCCCACCAATCACCATAGTAACTGAGAACCAATTACAGTAATTAAGATTCACATGGAGTTGTCCCTTATAATCAGAAGCTATTCTAATTTTTAATTTATTTATTTATAGGTGTCTCTGGTGCTGGCAGCCGCCCCTGAGCACGGGCGATGCGCGGGCGTGCTTCCCACTGAGGCGCCACGACCTTTCGCATTTAAAGGTCACGGGGAGAGCCTGCGGCGAGGAGGGAAGGGCTGGGGGCACACCCTGAAGCAATGAGGAGAAGGGAACTGGGGGGCAAAGCCCACGGTGACGAGGGGAAGGGAATTTGGGGGGAAAGCCTGCAGTGGTGAGGGGAAGGGAAGTGGGGCGCATGGCAACAATAAGGGGAAGGGAATGGGGGTCACGGTCTGAAGTGGAGGGGAAGAGAACTGGGGGGGGCAAAGTCTGTGGCAATGAACAGGGGAAGGGAACTGGGGGGCAAAGCCTGTGGCGACAGCAAGGGGAAGGGAACTGGGGAGAAAAACCCGCAGTGATGGAGAGAGAAAGGGAATGGGGGCACAGCACGCAGTGACGAAGAGGGGAAGGGAACTGGGGGGCAAAGTGACAATGACAAGAGGAAGGGAACTGGGTGGCGAGGTAACATGGGGAAGGGGTATCACTGCCATCTCCAGGGCTGAAGGCACCCCCTAAGCATGAATTCTGCCGCAGGAATACTTGGCTAAACACACAGCAGCCCAGGGTGTTACTCCCAGAAGGGGTGAGGAAAAGCCCTTGATGCAGCTGCGGATGCTCAATGCTGGAGGAGGATGCTTGGGGCCAGAGAGGGATGCTCACTCCACACTCCCTCCAGCACTGGCAACTCAGGGCAAAAGCCCAGCCCAACCACTCGTCACCGCTTGGAGCAGAGGCAAGGAGATGGCCCCAGCTTTTAGAGCTGTCACTCGATGGGGACCTCCAGGCAGAGTGGCAGCCAGGAGAGCAGGGCAGCCAGGAGCCCTGCCAAGCCAGGGAGATGGAAAAGGCAGTTGTGAAAAAATTCCATCCTCTGAAGCCAATATTTTTGGTTTGTTTTTTTTTTAAACACATGCTATCAGCTGTGGCAGCAGCATCATAGGGGCTGCAGCAGGGTGACACATGAGAGGCCGTGACAGCATTTTCCCTTCCATTTGAAGCGTGCATATGGTGGGGGGGAAATGCAAGGATAGCAAGCGCTTTCCTTCCCAACTACTTACATTTACTGTTATCATCAAGCATCGTGACGGCATCAGACACACAAAAAATTACAAAGTGATTGTATTATTATTATTATTATATATTTTTCCTGTAGTGTTTGTTAATGCTATGAACACGCTTTGATAATTTGACCCCCTTTTCTCCTGCCAGACTAAATTAGATATGGAGATAAAGAAGAAAATATAGTTACTGGCTTTATTCTGCACAATGAATATCTCAATTAAAAAACTCAAACTTTAAGAATCCTATATGTAAATAAAAAATCATGCCATTAAAAAGATAAAGTAAGCATAGCAGGTATTTACCCTGAAATTCCCTGTTAAAAATCCATTTCTAAGCCCCAAACACCTCCTTCCACAGAACCTTTCTCCACAGTGACTGGCACAAGAGACGCTCCTGTTGCGTAAAGTCAAGTGGGGTTACGCTGGGTTACATTGCATCACTAGGCACAAGACATAACCACATGTAAAATGACATAATGCAAATTCCAACAAGATGTGGGATTCCTCCTACACACTGAAATGCTTCCCAGATCTGCATGCCGCTGGCGCTCTGGATGGTGACGGAGATTAGCGGTACCTTGGGGGAGCACCACGTGCAGTAAAGCCTCCACCCTGCTCGAGTGGATTACTGGAAAGATGTTTTTATTGAAAATGCAAACTTCTCCCTATCCTTTAATTACATCATCGAGCCTGTCTTTTCCATATCCAGTTCCAGACACCTACCCTGGATAAGACTGAGCCATGACAGTATAAATCAGCAGATCTACACGTCTGGAAGCATACCTTGCAGTTGGAACACCTACAGATGAGTAGATACACAGGAGGATGGTTCTAGACTTTCAAAGAGCTGTAATTATTAGCAAACTAGTTCTTCGGGGTGAAAAAAAGTACTAAAATGCTTTTATCAATTTAATAGATTAACCATCTCCCTGCCAGGGGTTCACAGCACTGCCACGGACACCACCCCTGAACGTGTCCCACCTGCCTCTGGCTGCTAAACTCTCCATAAAACACAGCAAAAACATCCCCAAAGTAACAAGAAAAAGTAGTAGGTGAAGAGCCAGAGCAATATTCCTCACTTGCAGCTGTGCTAATCTACTCACTTCCCAGCAGCTGAGCTGCTTTAGCCTCTTCTGAGCTAGCGAAGGCAAACTGCTGCCAGTAGTGATCATGCAAATGTGTAAATATTTATGAACTCACAAGTTTTGAATATACAGCCTTTGTGGCTGTCAGTCTTTATGGTGTAGATCTTCTTGGCTTACAGATTTGCTTCTGAGCGTGAGAACTTTCGAATTCCAAGCCTGATAAGTCAGGAGAGGTTTTTCACGCCAGCCTTAACACAAGACGTTCAATTAATTTTCAGAAAGGGGTGGAAGGGACACGAGGACAAATGCCACAGGAGCAAACTGTCCCAATGAAGTCCCCCAAGTTGTGCCATGGGGACATCTCCATGCTCATCCCACATCTGCCCTATGCAGATTTCACTAGCCAAAGAGTGCTTCAAGCTCGCTTTTCTCATCGATACCAACACCACGCTGGCTGCATGGACAGAGGGTCAGTGTCCAACTAACATATCTCAGTGCTAACTGTGACCAAGAACTAACAATTTAAAGGCACTTACAGGATTTGAAAGCCACTGCATAAGATCTGATCCCATCAAATTTCAGTCGTTCACCTGAAGAACAGGTGCGCAAAGCAAAACCCCATCAACTCCCATGTGGTCTTTCCCACATCTGTTATAACCCGGTCTACTTCAGGTCAAAGTTCACTTTCCCAACAGGCAAGAAGACAGTTTATTTATTGATTTATTTTAAATAAGCCACTCCTATCAGCTTATTCTAGGCTTGTAAGCCCTATTTCAGAAGTACCAAAGAGAAAACGAATGCCATGGCTTGACAGGAGCGTCTCTGATGGAGAGCTGGAAGTGACCTGCAGGCCGGTCAAGTCAAACTCCTGTTTATTCACCGTAGTAAAAATATGGAACTTTTCACTGCTTGGTTACCTCGACCTTTGATTTACTTCAGGTAATAATAAACAAGTATTGCAAAATATCACCCAGCCTCTTGGAACACCAAGCCTAGACCACCAAGTGGGGCTCCAGGCAGACATCGATACACAGCAATGTCCTTCTTCAGAGTACAACCCTACAAATACACTTGTTCTGTGCTTTTGAGACAAACTATCATAAACTTAAAATCACAGAATGGTTTGTGTTGGAAGGGATCTCACAGCCCATTCATTTCCAACTACCTCCCATGGGCAGGAACACCTTCCACTGGACCAGGGTGCTCAAAGCCTCATCCAACTCGGCCTTGAACACCTCCGTTCAAGTTAAGAGAGTTAAATGCTCTGGTTACCTTCAGACAGTACCTAATATCAGAGATATGAAGAAAGCAGTGCATAACCTAAAAGAAATTAAATATTAGGCTTTGATTTGGCCTAGCACATCAGATATTCCTCTTGAAAACCCTTACATATGTTTATCTTGGGTTTTGGCCAAGACTGGGAAATCGTTAAATTTATTTCATGTGCCACCTGTCTACATTCAAGAGTAGACTAAGAGAGTTCTTGAGATCACATCTATGCAGGCATTTCATTGATCATCACCTGGGATTAGGTCTGTGGGAAGGAAAACCATAAACAGCACCAAAATAATGGAGAAACAAACTTCTGACTCCCTGAATTCTTTAGTGGTAAGACTTTAGACCACTTCAACTCGCACTCAAAAGCAGAAAGTCTCAACACACTACTGCCACTGAAACCAAATGCGTTCCCAAAGTAAGATCAAGGTCCAGAAACAACAGCTATCCAGTCTTCCCAACTGGAAAACCAGCAGCTGAGTACCTGAAGGATGTTGATTGGTTTTAGCTCTCATTCCTGCCCCATGGCAGGGGGATTAGAACTGAATGATCTTTAAAGTCCCTTCTAATCTAAACCATTCCATCATTCTATGGTTAGTTCTGGTTCTTTATAGATATGCCAAGTTTTTATTTACAGGCCTAGCCACAAAGTTCATCAAACATCAACTCTGCTAAACCCATCTTACTGTGTTATATAAAAAAATAAAACCAGACATACACAGCACCATTTTCAGTTGTTTTTTTTTTTTTCAAGCCTTAGGATCTCAAATCAATTACTTCCTCTACATTTGATATGTCAGGCAACTAAGGTGACAATGCTTCCGCTGTCGATCCTTGTTGGGAGAAGGGGCTCTACCAGGCAGAGAACAAAATGTCTCTGAATTTGCACATAAAATGTAAAGGTGGGGAAGTGTAAACCACAGATGTAGCCACTTCTTTGCCTGGTTTAAGCTGAATTGCTGAAAGCCTTTGAATTACTCTGGTCTGCATCAGAAAAGCATTCATCCTTTATACTTTTCTCCCTTGCTATCACTGTAGAGGGAAGTCTGCCAGGGTGAGTCCTCTGCTTTTTATGGCTGATGGACAGTTCACAGCTACCTACAACCCTTCTCAGCAAAGAGATTTTTGCAGGTTTATAGTTCTCATAATAGTAAAACTCTATTAATATTTTACCAAAACAGACAAAAGAATGTTTCCTGGTATCTGCTGATCTGCTATAAATAACGGTACCAGGGTAATCTCACAAATGAGTGAACAAAGCAGATCTTTACTCATTTGCTGTGTTTGTGGATGTGCATTTTCCACATGCACTGTTGGTTGTTGAGCCAACAATGTTTGTGCCCTTGAGCTTCCTGAAGGCAATGTTTCTTCGTGCAAGGGCTGGGAGTCATGGCCACAAGCAGCCCCAAGATCTCTTAAGCTCCTGGCTAGTGGGCAACTGGGGACTTGGGGAATTTGGCATTCACCTCTAGAGAGAGGACTCTGCAGCTCTTGCTCAGCAGCTCCAGAGCTGTGGGTGGGATGGACATGGCTGAGTTTCCTGGAACAAGAAAGCTGTTCCCAGAAGTTCCCAGTTCATAACACAAAGCCTCATAGATGGCGGTGTCCTGGGCAGGAGATTCCAGGGATAAAACAGGACCTGTAATATCTTCTATTTTTAGAATCATAGAAGTCTTTTCCAACCTTAACAATTCTATCAAATCCAACCATCAACACAACTCCACCATACCTACTAAACAATGTCCAAAAGTGCCACATCTACACATTCTTTGAACCCCTCCAGGGATGGAGAATTCACCAATGCCCTTGGCAGCCTCTTTCATGGCTTCACCACTCTTTCAGTAAAGGAATAGTTTCTAATATCCAATCTAAACCTCCCCTGGTGTAACTTGATGTCATTTCCTCTCACCTTATCACTTACTACTTGGGAGACCAATACCTGCCTCACTACAACTTCCTTTTAGGTAGTTGTAGAGAGTAATAAGGCCCCTGTGAAGCCACTGTGAAGAGCACCTTTCTTTCCTAGCACTTATGAGGAAGATGCTGAACAAATCTCTGCCTCCACTGAGCCACATCAAAGAAGATTACCCAGCTCAGAGCTAGCTTAGACCCTTGTCAAGGACCAGCCTTACTATTTGCAGCAGTTTTTTCCCTAGCCCTGAAATAATTTCTCTGGAAAACACTTTAAAATCCAGGCAGCCTGAAGTTAGCAAAACAAATGCCAGGGCTGCTCATCTAGTTCAACGTGTCTGCATGTCTGAAACCCTCAGATCTTCGTATCTTGATTTGATTAACTTGATTATCAGCATCTGCTTTAGTGCCTTACACTATCAAACAGAAGACATCAGTTTAAATTATGGCTTCTGTCTTTTACCTCCTGACAGAGCTGTCATGCCCAGCTGTCATGACTGTGAGGAGCACGGTTGTAAAAGCAGAAGAGAGACAGCAAAAATCAAACTGCATATGTGGTGGAGTGTCCCAAACAGGAGGGAAAAGATTCAAAGTCCTCAGAAGATGTACCTTCAAGTAGTGCCCCGGGACAGCCTATTTAGGAGGGTCAATTCCTGCAAAAACATCAATTCGTGGGATCTTCTCCACATCTCCAAAGGAATATGGAACCTAACCATGGTGAGATATCCAGAAAAATGTCCAACCAGGCCAGTAGCCTTTCATTTCTCATCTGGACACTTTTGGATGCCTTTGGACAACATCCCTGGGCTTAGGGAATATTCTTTGCCATGATATTTCCTTTTAGTATTAATGGTTCTACCACATTGCTCGATCCTTCTTTCACCCTGGCCCAGGTTGCCCAGAGAAGCGGTGGCTGCCCCAGCCCTGGAGATGTTCAAGGCCAGGCTGGATGGGACTTTGAGCCCCCTGATCCAGTGGGAGGTGTCCCCGCCCATGGAATGGGCTTTGAGGTTCCTTCAACCCAAACCATTCCATGATTCTATGAAAAAAGTGGCTGAAGAAAGACTGCAGTGGACAACCAAAAAAACTATTTGGGTCTGCCTGTTCCAGCTGTAGTCACTGCTCTCCCCTCTACTGAGAAGTGCAGAGCTCAGTACCAAATGCACACTTCAAGGATTGTATGACCTTTCTCAATCCTCAAGCTGAGGGGCCTTGTGAAATAAAAGGAAATACTAGAAGTAGAAAAATCAACTTACATACTGGAAGAAGCACTCAGCAGCAAAGCCCCAATGCTGCTACTTTCATTGCCAGCATTTAAGTGGAGAAAAAAGATACAGCTGAGCTGGTACTTAAAACCATTTGATCACCCTCAGCTGTTGTTAGTGTGAGACACCACAGAGGAAAAGTGCAACCTCATCAGAGACACATGAAGCTGCTGTAGACAGCAGTGTAGATGTTTAATGAAGGCTTCAGTTTCAAAACATCATTAGAAACGTGCCCATGTGTTTTGTTATAATGGCAAGTGGACTTGCTTCTACGTTCTGCCTTCGTAGGCAGGAGCTGGAGGTGGGACAGCCCCAGGAGACACAGCCCGTGGGCCGTCCCACCAAGAAACAGTGTGTCTTTATGGATGGTCAGACGGTCTCTGAAGAGCCAGATTGCCCTTACACGTGGATAAATCACATCACAGACTCCCATGTAAGATTGATGATGCATTTTCATTCTCATGTCCAGAAGAACATTGCTGACCAGGGTAGCCCAATAGCAGCAAGATGGACAATATGTTTCAGAGCAGGGATCTTTGGGGTTTTTTCAATGTGTTATCTCTACCACTGAAAATTCAAACACCACGATGTGCCCATTTTTCATACTTACTTTACAAACACTGACTAATCCTCACGTGAGTGGACAGCAGGTAGGTTAGGCTGGGTATCAGAGATCATGCAAAGTTGAAAGATGAAGGAGATCTTATCTCCCTGCATGGTCTTATGATTAGAATCACAGATTCATTAAGGTTGGAAAAGACTTCTAACCTCATCCAGTCTAACCATCAGCCCAACCCCACCATTCCTACTAAACCAAGTCTCAAAGTGCCACATCTATGTCAGCCAATTACCCCATCAATGCAATGTTTTCTGTCTATCCAGAAATTCTTACTGAGCTTTTATTTGGGTGCAGCCCCTGAGGAAGCCCCCACTGAACCACAAAGCTCTCCCAGACTCCCTCCTACATGGTAGAAGTTCTGGAGCGCTCAGACAAGCTTTACCACCTCAGCTGAGCATCACAGTGCCTTTCAAGACAGCTTAGTACAAGGTCAAACAAGTTACAAATCTTCAGCAAACAGAGATTCCTCCTGGCGGGATCCTGATCCACATAGGAGTTCATTTGCCTTAAAAGCTGGTGTTGCTTTGAAGGGAGAGGACCTGCATGAGACGACAGGAAAGTTTTGGTCCTGCAAAACAGTCTTCAAGAGGCTCCTGCTACTTGTTAAGAAGTAAAGTTTTCTTGGGCTGTCATGTCTATCACTGCTTTTTTTGCACACCCAAAGCCTTCTTTTCCTCTGTTAGATGCTGTTATCATCTTCAAAGCCATATCAAAACAGTGTTTGTTCTGTGCTTTGATTTCCCCCACACAGAGAATTCAAAGAGTACAGGGCTATAGGAGAGGGAGCATTTCAGATGCTCTGTGTGTGTTTGTCTTCCCATGTCTGTGAGTTGGGTAACCAGTGATTAATCCATCCCTGCCAAAGGAAAGGTGAGTTCTGACTCCTCCACCCCCTCCCACCAACAAGCTTGATGGTTGTGGTGCTACAGGCAGCAAATTGCTCTCTGGTACCCAAAGTCATGTTTGCTTAGAAAAAGAAAACAGTGGCAAAGCACAGCTTCAGTGTACTTGGTACAAACCATGATGGTTGTTACAGTTCTGCAAAAGGAGGTTAATACATCAGTGCTAGAGATAGACCTTCAACGAATCATGCTTCAATACCACCTTAGATCAAGATCATAGAATCATAGAATGGTTTAGGTTGGAAGAGACCTCAAAGCCTATCCAATTCCAGCCCTTTTGCCATGGCAGGGACACCTCCCACTGGATCAGGGGGCTCAAAGCCCCATCCAACCTGGCCTTCAACACCTCCAGGGCTGGGGCAGCCACCACTGCTCTGGGCAACCTGGGCCAGTGTCTTACCAGAATCCCCTCCCTCGCCCTGCTGGCCCCAGAGCTTTAGATGCAGCCCAGGACACGACTGCCTTTCTGGGCTGCGAGCGCACGTTGCTGGCTCATGCCGAGCTTCTCATCCACCAGCACCCAAGTTCTTATCCTCAGGGCTGCTCCCAATCCATTTCATACTCTCAATCCAAGATGTACATGTGCATGTGATTTCTAGTCAGAAAATATCCAGGTTAGTTTAAACATCAAATGGAAAACACCAAGGAGGTAGATATGCAAAGCTCATTGATTTTCAGTGTAAGCCAGATCACATTGCCCAAGAGCACTGGCGTAGTCTCTAAATACCAGCTTGGTAGTGCTGATCATCAGAAAAACTAACAAAACCACCAGTGAGTAATAGCAAAAAGTTAGACTGTTGTACAAAAAAAGTGTAAGAAATGAAGTAAACAAAAGTCCTCTACGCAATGTCATAAAATTGTAACTACTGTGTCTTGAAATAACAGAAAAATCTTGGCTTTGCTAGCATCAAGCTGTATTTTCTTCATTTCAAGCTAATATAGATTGGCAATATTCTTTATTCCATGGCTTTTGGGAATTTTTGGGGAGAAGCAGATGTTTAGAGGATTAATGAACAGTAAATAAGCAAAAAGTTACTGAACTAGCAAAGGTGTCTCCCTGCCTGTGAGTTCTTTGCTGTGCTTCACAAGCCAGAGACTCCTATGCAAATGCCTTTGGAAGTCCCGTTCGGGGAACTGGGCTGTTTAACTGCTCCGTATCATTGCAGATAATCAGAGTTCAAGAGCTTTGTCTTTCTTTTTTCCCAACAAGAGAACACCACAAAGACTCATTGCCCAGACAGGTGTTTACCCGCCATGACATCCTCCCATCGAACGTACCTTTTAGATGTTCTTCCTTGGTGATGACCAGGGCTTTCTCAGAGCAAAGCACTTGGTGATTGCCTTTCCAAACCACCATCTGTATGGCTGTGGTGAAAGGTCTGCAGCTGGGCCCAGTTGTGTCCTTCATCACCTGCAGAATGGGGTGTCTTGGGTCTTCAGACTGCAGATATATTATGGTCTAAGGGATAATAGCCAAGGAAGAAAACAGACAGATGTAAAAGAGCATCTACCCCGCTGCAAGACTTACTCATTTCTCAGCAATCCCTAAGCACAAATCCTTAAATTCAGAAATGGTTTTCCTAAGTTCCTTCCTCACCACATCTCAGAAGCTTCCCTCTTACAACTTTGTCATCGATCCAATTCATTAGAGTCTACAACCATGTAGTCAAAGTGTTAATAAGTGTTGATTTCCTAGTTTGCACAGACATTACTGCTACCTGCTACAATTCCTAGAACTGTTTCCACTGGCAGATTTCAATATTAGCCAGAAAAATGAGGCTTTCCATCTCTTCCAAAGCTATCCACAGCTGCACCTTCCCTGCCTTTCTTCTTCCTTTAGCTTAAGCGCACGACTCCAGTCCCATTTCACCCCAATCAGCCTGTAATTTTTCCTTTTGATCTCTCTTTCTATCTTCATCAAATCCTGTTTATGCTGATTACGGTCACTCCTGTTTTCTTCCTGATCCCCTCAGCGTGCTATTAAAAGTTTATTTAGAGCCCTATTGATGAATGCATCATGGTTACAGCCCTATTGATGAACACATAACAACGGGAACTGAAGCGCATCAGAAAGTTTATATCTTCCCGGTTTATTTGACCTTGTTAAAGTGAGGAAACAATTATTTTGTACAAAACATAGAATCACAGAATCATTAAGATTGAAAAAGACCTCTAAGCTCATCCAGTCCAACTGTCAGCCTAATAAACCATATGCCCAAGTACCATGTCTACATGTTTTTCGAACCCCTCCAGAGATGGAGACTCCAGCACCTCCCTGGGCAGCCTCTGCCAGTGCCCGACAACCCCTTCCATGAAGAAGTTTTTCCTGATATCTAATCTGAACCTGCCCTGGGGAAACCTGAGGCCATTTCCTCTTCATCCTATCACTTATTACTTGGGAGAAGAGACCAGCACCCACCCCACAACAAGCTCCTTTCCGGGAGCTGCAGAGAGCACTGAGGTCTCCCCTCATCTTCCTCTTCTCCAGGGTGAATGATCCTGTTCCCTCATCTGCGTCTCATAAGACTTGTTCTCCAGAACCTTCCCCAGCTTCATTATCTCCACACAGATTTTTTCTTTTGTATTTGTATGTTAATAGACTTAGATGGTATTTATTTTGCTTTTTACCTGCATAAAGCCCTTCTCAGCACTTTTCAGTAATTCACTGAAAGTTCAGCTACAGGGCTTCTGCCTTCTGAAAACTCTGCACTTGAGGAGTGATGTGGCAGTTGGAGGTTCTCTATGGTGAAGGTGGTGTGCCACACAAACACTGCCCTGCAGCAGGTGCAACATTTCATTGCCTCTGTAGGTAAAACACAGAAAAGAGCAATAGGTGGTCTGTGGATTTGCAGCTCCTGTGCTGTTCTGTGCAGAACCACCAGCTTAGGGAACACACAGGTAGCTGCCATCTCAGAGCATGCTGCCAATGAAAAGCACCTAATTTAACAATATTCAGGTTTGCTTCCACAAATTCAGTGCACTAGGATGCTGTACAGCTCGACAGCACCCGGTCACCAGAGCAGGCACAGTGCATGGATGGGCAGACACCAGGATGAAAGGCGGGCAACAGTCTGCAGCCCCTGTTTGGAGACTCTGTCTCCATGATGGGCACCGGGGAGCTGGGAAAGGAGGAGGAATTGGGCCTGAGAGCATGTCACCTCCAAGTTTTTAATCTCCTCCTAGGTTTCTTATGCTTCCTGAAAAATTTGTAGCATATTGATTTTTTCCTGCAGATGAATTCCTTCTGGCAGCTGGAAGAAGCGGAACAGAGGATGGTGAGGAACATCCACGTAACCACCACTGCCTGCACTGCTATCAGTAGGAGCACAATCCAGGGAATACGGACCACCATTCCCTAGCTGTGTTCCAATAATTGAAATTTGGCAGAGGGGTAATTAGAATGAGGCTCTGAGCACCACGATCCTGTGGGAGGTGTCCCTGCCCATGGCAGGAGGGTTGGAACTGGATGTGTTTTAAGGTCCCATCCAACCCAATCCATTCCATGATTCTGTGATTTGAATTGATGACGTAATAGTAAGAGCTTTCAAAAGAAA
Source organism: Dromococcyx pavoninus (assembly GCA_033558185.1). Classification (NCBI taxonomy): domain Eukaryota; kingdom Metazoa; phylum Chordata; class Aves; order Cuculiformes; family Neomorphidae; genus Dromococcyx; species Dromococcyx pavoninus. The sequence goes on along the minus strand of JAUMJL010000348.1, from coordinate 1,043,934 downwards.
ACTTCACCCTTTAAATCCAGATCTTCTCGTAATTTCATAGTAACATCAATGAAATCAGACTGCAGCCCTCTGTACTGAGCGATGGATGCTCACTACAGATCCACCACCTCTCAGGTGAGAGAAACCTCCCTAAGCACTGGTAAAACTGCATCTCCAACAGATTCAGAAGCCTTACACCAGGCTGCATCCCAAAGCAGTTTTCATAAATCCACATAAAACACTACATTTTTTGTTTTTCCTCTAAAAGAATTCCTGGCAGATTTTTTTTTCCTTTTCTCACTTTTTTTGTAACAGACTTGGATTCCAAGGGCGCACATTCCACTGCCTTTGGCCTCAGAGAGGCGGCTTTATTTATTTATTAAAGGATTTATTTATGTATTTTCACAGTATAGCCCAATTAAACTTGACAGCTTATTCACAATGGCTTCCTGCCCGATGGCAGCTGAGACACATTACATTAAGAAAGACAGCATAATAAATACTATAACTAGTCAAATTAGCTATTGGTATATGTTGTGCTCCTTTGTTTATGGGGTCTGCCATCTGATATTCGCAAATCTTACATTTGGGGACAAGGAGGAATCTTCTGTGCATGCAACATGACTGGGTGTTTAAGCAGCTGGCATTCCTCTATACATTGTATGTTAAAAATCACACCGTGACACATACTCACCTTATTGACAATGACACATCTTCATCATTAATACCTTTCTTCCTGAAAGAGGGGAGATTAAGATGAGATATTAGGAATAAATGTTTTCCTGTGAGAGTGGGGAGGCCCTGGCAGAGGTTGCCCAGAGAAGTCGTGGCTGCCTTATCCCTGGAGGTGTTCAAGGCCAGGTTGGATGGGGCTTTGAGTACCCTGATCCAGTGGGAGGTGTCCCTGTCCATGGCAGGGACTGGACCTGGATGGGCTTTAAGGTGCCTTCCAATCCAAACTATTCCATGATTCCCTGAGCAGCCTGCCCATGGTGATTCCACCCATGAAAATTTTGAGAAGGGGCTATTGGAGGGATATTCCCCCACCTACTCTGGGACTGCCCCATGTTGGCTCCTCAGGACATTTCTGTGGCCCAACACTAGCAGTCAAGAAGTTTCTTCTGTGCAATTCTTTTAATTCTCCCTTCCTCTTTTACACTTGCAATAATGCAATATGGAAATAAGTAAATCTCACTGGTGTAGTAACCGAGCCAATGAGTTATCCGTGATGCCTTGCCTCAGGTAGAGCAGGGCAGGGTTTGGGTGGTTTCTCAATCTCAAATGACAGCCCAGCTGCCATAGGAGGCACCCCTGCCACTGGGGATGGCTGAGTGCCCATGGCAGGGCAAGGGGGCTGCTGCTCTGGTTAATGCTGGTAGGATGCATCCACAGGAGAGCACAGTCTGACATTAGAAAGTGCAAACTATAGCATGGATGAGAGAGCGCGGAGAAGAGTATTGTGAACACTTACAGAGTAATATTAATTTAAACAGCTACTCAAGCTGAAGGAAAATCTGCTGAGCACACTGGATCTTCTCCCCCATGACAATACTCTTGTGGAAGAACTTAAGACATTTTATGTCTTTCCTTTTTATGGACTAGAATTTGAAACATAGCAGATACAGATATCACATAACTCTTTTTAAAGCATAGCTGCAAGCAGAACGTTGCTGCATGGCATCACACTTAAAGACCCAAGGAAGAGTTTTTCCCGGGTAAACACTCAGTTTGCATGTAAGATGCTGGAACTTTAAGCTGTTTTTAAACCAAGATGTACTTACTGCAAAAATACACTTACCTTAAAGCAATGCAAAGCTCAGCTTTCCCCTATAGCTCTGCAGGGACATCACCATCCAACCAGCCTTCCTGGAGGATCGGCTTGGGAGCCCGACCCAGTGATCCCAACCTCTTCATCACACCAGAAAAATACTTCTGCGATGGGCTGAGCCTCTCGCTTTCTCCACTTGCATTTGCAATGCATCATATTTACATCTATTAATGCTTCTCCTTCAGGGTAATCACAGGGGGGGATTAATTATACTCATCAGTTTAATTATGTCAGCTCTGAATTGCTTCACTTTTTAGCGTAAGCTGTGCCGTCCAGCCCAACAGCTACCCCAAGGAGGGAACATGTGCATTTCACGGAGTTTTTCTGTCCTTCCTTAAAACATGAATTTTAAACATCTTTGATAAGTAACTTCCCATCTTCTTTGTGCCTGTGGCCTGGAAAAGGAGCTTATTTCCCTTTTCAACACAGATTTCCACAGGTTGCTAGTGCTGTTCCCATCACGAAGCTCTTTCAGCACGAGGCTTTTCTTCTCCTCCTGTGATTCCCCATTCACTGCTGGGAGCTGCTGTTCCAAAAGCCTTCACTATTTCCCTACAGTTTATGTCATCTGCTTCCATTTAGAGACCATCTCCTTTAAGTCCTTGCCATACAATGCTCCCACAGGTGTGCTCCCAGGTTTTATAATTAAGCGAACTGGCTGCACATGTAACCCAACCACCAGTACGCCTTCCCACCTGGAGGAAAACTCCTCAACTCCATTTCTATTACTCTCATCACCCTTTTTTGAGGGGGAATCAAGGAGATATTACCACGTTGTTCAAGCAATGATTCATCCACAAGGGCTTTGGGATGTACTCTAAGCAGGTTCATGCGGAGAGGTGATGCTGATGGAGATGGAGAGGCAGGTGCTCAGCCCATCACCACCCAAGCTCAGCCTCAGCTGCGACCAGTTGCAGGGAGCTTGTGGAGCAGAGTTACTGCAGGTGAGGTCCCTCTTTTCCTCTTTACAATGACTTTACTGCAGGTGGGTCTTATCATCATTACAGATACCATGGATAAAATGCATGGGACAGAAATACCAGTGAGACAGCATTTAAATCCCATTGAATGGCTGATTTCACTGCTGCTTTTCAAATATAAAAAATGAATAAAAAGAAAAATAGTACAGAGAATGCCATATTTTTTTTAAAAGCAAAGTAACACATCCTTCTAGTACCTCATGCAACACTCAATATTATTGCTTTGTAATCTAATTTCTATTACTCCACTGGGAAACTATTTAGGTATTGCACCTCCAGGATTGTTCTAATGATACTGATGTTATTGGCATTGATATTAGAGTCAACTTTACAGACCTCAGTGGTGAGAAATTCTTAATAACCATAGCACAAAAAATATAAGAACATTAATTATGTCAAAGCTTCCTAGCAAAAGATGTTTCTCCCCGTTTCCAGCTCCTGCTCAGGAAGGAGCATGCTTGTTGCTTTCTTCCTAGATTCCCAGCAGGACAAACCTTGAAAACCGGGTGACAGGGACCTGTGTAGAGCTGATTGTGTCCCCGAGCACTCCAAAAGGAACTCCTAACTCCAGAATATTATGTTCTCAGCAACCTCTTAATCCTTGCAAGCTGTTTATATCGCCACCTCTGTCAAACCTCTCTCCCATCAATCACCAGTGGGGTGTGTGAGCAGTGTGAGAAATTAAATAGACTGGACATTGTCTTTGTAGGGGACCAAGCTCTTTCCTGCCACGTAAATACCTTTTGTTTCTGTGGGAAATGCATTCTCTTTAAATTATCAGAGTGAGAAGAAACACTTTAAGGGACAAGGACATTATACAAAGCCAACAGATAAATTTTTAAGAGGAGAGTGGGTTATAAAATACATAAAAGAGAGAGAGAGTGATGGAGTTATTTTGCTATCGGAATGATTTTGTTAGAAAAATAATCATTTTTGTAATGATAACTGTGATTCCTTGTTTGGCCTGAAATGCCAACTCTTTGAATTTTAAGCTTTCTTATGTTTCACCATGAATTTACTTTTCCCCATTAGTTCTTAAAGTGACCGTGTTGTAACAAGATAAGTGCCTATGCAGTGATGTCCAGGCTGAGAGAAGCACTGACCCTTCTCCTGATCATTATAGGGACTGGGATTGGGACAACATCCCATTCCTTCCTGGTCTCAGACCAGGAATAGCAGCCACTTTATACACCATGGTGGGCATCTGCTGCTTTTAGCTGGAGGCTGGGGATCACGGTGCAGATCTGGAAGCAGCCATGCAGGGGATGGGCACGCTGCAAACAGCTGCCATATCCTGCAGCAGTGTCTCGCCCAGTGGCACTGGAGGAGAAGCCCAGCTGAGGGGAAGGGCTGATCTTGCTGTTCCTGACACCACCACAGATTGCAGAGTGCAGGGACAGGACCAGGGAGAGCATTTTTCAGCTGAAAGAGGGGAGATTGAAATGATGTCTTAAGAAGAAATATTTTCCTGTGAGGGTGGGGAGGCCCTGTCACAGGTTGCCCAGAGAAGTTGTGGCTGCCCCAACCCTGGAGGTGTTCAAGGCCAGGTTGGATGGGGCTCTGAGCACTATGATCCAGTGGGAGTTGTCCCTGCCCATGGCAGGGGGTTGGAACTGGGTGGGTTTTAAGTTTCCTTCTGACCCAAACCATTCCATGATTCTATGAACGGCACCAAATGGGCTTCTAAAAAGAGAGATACTTAAAAATACATAGACATTTAAATCTTCCTCTCTGGAAAACGATGACTACACTCACCTCTCTGTAATTGACTGTGTCGGAAAGACAACAAGCAATTGGATCTGTGCAGGGTCTGGGTTGCATTACTGTGCATACAGTGCACAGTGGGCTCAGTACGGGGCTGCAGGGGCCAGGATAGGGTGGCCACCTGGGGCTGTTTGCCTCTTGGCATTGGGGAATATAGAAATGGCCACCTATAGAAATCACCTCCTGCACTGTTTCATTTCAGTGAAGTACCTCCACTTAAGTGTCTCCAGTTTCTGAAAACTTTCAAATGGAAATGCTGTGAGAAAAGTCAACCCATCACCCTGGCCATATGTTCAGAGCAGGAGAGATGCCGGTTATACAACTGACTCTTAAAGGACTCTATAGTCTCTACACAGACTGTTTATGGACAGAACACTTCAGGGAATATGAAATGCTTCTTCAGCTGCTCCAGCTACAGAAAAGACAACTTTCTTCTAAAACAGGAGATGCATGAACAAGCTTATGAGACTCATACACCTTTCCACTGCTCTTCTGCCTTTTGCCAGTTCCCAAGGAAGCATATCCATTTTTAGGGTAATTTCTAATGGCTTTATTTCCTCCAGAACCCCAAACTTCAGGCACCTTGGCTGTTGGAGAGGGTGGCAATAAACCCACGCTCACCGACCCTGGCTCTCCAGCCCAGACCCCGTTGCGTGGGTACAGCTGGTGCCGTCCATGCGTCCCAGCAGCACTAGGTGGTGTTGCAGAGTAGTTTTGCTCTAAATTAGTGAAAAGGCAAAGTTTTTGTGTCCTGGTTGAAGCTACTATCACAGCCGGGCATATTTGTATCAGCCAGCCTTCACAAGACTTAAAAAGTTCATTCAAAATATGCTGCCTGTGGGTTTGTGAAGAAGGGATCATAGATGGAGGGATGCTGGGGACCCGAGTGCCAACCACTGGCTTCAGCAGGAGGAGGTGGTACCCAAGCATCCCACCGCTCCCCACACTCCAGGGAAGAGGTTACATCAGTAATATTACATATTATACATTGGCAATTTCAGCTCTCTTCCCAGTAAACAGTATTTTCTATAGCCTAAGAGGGTTTTCATACCCACATCCAGTCCTGAAAAGCTCCAGAGAGGACTCCCAGCTCTCCAGGTCTGTTCTACCTGAAGTTTAAGTTCATTTTCTCAATGGATGGATAAAAAGCTACCCACACTTTCTGACCTAGATTATCACCATTAGAACCCACCTCTCTGTCTGGGCATTTTCAAATCAAACATCAAAATATTTCAACATCATTTTAAGCTAAAATTATTGGCTGCTTCAAGGAAAATTTTTTGTTTGGATGCATCCAGAAGAAATACATAATAGACAGTGAAAGTTTATGCTGCATAAATCTTTTCAATGCAGTGTAAGCAACCTACAATGAATGTGGTTATAGAAAAGAAAACGGGAATAATGTAACTTGCTCTCTTTTGAGAAGTACTTTTTTTTAATAAAAGTCTTATGTAAGGCTTCAGCCACACTAGGATTATTTACAGTGAAACAAATTGAAAAAGCTGAATTATTTCAGTCTCTTGCAGGGCCACCAATTGAACACTTTCTATTAAAGCACATATCCGGAAAAAGAATTTCTGTGAAAGCTGGGTACCTACGAGATGTTTATTAGAAGCATCCTTCTGGGAAAGAATTCTCTTTGCCCTAAACTCTACAAATTCTTTCAGGATTCACTGGATGTCTCGGCCAGAAGTGCTTGCCCTTGACTAGTTGACAGTAGTCAAGCTTTGTTTCCATTTTTGTAGTAATAGGGTAATTTTAACTATAGTGCTTGTTCGCAGCAGAAAACGTTCCCATGGCTTACAGCACTAAAGCCTCCTACTGTGTAGATTTGGCACTTAGGCTATCGCCATTAAAATCTTATTAATTCTAATTATTATGCCATTACCTGAAGAATAAACCATGTTGCATCTTCATAAAGTGCATAACAGGTACCTATTTCCGTGCTCTCTGTAATTCTAACACATGGTATTTGCTTTCACTGACTTCCTGACTCCTCTCCTTGCTGCCTCTCACTGCCGACACGAGAACGACTTTCAGCCCTCAGGGCAACCACTGGGTTCATTAATGTCCACGTGCATTCCCACAGCGGAGTGTGGAAGAGGCTTGGTGGGGTTTTATGTTGGGTTTATATTTTTTTTGCAGTGTCTTTGAGCATGATCATATTCACACCCATAAAGATAGATCTTCTGTGGCTTTTTTCCAAGCTTAAGGTAAAATGCAAACATCTCAGCCTCCCAGGATGCCCAAGCTCTGCTTCACTCCCTGCTCCTGTGAGTTTGTCGCAGGCAGCTGTAAGGAATGTATCTGGGAATGCCCCCAACTGCTAAAAAAACAGACTTTTGATCATGAGGTGTCAGAGAAATTGCTGGAAACTCTGCCTCCTCCACACAGAATCATAGAATCGTTCGGGTTGGAAAAGACCTTAAAGATCATCAAGTCCAATCCTTAATCCAGCACTGCCAACCCCACAGCTGAGCATTGTCAGTGAGCACCACATCTACATGGCTTTTAAATCCCTCCAGGTATAGGGATTCCACCACTGCCCTAGGCAGCCGCTGCCAGTGCTTGAACACTACTTTCAGCTACGAAGGATTTCTGTGCTATACACTTGGCCATGAAAGTATAAAACTTCTATACAGTTTATATTCTTTTTTCTACATTTTATATATCTTTCTGAAAGTGAAAATCATGCATCTACCAATTCTCTGTATGATTTTAAGTGCATGAATAGCCCTGATGAAATTAGTGCACAGACTTGGGAATACATCCAATTGCTCTCCCGGCTCAGGTTTACTGTGCAAGGTGCAAACTAAGCTATTGGATAGATGAGGTGCTCAGGGATCTGGTTTAGTAGTGGACAGGTACAGTTGGACTTGATATCAAAGATATTTTTCAACCAAACAATACTACGATTCTGTGATTTTGTCACTGCTTGAAATGCAATTCCCTGAACTTTAAGTTATATGGAGCTACTGGATTTTCTTAAATCAGAGTTGCTTTTGTGCAACTAATGGGCTTTTACTTCTTAAGGAGCATCTTAAGGATGGGCAGGTGGTGTTGATGGCATCTCTGGGCAGGCTGCAGCTATACTAGCCTTGGCAGCACCCCAACACAGGGACCAGCTCCCACATCCCATCTCCAAGCTCTACCATCGGCACTCGGAGCCCACAGAGCTCAGCCCAAGCTTCACAAGGACACAAACCAGATTTTAGCCTCCTGTTGCAATACCTACATATTTGCCCAGAGAAGCCATGGATGTCCCATCCCTGGAGGTGTTCCAGGCCAGGCTGGATGGGGCTTTGAGTACCCTGATCCACTGGGAGGTGTCCCTGCCCATGGCGGGGTGGGGGGGGGTGGGTGGGTGTGGAACTGGATGGGCTTTAAGGTTCCTTCCAACTCAAACCATTCTATGATTCAATGGAACACCCTCAATATTTCTAAATCCCCCTGTTTTTCTGTAGAGGTAGCTTTGTCACCCCACACAATTCTGTACAATATTGGTCTATACAGTGGATTAACAACACCTTTTGTCAAAGTGCTAACTCCTGCCACCACCGCCGCGTGATAAAGGTATTCCTACATTTTTCATTATTCAAGCACACTCCCAAGCACCCAGAATGAGCAGTGAAATACTTAATGAGACATTTATCTAGTCTATGTATTTTACATTTTGCTGATAGTATAATGAGGCAGAGGTACTGAAATGAAACATCCCTAACATTTCACATAATTTTCCACTTCCACTCCACCATTTTTAGTATTGCTTTTGGGTTTCTCACTGTTCGATGTTTTGAACTTTATCATCGCTATCAATAATCACTATGTCAAATGCAACACTCTGCTACGCTTTTTTGGTTGAAGGAATGCCTCACCATTCATCTTCAAGCATATTAGGAAGATGATTGCAGTCTAATAAACATAGCATCAATTTCTCATTCACTTTCAGTACCTCATGTAGATGCTTCCCACTATTGTTGCTGCATTTTAGGTTGCTGAAACCTTTATCAAAGCTATTACAAATGTATTCTTCACTGTTCCTGGGAAGACTTTTATGTCTATTTATGTTCTTTCCACAGAACCAAACACACTCCAGTACCAGAAATTTTTGTGCCTTTGGTTTCTCAGCGATGTCCTAATTAAAGAGAAACAAGATTTATGGGGAGCTACAGTTTATTAGACTAATTTAGATAGCTGAAAAGCAGCCAACTTGGTGGGCACACAAGTCCTCGTTTAAATCCCTGTAGTTAATGTAACTCTTTATGAATTGGTATTTTCTTTGTCTACTTCTTAATATAATTTATATTGATCACACGGTTTATTTGTGCGACAGTCCTAAAGAAGGTCAGACAATATCCATACTACAATATATTCTACTGATACCACACTCTCCTCTACACAAAGAGCACTGAAGGTTTCCTTCAGATGAAAAATTATATTGAGTGCCCACTGCTATATTTGAATCTTTCTGAGACCAGCAGAATCTTTCAAAACTCACTATGACTAATGCTCACTATTCTTTTTTTCAGTATATTTTCCTACATTACAGGATCCTTTTTTGTTTAGCACAGAGGTATTCGCTGTATGTAGTTCAGTGCAGGATAAGCAGACAACTCTTCTGTGTGCCCTGTAAAACCCAGTGATAACTTTGGATTCTTAGACAGCTGTGCTAAAACACCTGCATTCATGTAAAACTCTTCCAACTTTATCATCTCAGCCATTATTTAGAATTAAGAATGTAATTATTAGTCATTTCTGTGGCTGACACCCAAAGCCTTGGGGCCTCCTGAACCTCATGAGCATGGCAAGTGCAGCCAGAGGCACCACCATGATGGCAAACTGGTTTTAACTTGTGGTGGTCACACCACTGGAGCACCACTGACTGCAACGCAAGTACATGCTTCTCCCATGTTAAGAAGGAAACAGTCCTTGGACCCTACACCCTTCAGATCCACTGGAAGACCAGAAGAAAATATGTGCACCAGAGTAAGAGGTCAGGAGAGATTTTATATTGAAAAATCTATTTCTGTACTAAAAATGAGGCAGATCTGAATATTTAATTTATTAATCATGTATTACTCCTGCACAGGTATATTCCTACTGTACTCATTCTTTATTTAAAAATTATTAGAGGAAATAACTTGTAAGAAAAGGGAAAAGATGGTATTTCTGATTAAAAGAATTAAACTTGTCTAGAAAATTGCATTTATTTTCTATTATCTGGTTGTTTGGAAATACTTTTCAGTCTTGTCTCCCCATCTCCTGATAAAAAACACATTAGATCCCCTTTCTTTTTCTAATCCACTGGTACAAATATCAGCCTTATGAAAAGGATTGCTTTTCCCCATGGGAGTTCTTCATAAGGCTGATGGCACCCTCTGGATTTGCCCATTTTCCAGATGTAATCCCATCCGCCCATAGAGCCCAGAGAATTTAATCCCATCCACCCATTCGGGTGTGAAGAATTGTGGAGGGTGGCTGATCCCCTCGTCGAGTGGGGGCAGCAGGTACAGCCCCTCGTTTCCCCACTGCGGGGCAAGGAAAGGCAGCTGCCCTTCCCAGGATAACACCAACACTTTGGTCAAACAGCATAAGCCATATTCCTGTCTTACTGCAGAAAGGAATTACAAGGAGTTATTAAGTAGTGATGGGATAAAACAATTATCTACCAGAGAAGCCATGGAGGCCATTGGAGGGCCATGATGATGATTGGAAGCCTGGAGCACCTCCCATATGGGGACAGGCTGAGAGAGATGAGGTTGTTCAGCCTGGAGAAGAGAAGGCTCCAAAGAGACCTTAGAGCAGCTTCCCAGTACTGAAAGGGGCTCCGGGAAAACTGGGGAGGGGCTCCTGATCAGGGAGTGCACAGACAGAATGAGGGGGAACAGTTTTCAGCTGAAAGAGGGGAGATTGAGATAAGATCATAGGGAGAAATATTTTCCTGTAAGGGTGGGGAGGCCCTGGCCCAGGTTACCCAGAGAAATGGTGGCCCCATCCCTGGAGGTGTTCAAGGCCAGGTTGGATGGGGCTTTGAATACCCCGATCCAGTGGGAGGCGTCCCTGCCCATGGCAGTGAAATGGAAGTGGATGGGCTTTAGGGTCCCTTCCAACCCAAAAAATTCCATGATTCTATGAATTCCTAAGCACAACAGTAATTGATATCAGTTGTAGATATTGCTCTGTCAAGCAGTAGCTGCAGCAATGGGGTAAGGCAGCATGGAGAAAGGGAAGGGAGATACAAGGCATGGGCTGTGAGGGGAAAGAAAACTCTCCAATCAGCTTGAGAACTGGGCTGTGCTGGTGTTGTGGGAGTTCTGAACCAGGACTGACAACAAGCCTGTCTCCTAAAGCACACATAAAGCAACCAGTAATACCATAATCAGCCACTGAGAGCTACTATACACTGCTGGAAAACAGCATCTTCAATGTCAGCAAGAAAGGAAAAAAACCACAACTCAAACCCACAAAAAAACCCTCCACCAAACCCCCAAAACAACTACTAAGTGTAAAAAAAAACCCAAAAAGCCAAACAAACAAACACCTCCCCCAAAAAAACCCACAAAGAAATCAGGCAGCAGGGAACAACTGAAAACCTGCTCAAATTCCACCACACGCTGTGACTGGCAATTACTAGGATAATAATTGTTTCTGTCCTCGGCCTCCATAAGGGAATGTCATGATCTGGGTCTAATGAACCTGATTTTAACCTCTCTTTGAGCCAGAGATTGTGCTTGCAGCACAGTGAATGTTAGGCTGCTTCGCAGTAGCTCCCAGTCTTCCTACAAAACCCCTCCACGTTACTCTGCAGGTTTGAGAGGTGCAGGAACTGACAGTGAGCACGTTGGGAGAGTGGGTGGCTCAGGGAACCGGGCTGCAGAGCCCTGGCACAGGCTGAGCATGAAGGAATTGGTCTCTCACCCAGTGCTATCTCTTACAAATCCAGAAGCATACTCAGAAAAGGCTTCCTTTGTTGGCAAGATTCTCGCTGTTCTGGTGTGAACTCAAGTCAATCAGAGCACGGATGTATTCATCATGAACAACATCTACAGCTCAGCAAAACACATAGAACACAACTTTGGCAAAATCCAACGTGTTTCCGCAATGAGGGCACTTGAAAAGCTTCAGATGAATGAGATTGCCTTTGAAAATTTCCCATTCACCATTGGGTAAGACCAGATTTTGTCATTCTCATGTGTCACAATCTCCTAAATAATTTTTTAAGTATTTGACACTCTCAACAAATGGATTTTACTATTTTTCTTATCATGCATTTTTCCACATCCTGTGTTGGTGCTTTCCATTCCAGTAAATAGATTATTAATCTTGTTAACACAAAAAGGATCGCTTTGTAGCTTGTTTTGAATATACTCCAATATAATGAATTACAATGAAAGAAAAGCACCCAGACGACAAGCAAAGATTACCACATCTGTGAGGTTCTGGCTAGAAAAAATGCCAGTTAATTTGCTGGAGTGTCATGTATTTAAGCACACTGCTCATGTTTAAGTTTATTTGGTTATATCCTAGTAATTTAGGTCAACCGAGTCAAACAATACAATGACACTGGACTGAAGTCTGGAAGGCTTTTTTGCCTCCTGTCTTAGCCCTTCATCTTCAATTGTCAACATACTCCAAACTTTACTATCACTGTCAGAATTGACATTGGAATCTGCAGCAGTATTTGTCTTAATCCAATATTTGTCTCATTCCCACTTCTTACTCTCAGTATTTGCCTTATTCCCGAGTGTTTTAATTTTTGTGTTTGTCATATGTCTTCCCTGTTCCCAAAGACTCATCTGATCTGGTTTCTTCTCATTGCATCTGTAAATGCTGGTGCAGTGCATGCATGTGTAATGTAGGACGTCGTGGAAGTGGAGAATAATGACTGGGAAGACTCAGCCCGTGAATACTGAGCTACCAAGGTACAGCTACCACTTCCGCCAGTAGAATTTGCAACCCCATTTTTGCTCTTATCTCCCACTTATCCTGTTTTCCACATGCAGATTGCATGTGCATGAACCATTCATTACCCAAACCCTAATGAGACAGACTAAGGGCAAAGGGACCCCCTCTCCCAACGAGGACAGAAGCCTCAGAAGTGCTCCTTGGGCACAGACAGAGGCCCAAAGGGAGGAAGACAGAATGGCTTTATTAATGACTTTGTTAATTGCTTTACAACGAGACCACAACATCCTAATCACAGTGATCAAGTAATACCAGTTCAACAGGTCTGTGTTGTATTTTTCATGCTATGTCTTGATCATTCCACTGTCCAAACCCAGCAAAACAGACAGGAAGGGAAGGAAGAGGAAGAAAAAGAGGAAGGAGGGAAAGATGATAAGAGAGAGCTAAAAAAGATAAAGAGAGAGGGGGGAAAGAAAAGGGAAAGATGAAGAAAGAGAGAAGAAAGAAAGAAGTCTTTATTCTTAGATCAGGTCAAATGAAAGACTCAAAATGTCTAGGAAAAGCAAGGAGAATGGGGAAGACAGGTAAAGAAAGAGAAGATATATGCACCTAATCCACCTATAAAAGGAAAACTCCAGATTAATAGGGTAAAGACCATATAGAAACTGGTAACTCAGCAAACTGCAAGTTCCTGAGCAGAGGAAACCCCAAACCAAAGCAAACACCTTTGTCCTTGGGTGACAGCAGCAAGAAGGTGGCTTTGGGGGCTCCTCAGTTGATTAGAAGGCACTGGGGAGGGGAGTTGATGTCTTGGCTGGAGATGCCAGACCACAGTATGATGTCATTTGTGTAGGTCTGAACCTGTTAAAGCTGGCAGTGGGTGGTCAGAAGAAGACTCAAGTGCAATGGATATCACACAGCAGAATTAGCACAACAACCCAGAGCTGGGGCTGGAGTGGGATTGGATCCACTGCACAGGCAGCTGCAGTGCTGGGCTATGGGCTGGACCTGCCCCATCACTTAATTACAGCCCACAGTGATGAGTGGACATGTGCAGCTCTGGGAACTCATCAGAGCTGACCAACCAGATCCAGTAAAATGTATCCCTGCCCGTGGCAGGGGGTTTAAACTGAGTGATCTTCATTGCCCCTTCCAACTCAAACCATTCCACGATTCTGTGAAATGGGGTAGGTGAGTTTCTCTCCCACTCAAACTTTAAATTTAGTCTGATGCCCAAAGTTTGTTAGTACAGACACAAAGCATAACATCTCATTCCACTGATCCTTCACCTAAACCCACCTAGTGAAGAGCTGGCTTTTTCACAAGGACTGAAATATAAAAGGTATTTAATGTGCAAGAGGTTTATTGTATGAAATACATGCGCGCATCTCTGACTTTATGTTCACACATTCCTTGTGGGAACTGGCTCCCGTGGGAGTTGCTTCCTGTAGATCTAAATCTGCTTCAGATCCCCTGCGGAGGAATCTGCTGGATTCCTCCACACAAGACTCGGATGGTACCACGCAAAAAGGAACTGAGGTTATGAATTTTGTGCCAGAAGGCTATTAATTCTCAGTCTCCTGCTCTGCTAAATCGGTGTCAGCTACTGCAGTGGTGATGTATAGTAGAGACTTTCAACCCAAATAAAAGGATCCTTGCTACCTTTTGTGTGATACATCTTGGTAAACCAGTCTACACGCCCAATTAGTTCCATTTAAGCTATTGGTTGCATTCTAATATTATAATTTTGTTATTGTAATTATTATTTCAGAATTCTGTAATGCCTTCAAGAGAAAGGACATTCTTGTGGCTAAAATAGTTACAGAATGGAAAGAAAAAGACAGAGGATGAGGGAATGGAGAAAAAAGAGAAAGGAAGAGGTGAACAGTAAGAGGTGTGAGCATCAGCCAGTTCTGGATCATAACAACACAGACCCCCAACCCTGAGATGCATAAATCAGGCACAGCAACCCTGCAGCACCTTTTAACCATGTTTATGAGATACAGAAACTGCAGATAAGGTAAAGTCAGAGAGGGTCTTCTCAGTGCCTGAACAGGATCTGACAGAAAGCACCTGGCTGCAGCAAATATGCATGAGAGAGGGGAATTACAAGGTGAAACAAAGCACTTGCAATAATTGATGCCACTTCAGTGAAAGATGAACGGCAAGTTTAATCCCTGGTTTAGCGATAGCCTGGTATTACCTGCTCCTGCTTGGTGGGTTTTAGGCATCTCCAAGGGATTTTGGGTGTCTGTGGTTTTCTAACACCTGAGATTATGCCAGGCAGTCCAAAGCCATGCTCCTGAACTCTGCACATCTGCAGGTCCTTGGGTACAGTCATTCGGGTGGCAGAGAATTCTCTTCCCAGGGGTTGCTGTATGGGCGAGCCCAGGACCGTAGAACAACCGTGGTGTGGTCTTGCTTGTTTACATTTTGTCAGGATTGCAGATGTTCCTGAAGAAGTTTCTGCCTCAGCCCTAAATCTTAAGAAGTATGTTCTCAAAGTTTAATTCCATCTATTATAGTCAGATTAATGTCTATGTTAATTTGATGGAGAGAGCATAAAGCCCTTACGACATCAATGCACTGAGCCTCCCTATCCTTCCCACGCTTGCTACTGTCCACACTCACCTTGAATATTTTGATCATAGAACCATAGAATGTCCTGAGTTGGAAGGGATCTACAAGGTTCATCAAGTCCAACTCCTGTCCCTGCACAGGACAACCCCAACATTCACACTGTGTGACTGAAGACGTTGTCCGAAGGCTTCTGGAATATTACCAGGCTTGATGCCACGACTGCTTCCCTGGGGAGCTGTTCCAGTCCTCCACCACCCCCTGGGTGATGAACCTTCTCCTAATATCCAATTAACCCTCCCCTGGGGCATCTTCCTGCCATTCCCTTAGGTCCTAAAGCATAAACTATTATAAAACAATGATTGTGCCAATACATTGACTTCTCTCCTTGAAGTGGATGGATTTTTAGTGGAGCTTTTTGGATTACTGAGCCCAAATGCTGCAGTAATAATAAAGAAGTACTGATATTATTAGCTAGTATTTTCCCCTTTGGATGTCATCTAATACCCTTTTCTCTCTCTCCTGCCCTCTCATCTGCCTTACTACAAATTATAGCTTACTTTACATACTGAGAAGCAGGCTGGGGAGCTTGACAGTGAGAATTAATTGACAGAAATGACAAAAGACCTCTCTTCATAAAATACTCTACAATATTGCCAAACTGGAAATTCTTTCAGGAGTTTTTCTTAAAAAAAAAAAAAGAAAAAATCAGAAATGACCTTAACAAACCAAGGAAACTCTGTGCATCACTCCCTCTCCTCCTATCAAGAGGAGCAGCACTGCCAGAATACACAGTACAATACGTCATGAATTCACATGCATAAGCATTTCGAAAATCCTTCTTGGACAAGGTTTCTATTTAATTGGCTTAAAAAGCCACTCTTCTCCCCCACAGTCTTATGCAGAGCCATCTGTGCAGGGAATTAGCAATCTGGATAAATAGTCTGTGAAGGAATTCGCCCTGCCTCGTGTGGCTGGACTTTGGGGAGCTGAATTCCAGCAGTTGGACTGACCACCATGCCAAGCAAAGAAATTCAGATGTAATAAAAGGCTTGGAGACGCACTCAAAATCCAAGCTGTACTTGAAAAGGCCTGTTAAGTGCCAGGTCATGAGGAAAGGGCAGCGAGCAAAAACATGGGGATTGTTAAGGAACAGAAGTCAGGCTGGTTTATAGCCATTTTGGTGTGAATGCAAAACCTTGTGGTCTGCACAAGTTTCACAGAAAAGCTTATTTGCTTATTATAGAAGGAATTGAGGAAGACCCATCCACACCTTGTTAATTACAAATTAAATAGGGAGAAGACCAGAGAGACCCTAAGAAGACATTGCTATCAGGCACTGCTTCGCAATTGCATCTTGTTCCCAAGTACCTCCAGTACTGTAACCACTGCCAAGCAAGCCCAGAGTACGGAGATGGAGATTCCTGCTGTAACAAATGTATAGTCTGACTGGAAAATATAAGCAAAAAAGTAAAGACCACAACCAGAAGAGATTTAAAGGACATTTACAGTGTATTTTGCAAGTCTTTGAGCAAAGGACCAAAAATCACCAGCAGGAAAAGCACTGGAGGCTGGATTCATGGTTATTAGATGATAACCAGCCTTCCGGTACCTGAATGGGACCTATAAGAAAGCTGAGGAGGGATTTATTACAAGGGCATGGAGTGATAGGATGAGGGGGAATGGTTTTAAATTGGAAGGGGGGAGAGATTTAGATAAGGAAGAAATTCTTCACGATGAGGGTGGTGAGGCCCTGGCCCAGGTTGCCCACAGAAGTGGTGGCTGCCCCATCCCTGGAGGTGTTCAAGGCCAAACTGGATGGGGCTTTGAGCACCCTAATTCAGTGGGAGGTGTCCCTGCCCACGGCAGGGGAGTGGAACTGGATGGGCTTTGAGGTCTCTTCCAACCCAACCCATTCTATGATTCTATGAGTCTAGATGAATAGAATGAATAAGAAGCTCAGTATTTCAACTCTTCCTCCTCTTTCTAAGCTGCACATGGACAGTAGGAAAAACCTCTTTATCCTGGTTGTTGAGGCTGTAATACAAACCTTCAACTTCATTTCAACTCCTGGCACTTTCCAAGTGAGACATTCCCATCCAGTGCGCGAGACTCCGCAGGCTCCCACGAGGACCATATGGAACTTGCTTTCAGAAGAGCTGCAGCAGCAACGTCTCATTCTACTTAGAGTGTGTCACATAGTTAAATGCTTCTGAGCAAAACTTCGTGGGCAGGCCCTAGGGATTATTCCCAAGATTTAAGATGGAAGGAAGGTACAGGCTGATACAGCAGGGCTCCCAGTTCCACCCTACAAATGGCACTTCTGACTCCTGGAGCAATGTTAAATGATTCCACGTGTGGTATATTAACACAGGCATTAACACAGCTATTTAGTGCCCACTTAAGAGATCTGGTTTTCCCTGGGCACTGTTATTATTACCATTGCAGTGTGATACCCTTAGAATATCATTTTCAAAGCAACATTTCCAAGAGTTAGGTGTGCTTTTAGTATTTTTCCAATACCAACTCCTAAACCTGTTGTGAGCCAGGCTGTGCCTAAAGTTTCTTAGCGTGTAGATCACGGGGTGCAGCCCGCTCCTCTTTTCCAAGCCCTCTCCCACATGCACATCACTTCAGTGCCCCCCCATGCCATTCCCTTACCAGCTTGCTGCTCCTCCATTTCAGACCAAGGGAGTGAAAGTATCAGATGCCTGCTATCCAATGCAATCTCCCCAGCGGACACTAAAAGGATAATAAAAGGATAATTTACTAGTATTCATTCAGATAATCCATCTTGAGCAGATTTTGAGCTATCTGCATATGCCTAATTAAGATTCACTGCAGAGCGTCTGCTGTCGGTGCCACCGCAGCCTCCTGGCGCGGTGCGTGCCAGGGGGACCCTGCTCGCCGTCCTCCACGGTCGCTCCCAGGACAAGAGGTTCCCCTGCACAGGAGCAAGGTGCTCCAAAAAGAGCAGGGCAGCTGCAATTTGAGAATTTGCAGAATTTTTCTCTTTCAACGATGGAAAAAAAATCTTTTCCGTGTTAGCAACAATTTCAAAGAATATACCCCTAAGGGAGTCATCCTTTCAGCGATATAAATTACTTGAAAGGGGGAATCAGCCCAGGCAATTAGACCTTTTTAGAACAGGTGACCACCCTCTACATATTAAATCTTCAAAGGCAAAACTGCCTCTCCCATCCCCAGCGATGCAGGGTGCTCGAAGTGTCAGTAAACATACAACCATAATTACATGAGCTGCCTCATTTCACTAGAATCTTTCCAAGATTCATCAACTGCACATTGATTTTGGATCGTGGGACTGCATGCTTTCCTCCTTTGTTAACACATTTTTAAGCAAGATTTAATCTCACAAAGATAAGTTGTTCCTAAAGATTTTGTCGACGGGGTAATGACAAACTATGGAGGGTGTGTAGATCTGGGCTCTTTGGCAACTCCACTACCAGGGCATCTTCCCTTTTCTCCAGCTTAATGCCAGAGAGCTTTCTCAGACCTCTCTTTCACCTGCAAGCCATCTTCCAGGTCCATCCCACGGTGATGTGAACCCTTACAGAGTAGTTCAGTGCACCTACTCACTGCTCCATTTTGCTAAGGGAAGGTTTTAAGCCAGGAAATGCTATCTCAGAGTTTTCTCAGCCCTGATTTGAGAATAGACAATGGAAAAAAATACTGCAGGGGTGAAAGAAACAGGAAAACAAGTTATGTTATGTTAGCAAAACTAACTAGCAAAAAGTGGGAAGAGCATGAGGGGTGGAAGACCTGGCCATCACTCACTGAGCTACAGCACACATAGCTCCCCTGCACCCAAGTGTCCACATTGGAGATGGTGGGTGGGAGCCACTCAGCTACACAGCTCAGCCCCACAGAGGCTGGGTGCGTGGAAGTGCCATGGGAACAACATTCCAGGTCGGCCACTCCCACTTAAGCACAGACCTTGGGCCACAGGGAGAAGAACCTTGAACAGCTCATGTCCACCAAAGATGATGAAACCTGCCCCAAAATCAGGGCAAGTTACGCAAGCCCAACATCTCTAATTCTGCCAGTTGTAAGCACTAGCAACTAAGGAAAATTGAACAATATTTTTCCTACATACTGTATTTTTGCAATATCATAAAGAGGAAATAAATAATCATCCTTTTGTTGGAAGGCTCAGGCCCTGTAGATGAGAGCACATTGATGTGCTGGAGCCTAGGTTCGAAGGAGATAACAATTACCAGCAAGTCATTACTTAAAAACAGAATAATTTTTCAAGCAAGCACGAATGCATCTGCACATTCCCAGCAAGCAAATAGGTTTCAGAATTCCCTGAACTGGAAAAAAACACTGTGAATCCTGACCATATGCCTTTCTCCAACTGTATTTTAAAAAATATTTGCTTAGCCCTATAATCTAAAAAGTGAAACACGATTTTGAGTTTAACCGTATATCAACGCTCAGATGTTTAGCCTGTGGCTAAACAAGATTTCTCTGTTCACAGTTATGATTTCATGTTTTGCCATAATAAAAAGCCTTGATAAAATATAGACGTGCACAGTGCAAGTACTGTCATATCATTAGTTTATAAATAAATGGGGATTATATTAAAAACAATCTTTAAGCGTGTGATCTCCCAGCGCAACACCTCGCAATAACCAAGCTGCCATCAGCCTATTCTGGAGCAACGACGCAGCTACTCCGACTGTGCAGAGAACAAGTTCTCTTCCCAAAGCTCGGAAATAAGTCCTGGAAATAAAAGAGGACTTGTGGTCTCGTGCCGTGCATGGGACACAACACAATGCCAGGTAGTACAGAGCTGCTGGAGCCGTGCAGGCTGTCCCAGTCTGCAGCCTTTATCTGGTCTCACACAAAACATGACCAGTGGGATATCAGGGTGGAATTCATCATGATGCTTCTGCACGAGGCAGACAGAGCTTTGATAATGCCTGTGTGAGAGAGAAGTATATGAAAATACAAGCTTCTTTCCTGCACGTTACTGCCACGAGCGCACTTATGCACAGATGCATTCCCTGCACAGGGAATTCTGCCCACTGAGCAAATCCATGGTTATAAACGTGAAATAGGACGCTGCTCTCAACAGGTTCATGCAAACACGTGTAGGAGCATCTTTTTGTCACTTTATACATGCAAGGTGTTTTGTTTGCTTTATCCCCACAGCTTGAGGAGCACGACATGGCAGCACCATCCCTACCAAGGCACTCAGACACGATGTTCCTGGCTTTTCCTTGCGCTCATTCCTTCCATCATCCACAGGTTGCCTTTGGCCAACTCTTTTCTCCTGCTGAAGTAGCCCTGACAGGAACACATGGTCAACTTGAAGATTTCACCCTTTCTAGCCAAAGTCTAACCCTTCAATCCATTTGTCCCCCTTCTCATGCAAGGTGGGTGCTCTTCGCTTGTCATTTCTTTTGCTGGGAACTGTAATTTGTTTACATTTCTTTTCCAGTGCCATTAAATGATGCCCCATTCAACACCAAGGTGCAAGGAAATGACAATATAATGGCAAAGCTAAGTATGCTCTAACAGTAAAAGGAAAAAAAAATCACTAATCAAAGTCTTTCAAATTATATGGAATACTGACAGCTTTTTACGCTGTTTTAATTAAGTACACTGTAATTTAAACCACTGAACCATAACAACCCAACGTTTAGTGTTATATCCCTAGGAGAACTTTAAAAATATGCATAATTCTGCCCGGAAGGTAATTGAGGGATATTTTTGGGGTGGTGGGGGTAATTAAAGGTTATACAGGAGAGTAATAGGAATTTTACTTGGGTACTGATAGCATTAGCAATTGTGCTAAAACCTCCTCAGGAAAGTGATTCATGTTCCCGGCTGAGTTTTCCTCCTGTTATTTTTAAAGGCAACAAACGCTGGGGTTGAGCTCTGTCAGCTTCTGTAGCCAGTTGAGTTGTTGAGGGACACGTTTTCCCAGCAATACCACCTATCCCTGGCCAAAACAATGTGATGCTTTAAGAACAGTAAGAGAAATTAATTGATTTCTCCCTACCAGCAGGTAAGAGAGATGTCTCTTCCATGGTTGGGTGAGGGCCCTGTCAGGTAGGAGGAGTGGAGGAAAGGATGGCAGTTTTGGGGATGATGATGGATGAGCACCAGGTGAGGAATGCAAGGGAAGGATATCCCAGGTGCTGGACCAACATGGTGGGCAGCTCCAGATCTGGCACCTGATGCAAACCTTCTCAGTGGTCCTGCTTGGGATGCTGGAGAAGCCAGTGCAGACCTGTTTCCATCAGCTCTAGCTACAGAGAAAGAACATTATGCGAGGGGTCCTTAAAGCATCGTTCCTAAAAGTGCATCCCAAAGCGCTCGCAATACATCATTTGAGGGGCAATATTTGCTATACATTAAGGCAGAAAAGGTGCTCGCAGCCCCCTAAACCTGACGGGCTGCATAGCTCTAACTGCCATGGTATGTACAGGGAGATTCAATGTGAAAAGTGGAAGATAATGTGCTCACACACTAATGGGCACTGAACTAGACACAGGCTCATTTTTCACATCATGTCATCTCTAAGGTTTGAATAAAAAGTAATGGCTAGAATGAGCCTGGATCTATCTCAGACATTATCATTTGCCTCCTCAGTTTTATTTGTGTTGACTTGTACAGTCTAAAAAGATGACAGTCTCCGGGCCCCCGGATCAGTCTGAGTGATAATACACAGCACATTACACTGCTGGTGACAGCTTCTGTTCTCCTTGCTGGCATATGAGCGCGGCGCATCTCCCTCCGTCATCTCAAATGCTATCAACTGACAGAATAAAGAATCTTGCAGAGGGGACATCACAAACCCTGTCTGTTATGATTTTATGAGATAAACTGGAGTTTCTAGGGTATCTTGTTCGGGAAATTAGTGTCAGTCAAACTTTGGGGGATTTTTTTTTTCCTTTCCTTCCCTTTTTTTATTTAAAGATAAATAGCAGGCTCTGAAGAAGTGGCTCTCTATTTACATCACCACACAATCAAAGCCTAATTTAAAATTGTGAAAAAAACCATAACCAGTTTAAAATAATAATAATCCTCTTATTGTGGGGAGGATAAAGGAAACACTTCTGGTTTCATCTGAGCTTGACTAAACAGCCATGTGTGCTCACCATACTTTTAATACAGCAATGTAATAGCGTATTTTTAAGGTTTTATCACTATTTTTAACTCTAAAACCATCTTAAATTTCGTCATCAGCCGACAGCCCTAATCCTAAAAGTTGCTCGAGCCTTTGTATTCAACTATAAATTCTTCTAACCTGAGACTTCTCAGCTGAACCTTGCATGCTTGGCCCCACAGGCATAATGCTTAATTAAGTGTAATATCCTTATTTAAGACAGGCATTCTCAGTAACCCTGGTAAGTGTTCCAGAAATTATTTTCAGAGATTTTTTAGCTACAGGAATATATAGGGGGAAAAAAAATATTACCGAGATAATCTACAATCTCTGGAGGATTACTACTTTACAGAGATATGCAAAACCCTCTAATTCTTTTGTTTAACCTGGAAGATCATTCTAAACCTTCGGCTAATGAATCCCAGTAGGTTAGAGGTGGGGGTGGATTAATCTCCAATTTCCTAATCCTGCTGCTGAAGGTGGAGGAGGATCCTTGCAGCCCAATCATTCCTTCTGGGCTTTAACACCCGTGGTGCTGCCCATGGAGCTGCTGCTCACGGGGTGTCCTCCCCAGCACCCATTTGGGATGGGGAGCAGCCCCACCATCCTGGCCACATCCCAGCAATGCAGAGATAGTCCTACCTGGCTCACGTTATATGCAACCAAGAAGGTTTCTTTAAAAGCTGCCACTGTACTCAACCTGCTGAGATGCTTTTCTTACACTTTCAAAAAATATACATTTTAGAATCGTAAAAATTTACAAGTGCTTGAACCATAATCTGCCAATTGTGGCAGCTGTTTCCCATGTAATTTCAGATACTTCTGTTATAATGAATGTGTCTCACTTGGCTGAAGTTCCTGTGAGCGTTTAACTCCAGCTGTACGAGGTCCTTTTCAGACCATTTGCCTGCTTTGAATTTCCTCTCCGATCGAGGTGAAAAGATGCCATGAAACATGGAAAAGGAGTAAAAGGTACAACACTCACTTCCATCTCTGCTTTAGTAGGTTTTCTCTTTTAAAGCTGCTTCCACATTCCACCAGGCAGATTTCTCACACTGTGTTCACGTTCAACTGTTACATCTATTTTATAAGGAATAGGAATTAAAACTATAACAAAAGTAAAAACCAGTGAGGAAAGGTGGAGAATGGAAGCATCAGGAAGCATTAGACTTACTTCTTCTACAAACAGTGACAGGGTGAATGTTCTTAACACAGTCACAAGTGTAAGAACCAAACCCATACTGGATGATGGACCCCCATGTAAAACTCTTGTGTTCACTTCTGGAGTCCTCAGCACAGGGAGGACATGGGTCACATTGGAAGAAGTCCAGATGAGGCCACAAAGATGATCCAAGGGCTGGAAAACCTCCTGTACGAGGACAGGCTGAGAGAGTTGGACTCGTTCAGCCTGGAAAAGAGAAGGCTCCAAAGAGTCCTCAGAGTAGCCTTCCAGTACTGAAAGGGGCTCCAGGAAAGCTGGGGAGGGGCTCCTGATCAGGGAGTGCAGGGATAGGATGAGGGGGAAGGGTTTAAAGTTCAAAGAGGGGAGACTGAGATGAGATCTTAGGGAGAAATGTTTTTCTGTGAGGGTGGGGAGGCCCTGGAACAGGTTGCCCAGGGAGGTGGTGGCTCCCCCATCCCTGGTGATGTTCAAGGCCAGGTTGGATGGGGCTTTGAGCATCCTGATCGAGTGGGAGTTGTCCCTGCCCATGGCAGGGGGTTGGAACTGGATGGGCTTTGAGGTCACTTCCAACACAAACCATTCTATGATTCTATGACTTCTCAAGTTACAAGGCAAGGACAGTCATTAAAGGGATGCAATTATTAAATAATACCTGCAAGCAATTCTATTTTAGAACTTGACCTTAATTTAATTCAGTACTGAAATCAGCTTTTTATTCATTACCCAAAAAAAGTAAACTACACTTTCTTAAAGACTCAACAGGTTTTACTTCAGTTTAGTTTTTAGTTTCGCTTTAGCATCGCTCTTCTTTCACTCCTCCAGACGAGAGGCAGCGCTGGCAGGGGCCGAGCAGGCCAGGGCCAGCACAAAGGAAGGTTTAGTGAGTAATTTTGCGTGCCTGAAGTGAGAGTTTTAGAAAAAGGTGTCCTCAAAAGCTAGCATTGCTATAGCAACAGTCCGGCAGTTTGTTGGAACAGCCTTAAGAGGGATGCGTGCTGGCAGGTTGATCTATTTAGTTACTGCTTCCCTGTCAGACAAAGTATGGAGACATCCTAAAGTAGTGCCGAAATACAAGCCTTTTTCCACACCTTTCAAGGAGGTGGGTGCCGTCCCATATGCTGCGATAGACGAGATAACTGCTCATCCCGTGTTGGCTTTCCCCTAGAGTCTGACTGGTTCATATGGATGGATGTATTTTCACATTGGAATACTAGCATACAGGGGAACAACAGGCAACACAACCAACTGTGTTGGTCTCTTCTCCCAAGTGACAGGCGACAGGACAAGAGGAAATGGCCTCAACTTACCATTGGGGATGTTCGGATTAGACATCAGGAAAAATTTCTTCACTGAAAGGGTTCTCAGGCACTGGAAGAGGTTGACCAGGGAGGTGGTGGAGTCACCATTCCCAGATGGGTTTAAAAGACAGGTAGATGAGGTGCTCGGGGATGGTTTAGTAGTGGACAGGTACAGTTGGACTCGATCTCAAAGGTCTTTTCCAACCAAGCAATCCTATGATTCTACGATTCTAACTCTGAATCTGTTTGAGAGTAGGTTACTCCCATGCCACACCTTAACCTTACCCTACCTACCGGTACCTTGCTTCCACCAGGTTCGCTTTCAACCAGACAAAGAGGAAGAAGCCCCAAACAATCTGGTGTGGGATTACATAAGTCCCTTTCCCTGGGGGAACCTCTGCTGCTATTTAGCTGATTGCAATTTCTCATCACAGCAATTCTCAACATCATCATTATCAGTACAGCAATCAAACACAAACAGGAGCTGGTTCTAAATGAGAGATGGATGGGTAATGAAATAATTGCTTTGCTCCACAGCCCAGGGACACTCCCCAGCCCCCAAATACCTGACCTTCTTACAACATGTCAGGTACAGTGGGGTTTCCATGTTTTACATCACTCCTGGATATATTACAGCCATAATTCTTGCGTTGCCCAAGGCACTGGGGAAATTCCAGCTCATCTCTAACTCGGCAAATTCCCTTTGTGGTTTTTTTTCAATTTGAAAACATATGCTATCCAAACTCCTGTATTTACTATTATTATTATTGCTCCTGCTTGCTGGTCAATGCAGCATCTGAGCAGGGGCTCCCTTTCACTGCCAAAGACAAGGACCCACAGCAGAGTCCTGCCTGTGACGGTGCTCACACTCCTGTTCGTGCTGGGTAACAAACCAGGAGGCTTCTCAAACGTGCTCACTATTGCAAGTCTGATAAGCAAAATATTTTATTACTAGAAAAAATATTAAATCATTATGAACCTAGTGTAAGTACAAAAATGTATCTGATTAACATCTTCATTGCACAACAAAATGGTTCTGGTTAGATTAAAATATCCTTCCCCACAAAGGAAGACTCTCCACTACTTGTTGAAATTAGGTATCATAAGCACCCAGATGTCCTGGAAGTGTGATCGTTTTAGAAAACAATAGTGGATTATTTCTGGAGGCTTTTAAACAACACAGTATCTAGTGTTACAGCTACTTTTTAAAGCTAATTAAACACATTTCCAACACTCCCCTGTGTGTCAAGAGTCTTCATTCCCTGTTCTTCCCAAAGGGTTTGTATCTCCCGATCTTCTGGTGTGTTCCATCACCCACATACACTTTTGTAAATTAAGCATCCTTGACCAAAACAGGATCCATTGCAATCTCTGGGGCTTTGACACCACAACAGTCTCTGTAGCTCTGTTTATCATGACCTACCCCAACATTTCCACCCACATTCCTAACTCAAACACCACACAAGTCCTTAATAGTTCCTAGGACACGAGTCTAGGGTGGTTTTGTGGTAGGGATTTTTGCTGTTGTCTTTTGTTGTTTTGTTTTTTTTTAACATGCTCCCACGCATGGGTTCAGGGAAAGGCTGACATGGGACTTTCCACCTAGCACAGGTTTATTTTCCTGACAGACCAGATGAAGTAATCTCCTATATAATTTTTCCCACCTCATAATGGAGCCCTCAAAGATCAGCAGATGAAAATTGCTGGTCTTTCCATTGAACCTATATGGGCATTCCACTTCTCTTCTGACTTCAGGTCAGAACTGAAGTAAAAAATTCTCGTGAATTCTTTACAAACAATATCTCGAAGTTATGAGCATGTGCTCTGTATCCACAGTTAATAAGTTTTAGCTGTATTTCAAGACTGAGTGGAATGTGCCACATGTACAGTTCAGGAGATGATTCTTTATGAACCACTTTGGGATCACACAAACTCAAATGTCACAGTAGACTCTCAAAATATGTAAGGGAAAAGCAGAAAAACCCATGCATCCCCCTCTCCCCAAGATCCCACATCCATTTCTGATGGTCAAGCCACCAATTTCACAGGCAGTGCTTCCCAGTGCTCAGGTCACCTAAGCTGGCACGGCCCAACATCTCCAGCGTGAGCTGTTCCTCCTCCCTCCAGAGAGTTTCTTGCCCCCTCAGCAGCATCACAGAGGAAACAAAATGTTAATTATTTCCTTCTATAGAAACAGAATGGTGAGAAAAACAAAACTGGTCCTACTGGGTACCACCCACAGTTGTTCTCTCTCCCCCTACATGCTTCATTTGGTTGTTTCTCTTGCCACTTGCTGCTGTCCCTGCTCCAGCAGACGGGTCCTGCACTGGCAAGGCTGTCCCACTCACACATCCCCATCTCTCACTGTTTACTGCTTTCCTTGAAGGAAAACCAGCAGGATACTGGGAGAAACCTTGACCTTGTTACACGTCAGGATCTGGGAAGTACAGAGACACTAAACTCTCCTTTTTATTTTCCGGTTAATGACGTAAAAGAATATCTCCATGCACCAGGACCAATAAAAATATCTTCATGCACCAGGACCTATAAATCCCCTTTACCTACAGAGAGCAGGCAAAGAGGGACCAAGCAGGGAGCAGCACACTCAAGCATTGGCAATGGTGCGACCTGGGCACAGGTCAGTCACTGTGGGCATTTGCACCTATCAGGTCCCCATTCCACAGCCCCAAAGAAGTTTATTTCAGAGGGGAAGCACGTTGCATAGGAAAGAATTGCACAGCAATATCTGATGGACGGAGGAAAGGCTTGGGATGCAAGTCTAGAGGCTATCAGTGAGGGTTTTGGAACAAGAGGATGCTGTTCTGCTGCAACTACCTCAGATCCTCAGCGTGCTGGAGGAGGCTGCACAGAAGGTCCAAGCCAGACAGGCACCTACCCCAGGCGTTGCTGTGGGAAACTCATTTAGGCTCTGATCAACAAAGCACTCGAGTAAATGCTTCACTTCATGCAGGCGAGCGCTCCCGGTGGGATCAGTCTCCTCCTTCACGCTAGGTACTTGCTCAAGCGCCCTGCTGAGCTAGGACCCTGCCACTGAAACACTTGTACTCCACCAACAAGCCTTTGGGGCAGCTACTGGCTGTATGATCACTGCTGTGAGAGAGGAAAGTCAGAATAGGGTGTGTGTTTGACTTCATGGGGGCGCTGGAAATCATCGGCTGGTTAGACACATGCAGGTATATATATACACACATACACAAATAGATAGATAGATAGATGGATGGGTGGATGGTCAGGTGGATGGATAGATAGATAGATGATTGATGGATGGACAGACAGACAGATATCTCCTCTCAGGCTGAGGAAATTTTCTTCAGCATTTGACAACAAATACCCCAAATTCACCGTGAACTTTCAAGCGCGTATCCAAGTTTAATAAGAGAGAAAATGCCCCTATTTCACTGAAGTCCCCCTTCTGCTTTCAGGTCGGAGCCCGCACCTCCAACAAGCACAGCAAATCAACAAGGCAGCTTTGGGAGAAAAGCCACCCCGGCACTTTTCTAACAAACACAGGCAAATGCCAGCGTTAATTTCTCAGAGCTGATCAGTGGGGCCACACGGATGTGATTAGGAGCAGAGGTACGAGGGGAGCACCCAACTGCCTGATTGCGCCTATTCAGAGGCTGCGCACATCTGGATGTGGGGAATCGAGGGATGCTCCGCATTACGAGCAGGGAGCAGCAACAGCCGGGCAGTGCTGTGCCACCTGGGAATGGGGGAGACCCTGCTCAGGAAAGGAAATCATTCTAAATATAAATATATATACACACCCTGTGAGTACAAAGCTGCAGAGCTGGCATCTTAAACAAAAACCTTTAAAATCAGATGTCATTATCAGCGATCTCATCCGTTCCTCCATCCCTCTGCAGTTTTCAAAGAGCAAGATTTGCTGCAAACACAGAGTTCCCGGTATCCGGCTGTAAATAAAGCCCAGGTTAAACGCAGAGCGTCCCGGCTGAAGGGGCTGCCAGCCCTTTCATCCCTTATCAGCTTCACGTGGGCAGCCGCAAGGTAAACATGAAACAGTAAATTCCGATTTGGAATCTTGACAGCGTCTTTCCAAAAGGTATCACATCTTAATCAAATTTTAAAATAAAACATCCCTGCGCTGGGTTCCGTCATAAACCTAAAAATTATACAACACACATGTTTTTATGCTTTGCCAATTACATTTGAAATAGGGACTGTTTGTTTCAGCCCCTCTAAAAATGAGGCGAGGATGAGAAAACAACCTATTTCCTTATTAGGTTCAGGAGTCAAAGGACTCAGCCAGGAGCCGCAGGCTTCAAGAGCATAGAAGATTAAGACATATATTGGATTCATGATGGAGGGCACAAAGTTCATTTTCAAAATAAAACAGAATTTTATTCATATTCCTTTTAAAATTCAGATTGCCATTTGCCAGCTGACCTGTGACATGGCAGCAGTGTATTACATTTTCAATGAGGAGCCTGTCTGGAGCTGGCAGGAGAAGAAACTGCTTCCTGCTGGAGGTTTTTTTTTTCCCACTACCCTTAAATAGTAAAAATTTGTCCGGATTGTTGTCAGACAGTGCAAACAGGGACAGGGTAGCGTATTTATTTTTAATAAGGAGACATGCAGAATAGCAAAGTCATTGCCATTATACTCTGAATAGGGCTAAAAAAAAATAAAAAATCAGAGCTCAGTGGCAATTTATATGTGGAAATACTTGGCAGATACATTGAAAATAAAAACAAAAGCAGACCAGGAAAAAATATATATACAGCTATATTTATAAAATAAAATGCAAAAGCAGTTTAAAGAAAGTTTTCAGAGTGCACGAGTCAAGCCAAGGCTTTCTATAGCGAGGAGCGAGATTTATCTAGCTCACCATCTGTCAAAATTATATTACAAAAGGCACATATGCAAAGATACAAGACGACTGATTTTCATATATATTAAAACCCGCAACTCCTGCAGAAAATGAGACT
The DNA here is from genome assembly GCA_033558185.1 of Dromococcyx pavoninus. Lineage (NCBI taxonomy): Eukaryota > Metazoa > Chordata > Aves > Cuculiformes > Neomorphidae > Dromococcyx > Dromococcyx pavoninus. Next base: position 1,014,312 of record JAUMJL010000348.1, on the reverse strand, counting down.
GCCTGTGGTGATGGCCAAAAGCTCCTGTGTCCAACTTTTGGGGCTTTGCTGGGATTGAGCTGCTCCCGCCGCGCAGGGAGGAAGCGGGAGGTGCAGCCAGGGTGGGTAAATCAAGCAACCAGGATGTCCAGATGTAGGGGAGCACCCAAATAATATTGCACCTGAACCCCATGCAGGCGGAGGGAGGAAGGGGGACCCTGATGCTCAACAGTGGGTTCCCTCTGCTCCTCCCCATCCCCAAGTGGTGAGGATTCATGGTCTGCGCAAACAAGGAGGAGGATGAGATAAGCAAACTCATTGTCTCTCATGGCAGGGTTTGAGCCCATGTTTCAGGGGTGGAAGAGTGGAAACCCCAAGCCCCTTTTGCTCCCAACACCAATTATTTGTATATTAGACAGCTTTTGTCATTGCAATCAAACCCTGAGTACAAACCGTGCTGCTCTCCTGATAACTTAATCAAGAACTCTCTGCCTCAATCTACCTGTAGATAAAATCCAGTGTGTATTTTGACATGGGGAAACAAATCCACTTACTGCAGGTGAATTAGCTAATCATATATCAGTAAAAACACATCTCGTGCTCGGCGTAAAGATGATGATGAATATAAATTCTCCCCACGCTGAATGTTAAAATTTCCCCAGCCCAGGCTCTCTCATGTAAGCCATGTTAACCCGCAATCTGTAAATACTTATCTGTTGACAATGTATAAGCAGTATAAGCAATTTTGTTGGCAATTTATTTTACTTTATGAACAGCTGAGCTCTAAAGAAGATCACTCTGGCGTTAGCTCAGGATTCATGGCAGGGAAGCAGGAGGGATGGCTCAGCTCGGCTGCTCCCAAATGTGGATCACTGCGAGGATTGCAGCATTATTCCCGATATCTGAGCCGGTGGTTTGAGCTATGCCGGGCATCCCACCCCATCAGCACTCCACGATGGGTGCTTTCGGTGGGGAATGACAGACAGCTGTTTGCATTTCTCATCTGTGAGGCTGTTCACATCACTTTTGCCTTTATATATTTGTACACAATGCAAGGGGACCTGATTGACCACCACGTCACCTTACAGATATTCATGGAGTACAGCTAGCAAGTATAGCCACTGATTTTGAAAAGTCTGAATCTGACAAAAATATTAAAGACAACTTGTCTTTTGGGTTTTTTTAGCTTCGATGCAGTTCAGATCCTATTTTTAAAAATTTTTCTAATTTTCCATTTTGGCTCAATTTAGACTACAAAACATTTCAAAATGCCAACCTGCAAACCTGTGCATTTACTTCCTATGTTAATTTATTAAGCTGTGTCTGGTAGAAGTAAGAGGTGTTAAGGCTGGTTATGTATTAATATGAACAGTGTTACACCACCGGTCTGTGCTATTGCTGCTTCTCGTATTAATCACAAGGAGAAATCCTGGCTGCTTGGACTATTAACAGCATTTAAATCGCTAATGCTGGAAGAAGCTCAATGTCTGCAAACATCCTCTGACTGCTGTGTTTGCCACCAGAGCAGCCCGGTCCCTATGGAAGCCCTCCTGGGACAGGTCACACTATGGAAAGGTGGAAGGGAAGAACAGCCCGGACCCAAACCTGAACCCACAGTGCACAAATTCAGCTGTAGAGTGAAGCTGCTTCGCTCAGCTCTTCCTCCCCAACCCGGTGCTCAGCTCCTCGTTCGGAATAAAATACAGGCTCCTTAATTGGTGTGTGCTTCTCCAACATGTTTTTAATGAAAACGCGGCACATAACTCTTAGTTTGTTGGCTGGCAGAGCCCAATTTACAAAAGTGGGAGTGCAAGATAAGAAAAGAGTACATCTGCAAAGCAGGCTGTGCAATGAATCACGCAGTGCCAGAGTTGAGCAGAATATAATTGAGTCCAACATCTCTGAGCACTTTCACCATAATTAATGATAATCTGTAACAGAGGAATCTGAGATTCCAGTTCAGAGAACTGTTTAATTAGGCCAAGTAATGAAAGCAGAAGCAGTACAAGAATATGGCCTGCCTCATGATTAATGATTCATGCTACTGAACACAAAAGTGCCGCACCGTTAACTCTAACGGATGCTGCATCTCTCTGGCATTTACAAAATAGTGAAATGCATGCATTTTTGTATTTTAAAGATGTAACTGGCAGTATCCTTTTCTGAGCTATTTACATGATAAATATGGTTGCAAAGGTAACCATCTTCCTCTTGGGTTCTTTGCTCTGGGGTACTTTAAGATAAATATGGTATCTGCCTGAACATCAGTATTAAGGCAAGATCTCATCCACTGCTCAATAATTAATATCTTCACTTTTAAAGTTAGTCAAACACTGCTGTTTTTCTTTTGTACTTGGATAGCACAGACGAGCCCTGGTGAAATGATGTGCTCTCGGTGCAGCTCCAGAGATACATTTAGCTCTCTGGAAGGGAAAAAAAATCGTTCAGTTCATAAGGTACAAAATGTAAAAGGGGAAAAAAAAAAAAGGATGAAGAGATGGTAAGTTTTTTTGCAGGCTTTCACTTTTGCTAGGTCAGAGTGCGAAATGTAGAGCAATTTGACATGGAATTGCCCTAGAAGTGTAAGGGACATGACAAAAGAAGTGATAAGACTGCCTGGGGCTTTAACTTACAAGCCAGCAAATTATATGGGTTTTATGTGACTATTTACTCGTCCATTCCATGAAACAAGGAGCACTACTTATCATGGGTACTGCAGAAGCCCACGGTACATATGCAAGGTCTGAGATAAGAACACTTTTACAAAGAAGCATGTTCCCTAATGTCTCCATTCACCACCAGATTAGGTCTCCTTGGGTGCCTGCTTCAGAAGCTGCCACGGGTCCGCACCCACCGAGACTAATGCCCATGCAGGAGACATTATCTGCTCTCTGGCATAATGGACCAACATTTCCACCCTGCCACCTTCCTTCCTTTCGTGGGGAGGACCCCCTGCCCTGCATCCTCTCCCTCCACTCTCCTCCTCCCTCGGCAAACACACACAATGATCTCCTTCAGCTCCATCTTCTTCTTAACTGCAGAGCTCTGTGCATGGCCAAAGACATCGGTGGTTCCAGCAGAGGTTCAAGGGGTGATTTAAAAGCGGGGTGAGGAGAACTTTGGGCTCACATAAGGTGAATCCTTCATTCTTCCTGGCAATCCAAAATTCATCAGTGTTTTGGAGGACTACAGCCTTCCCATTACAGCTTTGCACACCTGTACATCCCTTCCTGGTCCCTCTACCTGCTTTGGTAGAGGTTCTGTACCAAAAACCTTTGGTAAAGGTTCTGCCTTGCTTTTGGCAGCAAGAAACCAGCTACCACAACAAGTTTTTGTAAGTACATTTCCATGAAGAAGAAAAGCTTTGGAAAAAAACCCACTTACAATGATAGGAGAAGGGATGCACTTAAATTACAATGTCAAATAACGAGCAGAGCAACTTGTGAATCTTTAATGGATGTTTTAAAGAGCTCATAAACTTTTGGATGAGACTACAGAGGCTCTGAACCTGTCAAGCACAGCTCAATTGTTTTAAAAAGGCAAACTGGCAACTATAGATCAAGGAGTTTCAAGCCCATGGAAGGAAAACTATGGGAAACTGTCATGAGGGAGGCAGAAGGAGGAGAAGGGGAGGGTGTGATTAAGGACAGCAACATGGCTCTTGGTGTGCTGGATTGTGCTTAACTAATCCTCAGCATTCTTTGAAGATATTACTGTCACGGTAGATAAGAGGAATTCAGGAGATGTAGTATACTTGAGTTTTCAAAAAGACATTCGACAAGGTTTCACCATGCAGATTGATGCCCAAGATAAAGGTGCAAAGTTGGTTTAGGTATAGAAGACTTCACATCACACTTGGTCTGACTTGATGGCTGGGGGTATATTTGCAGTCAGACTGGGTTTGTTTAAGAGACAGATCCAGCCTTGTCTTGACCTTGCTCCTAGGAGGAACGCTGAGTTTGCTGGGTGCCTTGGTAGGCAGAATAAAGCCACCAGGTACCTCTGCAAATGCACACTACAAGCCTTGACTGAGCGTTCAGGTGCTTGAGAAAGATGTGTTTGTGACCTAATTATTTTAATGTTTGTTCCTGATAACAATTTACATTCTCAAAAAGGAGGAGGAAAACTTTAAATCTGGTCCAGTGGGAGGAGTCCCTGCCCATAGCAGAGGGGGTGGAACTGGATGGGCTTTGGGATCTCTTCCAATCCAAACCATTCTATCATTCTATGATTAAAAATCTGCACTGTCTGTAAATTGGTGATGAATATTTTGGCAGATGAAACTTGAGAATTTAGAAAAGAAATGTGGAAATGATACAAGTGCAGAAATATTTTTAAACTCAAGTTAGCATCCTTAATTTTTTCCCATCGTCAACCCGAGAAAAATTAGCATGATGACGTCTGGCCTCGCTGAGAAAATAAACAGAAAAGGAAGTGTTGAAATCAGCCAGTGCTTTCCACTTTCTGATGCCAAATGCTGGCTTATTTTAGATTACTTAAAAAGCATTAAGCAGAGTTCAAGGCTTACGCCACGGGGAGATGGATACAGTGAGCCTGACTTGGCTGTTTGTGGGAACCACTGAGCAAACACGGCCAGGGTGTTTTTCTTGGAATTTGTTCCTGCAAAAGTTACTCAAAGAGGGGGAAAGCTGCAATTCACAAAAAAGTAATTGCCGAAATTGTTTTCCCAAAGCCCTGTTCCATGGAGAAGGGATGGGATGAGAGTCTTGTCTCTCTAAATATCAGCAAGGACTGGTCAGAAATGAGAATTCTAGCAATGAGGCCAGGCAGAGTGAGAGGCTAAGGAGCATTTCTATGTGTAACAATGCAGAGAAAATTAAAAATTATTTAAAAAACATTGTAAAGGACACTGTAAGCCACATGAAACCTTGAGTCCCAGTGAGGAGAGAGCTCCAAGTGCAGCCAGACAAAAAGGGTAGGGAGAAACCAGCAGCCACCACATAGGATGCTGGTTAGATTATGCCAACAGGTCTACACACCAATGCTAACCAATGTGTGACAAGCACTGCAACAGAAGAGAACTGGCAATTGTAAAATCATGGAATCAGAGTGTTCTGAGTTGGCAGGGATCCACAAGGATCATCGAGTCCAGCTTCTGTCCCTGCACAGGACAACCCCAACATTCACCCTGTGTGTCTGAGGAAGTTGGCCAAATGCTTCTGGAATATTGTCAGGCTTGGACCCGTGACTGCATCCCTGGAGAGGTATTCCAGTGCTCCACCGCCCTCTGGGTGAAGAACCTTTTCCTAATGTCCAACCTAACCCTTCCCTGGCACATCTTCCTGCCATTCCCCCAGGTTCTAAAAATCTGGTTACCTAAGCTTTCTCTTAAATCTATTTGCTTTTCAATGGCTTGAACATGCTTCAGTGGTGTGTTTATCCAGCCCTTCTCACCTTAAACCTCACCAGTGGGTTGGTGAGAGCAACAGGGAAGGTTTTCTGCACTCATCTTTGAGCAAAACAAGCGAGACTCTGCGTTTGTGCGGTGATTCAAAGATTCCCATCAGTGGCTGATGGAGATGCAGTTTGGATCCCAAGGAACGATGGCCTCAAGTTGTGCCAGAGGAGGTTTAGGTTGGATATTAGGAAAAAATTCTTTGCTGAAAGGGTTCTCGGGCACTGGGAGAGGCTGCCCAGGGCAGTGGTTGAATCTCTATCCCTGGAGGGATGTAAAAAATGAGTAGATGAGACGGTTTAGGTAATGGACAGGTACAGTTGGACTCGACGATCTCAGAGGTCTTTTCCAACCAAGTGATTCTATGAGGAGATGACCCAGCGCAGCTCCTTCTCTTCTGTCCCTGGCTGGGAGAGCGGCAAAGGCTGCAGATCTATCTGCAGGACCCAAACAAACTAAACTAGTGCCTTCGACTGGATAATACTATCATTCGAACAGCTGGATTTATTGACTTTGCAAAATCAATAGGTATTTTTATTAATCATCTTTAGATAGCATGATGCTCCTACTATATCTCTTTCAGTGACTAATACAATAAATTTCCCCTTTTGATGTTCCCTGACATTTGAGCAAATTAAATGGAGCATTAAATATGATCCTCTTTGGGACAAAAGTGGGCAGAATCATTTGTGACTACTTTATTAACTGCTATGAGGATACTGGCAGCACCTTCAAAACTGTTGTTCAGAATGCGATATTTATTATTATTTAAATTTTTCGAGCAGTGCTATATTACTATGGATCAAATGGTTTTAGTCTTGTGAAATGGAAATATTTCCATATTTACTTTTATTTATTATCAGGAACCAGAGCCTATCTTTGCTATGTGTGTTACAGGAGATCTTTTATAAAGCATGCTTTGCTCTTAAAATAGACAATAGTCCTTAAAAAGTTCACAATTTAGCCATGAAATGGTTAAACTGATCTTTTAAAAAGGTGATTACATAAGAATTATTATTTTTTTATTCTGAAAAAGTGACAGCAATTTATTGTCCAAAGAAGAAATGTTCAGTTAAACACTGTGGTTTGGAAAACTGGACAGGGGGATTCACCAGAGCGGGGATCCCTGACCCCCAGGCAGGTCCTGTGCAGGTCCCCATGGATCCTGATGCGTTGTCAATGTACAGTCACATTCACCCTCGATGTGGTTTATACCAGCTATTCCTGGCACTTGCATTTGAATTTCCTAATTAAAAATAGTTACAAATTACATCACTTAGACTTTCCCTTTCCCACCATCTTATGAAGGAGATAGATCAGGAGGACAGACGGCAAGAAGAGCAGCACGCGCAAGATTCGGCTACTCCTGTCCATCAACTGTTTATCAATTTTTGCACAAAACACTCATTCAATGCCTCGATGTGCCTAGATTATGTCTTGATATGAGATTAATGTTACACAGCTTTCTTCCACTTCCACCAAAATTGAAAGTAAAATTCCCATCATCTCCCCCAGAAGCCCAAGTCCTTTCATAACCACTAACTGCTTCTGCCGGGCAAACATTGAAGTTTCAGATTAAGAAGATAAGAACCAATTGACATAAAATAAGAACTGGCCTGAATTTTATTCCCAGCCTCAGAACGAACCCAGACATGAACTTCGATTGAATCTGGAGCATAAAAAGAAATTACAGCTGACCTCCTCCCAGACAAACTGCCTCCCTTGGAGAAGCAATACAGGTGTGTTAGCACAGCACTCAGCTTGAGCTAATTAGCCCTGCAAAGAAACTAATTAACCCAAGATGAGCATTGTCTTAATGCAACCTTGCTATTTTCAATGTCCAAGAGGTACAAAATTGGAGCAGGGAGCTATTTAATTGGATTTCTGGCCCTAAAAGTCTCAGGTGGGACAGGGCTGGTCATCTCTTGGGGTGGCACAGGTCCCCCGTGGCACTACCACTGTGGGGCTGAGAGTTGCCCCAGCTGTAGCATGTGCATTTATTGCATCCTGGGAGCAAACACGCACATTCAAATTCTCTGCCCACGTCCTGCCTGCTTGAGCTGTGGTTTCTCCATCTCACCAACCTTCTTGAGCAGCCTGTTCTCTTCCCTGGAGAACAGGCCACCAGCCCATCAGCCACCCAGCCTCTGTATAAGACTTCTCCCTGCACTTCAGGCTCCTTCAGCCAAGGACAGGCTCCTCCCTGAGCTGCTGAATTTGTGGACCATTCAGCTGCATTTCTGGGCAGCAATATCCCAGCATCCACACAGCCAGGCTTTCCTACCCATGTGTCCTTACCACAACTCTGGATCCTCTTCCAGTACTCAACTTCTCTTGCCCCAGTGACAATTATTTTTTCATACCTCCTTTCTTTACTTGGTAACCTCCTCTTCTTCATCCACTTAACTCAGCACCTGAATTTTTAGATCTCACTTTTCCAGTGGCCTCTCCCCAGCCTTATTCTCTTGGCCTCCTACCTGGGAATGACTTCTCTTACCAATAGCCTTAATGCACTACTAGCCAGTCTCAGACAGCTGTGATGTGTGTAGTCAGAAAATTGAAAACTGGATGAGGCTCCAAGGCTGCTGCCCCAGGGGCAGAGGAGAAGCCCAAGCCCAGGATGAACATTCCCTCTCTGGGCTCTCCTTCCCTCATCAGGGCTTTATTTGCAGTGTGCACTGGAACTGGAGGTTCCTACACTCAGGTTTCACCCGCTCTTCCAAATAGTCTGCTCTTTGCTTTCTATGCTGTGACTAAAACTGTCTGGATGGAAGTAAAATGATGTGTCAGTTGTACATGTTATTGACAAGTTCTTAAAGCTTGTCTTGAAATTAAGTTAGTGCACCACCATAAGGTTTGAATGGGAAGATACAATGCTGTGGGGTCTGATTCCCAGGTGAATGACCTGTGCACAGTCAGTGCCAAAACCAATGCTAAATAACATCTCTGCTGTGCTCAACAGGAGCTGGGCCAGGTCCTTGCTGGTGGTGGGCCATGGCCACTCCGAAGGGGTGGATGTTCAAGTGATTGGTTTTACATGATAAAGAACACTGTATACGTGACTTTCATATCATAGAATCATAGAATGGGTTGGATTGGAAGAGATTTAAAAGCCCATCCAGTTCCAACCCCCTTGCCATGGGCAGTGACACAGTGACACCTCCCACTGGATCAGAGTTCTCAAAGCCCCATCCAGCCTGGCCTTGAACACCTCCAGTGATGGGACAGCCATGACTGCTCTGGGCAATGCGTGCCAATGCCTCCCCAACCTCACAGGAAAACATTTCTTCCTAATATCTAGAATATGTAACACATCAGTGGTCTGAAGTGCTGCTGATACAGAGCATTTCTCTGTTCCTCTCTCAGCCCTCAAACCCCATGGTATCACACCAAATCCAGAACACTGCTCTGGGCATTTGTATGGTTCTCAGCAACATTAGTGAGTCATACAAGCTATATGAATGCTGATGGATTTTAAGTTGTTTTATATCGCAGGAGGTATTTTAGGTTCAGCTACTGAAGTGTTTACACCTCCTGAAGCTTTAATCTTTCATTTTATTTACCTGTCAAAAAAAAAAAAAAAAACTAAAGAAAAAAGCCTCACATTCAGATGTAAAAATAAATTAGTCCACCACACTGCAAAGTGGCAGCAGTGGTGCTTCCTCCTAAGAGCATCGCAGATCTACAAAGCCACAGAGAGGACTTTCCACACGTGTAAGCTTGCAGGGATGAAACAGTGGCAGGATCAGATCAAAACACACTTCCCTGACCAGGTAGAAATGATGTCTTTTTTACACCAAGCCAGTAGCCTGCACACAAACCACAAAATTCCTGAATTCCTCCTTCAAAACGTGAATCCAGGCAGTCAGGAGAGCAAGAGCAGCAAGGGTCGAGCAGCAGCACATGGTGACACATGGATGCAGATCCACAAGGATTCACACCCCACCATAAACCAGTTTTTCTACATATTCCCCACTGAAAAAACCCCATTATTCCAAGAAACGGCAGTAAGAAAAAAATTGCCAAGTTTTATTTACTGAGAAAAAACAATGTCCCAAGCCAATGAGAATTAGGCATGCAGACCCCACTAGTTTTTATTAACAGCAAAGTTACTTTGCTGAGTCTTTCCTCTGCTGTTTTTTTCCCTTCACAATATCGTTTAAAATAAAATATTCAGGTGCCAATATTAAGGTAATAAAAGAATGCAATAAACCCTCTGCTATTGCCTGCTGCAGTTTCTTCCTCAGGACAGTGTTTTTCTGGCAAGCCACCCACCCATCATTTCAGGGAGCCACCCCCTCCTATTTGCCCAACTTTGAGGGATGTTAAATCAGCAGAAGAGGGACTTCATTTCCCAGCAGACAACAAAAGGGATGGCACTTTCTCAGCATCCAAAATACTGAGTTGAGTGATACCAGGGATGCTCCAAACCAGCACTTGCCCTGGGTAAGCTGAAAAAACAGCCATGTCCAGTGCTTCCAAAACAGTAAAAAGTGCTGAGCATGCCCAAATATTTTCCATTTCTTTGGGATTTTCAGTATTTTAGCATTGGGAAAAAAATAAAAGTAGTCATAAGCAAGAACTCATTTTTGCCTCTTCGAACAGGATGGGGCGAAGGACTTGAGGATCTCCACAATATCACAAGAGTCACTGAAATTAGCTTTCTGCAATAAGCCAAGTCATGTCACCAGGCTCCTTTTAGACGATCTAAAGATTAAAGGCTCTATTCCTGGAGGGTTCCGCTGGCATTTACTCAGGGATTTTTATCAGGCTTTATGTGATGGGCTACCTAACACACCTCTTCCAACCTTAACAGCTAACAGGAATTTGGTATCTCTCAACATGGATTTCTTGCTGTACTGGAGAATATTTGGCAAACATCTTGAGACTGTAACCAGCCAAAGGCAGAAGATAAAATGAAAGAGGGAGGAAAATTGGCAAAAGATTCAGAGCAAACATTTAGACTCGAAAGCAAAGTCTACACGTATACAAAGCAAGTACGTATATTAAATCCACAGCTTTAACTATGGCGGCATAATCTTCTCTTCCAGAATAATGTGGGTTGTTTTACCACAGCCCATGTCCATGAGATGCTCTGAGCAGTCAGAGCTTGGCACTGAAACACCAAACTCACTGCCACAAAGACAACCAGAATCCTTATGCTTTGTGCAGAAGATGGGATACAGCACAGCCAGATTAAATACAGGACTGTGTTCAGACATTTTCAGTGCTATGAAACTTCCTAGAAATGTAAACCTTCCTTTAGATTTAACAAAGAAGATGGTTTACTAGGAAGAGCAATACTGTCATTCTGCTCTGTACTGAGCACCACAGCAGTCATAGGAAGTCCTCTTCATGTTTGGATGATTAGAAACCATAATTAAACCCCCAAACCGCCCACTACCCTCCAAAAAAAGGCCAGAAAGAAAATAAAACCAAACCCTCGACTCCACAGAGCAAATGTCACGACATGTTTTTCAAACAGCTCATTTGTCAGCGCATCAGTAATCAGGGGGAAAAGTGATTTTTAATCTTTGTTCCATGTAGCACCAGCCGGAGCTGCTACAGGTGAGCAGGCAATTTGTACAACCCAAGCATCCAGTGCCCTGGGAGAGTGAAGGGCTCTCCTAGGGCTGTCTGCCACCAGGTATGATGGCCTTGTGGCTGCAATGGAAATGCACAGCGCTACAGAAAGCCCTGTGGGTCACCCCAAGCCCTGCCTGCCCTGCAGTGCTAGAGCCAGCCAGGGCAGAACCGCTTCCCTTGCCCACAAGCTGGAGCAACCAGGTTGGCCACCGTTTAATTCTTCACCATGCATTTCCTAAAGTCCCATTATAAAATGGTACAATTACTGCAGGTCATGAACATCAAATGCCACTGGCACTTCCAGCTGTGCCTCTGCAATAGCCTCCCGACAGAAGTACTGCAACACAGTAATAATAATATCCCAGCTGTAGCCACAATCACTGAAATCACTGACAGTGTCAATAATGTATAAAACCCCATGGAAACTCAACTGCACTTGCCAAAAGGCATTCATCAATTACCCTGCATTTTATCTACCATTCAGAATAGACTGATTTTATTGTTGGACTTTTAAATAAATGGGTAAGGTAAATAGGACCCGGCTGAATTGCTCTATCTCCAGTAAAAGGTATTATATAAAGTTTTATCTTAATACTTCAAACACACTCAGGAACCACAGCAGAGGGCATATCGGCAAGGAGTTGTACTTGCATGATTGAACACAGCCAGCTTCAAGGTTTCAGAGATGGAGCAGCCCCTGGTGGAGAAGTTCTGGGAAGAGAGGCAGCTGCACAAACACCCCAGTTACCAACGAGTTCTCCAAAAGGGCAAAGAGGGAGGAACAGAAAAATCAAGGCTAATCAAAGGGAAATCAGGAGCAGGTGGTCCTAATTAGGGTGGAGAGCCAGAGAAACCTCCCCATGCTTCCCACACCTGCAATGGAGAAACACAGGGGGACCCTTGCAGCAGCAAAGGGGAGAAGGGAGGAGAGAGGAAAGGGTTCATGAAGCAATATAATGGGTGCTGAGGGCTATATGAGAGTTTCAAGCAAAGATAAAGTTGCAGGGAGAGGGGAGGAAAGCATGGGAGAGAGCAAGTGAAGAGCTCTCCCAGATCAAAGAGAACCACCAGCCCTTGGGGACTCGTGTAAGGTTTCATTTAAGTCCATGCTAAGAAGAAAAAAGTCAATCAAATTAACAAAATGGTTTACATTAGAATTCATCAAAATACCCTTCAAATAAAAAAATAAAGCCTTAACCGGTGTGGTATTTTTATAAATACCACCACCATAGCCAACACATCCTCACGACTCCGGCGAACGCAGCGAGAAACCATTTCCTTTGCTCTGCTCACTTAGCAGGAGCTTGCCCCTCTCCTGTCGGGAAACACTGACTCTAATCCATCTGGATACCCCTCAGCAAATGAAAGGGAATATTATACAGGCTTGCAGCCCGCAAAGGTGTCTCCTCAGACCTAACTTTTCAGATGCGTGCAGCTCCTTTTCATGGCACAATCAGAGGCTAAACACAGCTGGCTCCTTCCACACAGACTTAAGGAAGCTGGTCCAAATTATTTTCTCCTTTTTTCCATTGTTTTTTTTAACTCTCTAGAGAAAATTTAAGCCCTAACTAGGCATTCTCTAAAACTGCAATTTATTATTGCAGTGCAGATTTTTACTGCGAAAGATCTCAGTGGTTTTTGTCTCAGAAACTGTCAGGTTCAATACAGACTAAAATTGAGGAACAGTGTCCCCAAATCTGTGTCCTTGCAAAACTTTGGATTATGATTGTAAAGGGGGAGAGGATAAAAAAAACCTTCTTTTTATCAGTGATAGCTGTTTTTCTGCTTTTTTATTAAAGCAAGTGCTAAACAAGATTATATATTACCGACAATTTACATTAGCTGTCTTAAACTGTGCACAAAGCAGTACAGGGGAATAGTGAATTAAAAACAGAAAAGCCTGTGGTTTAACATGCAATCCCATTTATGTCCATGTATGCCTAAAATAAAGGACTCAAAGCTAAAAATATCTATGAATGAGTGTTTCCCTACATTTCAGGTTGGTGTTTCACAGAAGAAACATGAAAAAATAGAATTTTTTTTTTGACTTGAAAGAAATTTGCCTATTTAAAATATGTCTGGATAGGGAATGACACAATCTGCCTACAACCCTGATTATCCACCCCTTGTAATCCCTTTCCTTTCAGTACCCAAGCGCTGTGTGTGCCGGTGCAGTGTTAATGGGCCCATCTGAAGTCAAGAGAAGTTGTGGTTGGGGAGGGAGAGGAACAGCCAGGCATGTGCCAGCCTCTTTGTGACTTCTTTAACCATGAGCCCAAGACGATGAATGGGAGCATCTCGGACCAAAAGGCTGAGAACCAGTGGCAAATTGTTCTCCATAGCCACACAGTGAGGGCCATGGAGAAGGTCCAAAGTCAGACTGGGAGAGTTGGGGTTGTTCAGCCTGGAGAAGAGAAGCCATCCAGTACTGAAAGGGTCTCGAGGAAAGCTGGGAAGGGGCTCTTGATCAGTGAGTGCAGGGATAGGGTGAGGGGGAAAGATTTTTCAGTTGAAAGAGGGGAGATTGAGATGAGATTGTAGGGAGAAATGTTTTGATGTGTGGGGGGGGGAGGCCCTGGCACAGGCTGCCCAGAGAAGTGGTTGCTGCCCCATCCCTGGAAGTGTTCAAAGCCAGGCTGGATGGGGCTTTGAGCATCCTGATCCAGTGGAAGTTGTCCCTGTCCATGGCAGGGGGAGTGGAACTGGATGGGCTTTGAGGTCCCTTCCGACCCAAACCATTCTATGATTTTAGTCTGAACAAGAAGAGGCTCAGGGGAGACCTCATTGCTCTCTACAACTACCTAAAAGGAGGTTGTAGTCGGGCAGGGGTTGGTCTCTTCTCTCAGGTGACCAGTGACAGAACTAGAGGCCATGGACTCAAGCTTCATCAGGGAAAGTTTAGACTTGATGTTAGGAAAAAGTTCTTCACTGAAAGGGTGATTGGCCATTGGAATGCGCTGCCCAGGGAGGTGGTGGAGTCGCCGACCCTGGAGGTGTTTAAGGGGAGACTGGATGAGGCACTGAGTGCCATGGTTTAGATGATGGTTGGTGTTAGTGTTAGTGTTAGTGTTGGGATATAGGTTGGACTTGATGATCTCAGAGATCCTTTCCAACCTTATGATACTGTGATACTCTGATACTGTGATTCTGTGGTGTCTGAAAACATGGGTTGGTGAATCTCACAAGTAAGGAAATCTTCTTCAAGAGTTAACACAGATGTTGGGAGGTGGCAACTTCCTTCAAACACCTTAAATCAATCTCCTTTTATTCTTTCCCTCTCTCCTGACCTGCATCTGGCAGCCAGCGCACATGAAAAAAATTATGAAAGCTTCTCAGTCACTGCTACTCTGGTTCCTTTGCACTACAGCATTTGTCATTGCCAAAACAGCAGAGTTTAATTAAGTGTTGTGAGCAGCCTAGTGAGAAACACACTTTAAATTAAACCTCTGTACATGCAGCTATTGGTTCTTTACCTCCTGAACAATCAGCGGGGTGTTCGGCATAAATTCCTTCTCTCAAGGGAAAGGCAGCTGTACGCACCTCTAGCAATTCATAAATGATCCTGCTTTCCCAGAACCATATCTTATTAAAGCACATTTAATTATTTCTTAGTTTTAAACACCGGTAGATGAAGGCAATAATTAATGTGCCTCCCACTAAACATTTTATTTACTCCTGATATATTAATGGTATTATCAAGAAAATATGCTACACTTTCAGGTTTAACAAAATTACACGGCAAATTATCTTTTGATGCATCAAGCAATCGTTAATATAATGGAATAAATTATTTTAACACCTCGGTAGTAACGAATGGGTACAAGTGCATAAGCATTTTAATTTTTCAAAATGTTTTTACAATTACAGATTACAGAGGATACTTAAATCAACGATGCAGGAGTTAAGAATAAGATGGGAAAAAAATCCTCCCAACCCACGATTAAAAGGTATTGACTTGTGGAGTTTTTCTACAGGAGAGAAATATTTCAGTTTAACTGGTCCTTCCAGGAGGAAGTACCCTGCTGCATAATGATCATACTAAAAATAATAATTGTTAGTAACAGGTAAGAAATATTTCAGTGACATTGAGGCATTTTTCCTGCCAACATGCATTTATCTCATAAAAATTCAGATTTTGATTGATACGTATACATATAAATATATCAAATCTACACACTTGCATACAGATAAATGCCTTCTTCACAATATGGTATATAAAACCACAGTGTATAGATAAAATATTTGACCCTTTGAGTATCACAGAAGATGGATATGGAATGTATAGCTGTAGCCCTCTAGGTGCACCTCCCGTCAACAGGGTGGTGGTTCCAGACCCACCAGGCACAGCCAGTCACGAGTTCTCACTTTGTGCTCAAGCCTGGCCTTTAGAGAAAGAAAACCCGATGCAAATTTCTAATTCTACACAATATTTTCAAAGATACTTTTATCACCCCTGGTGATGCTTTCTTCTGGAGGAGATGTACATTTTAAGAGCAAACCAAACTTTTCTTAACAAAAATATATTGCAAATTATTCCAGTAAAAACATAGGTGGCATTTTTGTTAAAATATTTAATAGAAATCTTGAAATTGAAGAACTAAAACAAACATGTCAGCATTTCTGAGCACCCATAGCATAGGTGCAATTCAACTTTTTGACTGATCTTCCACTAGACTAGGTTGCTCAAAGCTTCATCCACCTTGGTTTTGAACACAGCATCTCCTCCCTCTACATTGTTTCCCAGTGCACTCTGTATGAAGACCAATTATTTTTAAGTACTGGATTGATTTTGCAAGCCAAGGACACTTCCACAAAGGCATCTGCTTGGAGAAGCAGCACGGACTAAGATGGAGCAGGTTTTAGGCACACAACCACATGGCCATCCTGAGGGACATCACTGGATCCCAGCACATCATCACCACTAATGCTCATGGTAAGAGGCACCTTGAGGGCCATCAGTGGTTTCATTCCCCCAGAGAAGGAAAGAGTTTGCTGTGGCATCTTTGCATGGTGCCAGACATTGCCTAAGCAAATCCACAAGTGAAGGTGCTGGGCATTATGGTACAGAAGATCTAAATACACCTCTATATGTGCTTAGGCCACGACTTCAGCCCTGGTTTGAGGTGTGTGATGGGTGTCCTCATTGCTGCACTTTCTGGCTTTGCAATGAAATTCAGCAAAAATAGCTAATCTGCCCATTTTAACAGGAAACGCGTCAGCAATTGTGCGCTGTCCCATCCTCCTCCTTGCTAAATGACAGGGAGAGTAGCAAGGTTTGGATTTACCCCCTGAAACCCCACCTTTCCATGAAGGCCTCTGTTAGGTCATGATGGATGCCTCAACATGGCCATCCATGCAGAGGTGTGGCTGGGGATGTGCAAGGACCAGCACCTTTCCTAAGACGATGTACTAGGAGGGGACACGAGCAGTACTCTTCCTCCAAAGCTTTTCCACCCCAACACCCTTCCACACCTTCCCAGGAAGAGAATGAAGGATGCAGTGAGGCTTCTACCCAGTTAAAACCATCATGGGAAGCCAGTTTTTGGTAATACAACGTCATTGCAATCCTTCTCCCTCAATTCAGACCGTGTGTTCTTTGGTGCTAAAGGGAAATTGGAGACGGAATAATTATAATTATAATACTATAAATAACTATACACCTTCCCCCCCCATGGCAGGGGGGGTGGAACTAGATGATCCTTAAGGTTCCTTCCAACCCAAACCATTCTATGATTCTGTTTAAGAGAGGGTGCCTTTCTTTAGGGTTTAGTTTGTCTAACATATAATGGCCCTGAAAGGAAAACAGAGGGACTAAAACTGCTTTTAGCAAGCAGCAATGGGGAGCATGTGGTGCAAAGGAAGCAATGCAGGGGCAGGACTGCACCCATGGACCCTCTAAATAAATAAATATGTATGGTCTGTGGCACCAGCCGAGCTACCACTCAAGCAAAATGCTATTTTCAAAAGCACTGAAGCATTTTCTAACTTATCCCCAGGGATTTACACTTAAAAAAAACACCCTGTAAATTTGCAGAGCCTGCTTTCAAATGCTAAGAGCAAATCATGACTCTTGGCAAAATGTACGGCCAGGGAGGAAAGCCCTGGTCCCTGCACAACAGCCAGGACGGTCTCCCACCTTCTGCCTCTCGCAGCATCAAAAAGTAATGCTATTTATATGGTTTTAATATTATTTGCATGGCTTTAAGGTGAAAGTAGTTAAAGTATTTGGAGAAAATAAAAGTGATAATTTGATTTTTTGCACATGTTCATGAAGAGGGAGTGCTTTATATGGCTCTTCAACTGTTGACCACTTTGTTTAGGCACTTATATCTATATTTCCTCTTATTGTGGCTCTCTCAAGTGTTTGATAGACTAAGATGGAGGCATTAATTGAATTCAAGTGTAGAGAACTGAAGTATTTTTATTATTATTTTTAGTTCTCCCACCTTTTATTTCCATTAGCAAAGAAACATAATCGCTGTGGGAATTTAAGGCTAAAGGATGCAGAGCTGGTTACAATTATAAAAATAAAACTACCTGAAAAAAACCCCAAACCTCCAAAACATCTAAGCTGAAAAAAAATATAGCACTAAACCTGAACAGTTTCACAGATTTCAGAGCCACAATAATATTCTAAGTTTCTACACTGTGTGCATCCTGCACTGTTTTACTGGTACCAGGCAAAATTTGTTTTCCCTGGAGCTGTGCTCCTGTTCGGCCACCACCAATCCAGCAGAAAGGATTTCCTCACCCAGCTTGTAGGTCAAGTACTCCATCCATGCTTCAAAAACAGTGTCCTTGTGTAGAGCTGGCAGGCTCCCATGGGAACCCAGGGCCTGAAGGGACTGAGATGCATCTCTGGGCTACAGCCAGTACCCACAAGAGCCTGCTGGAGGGGTGGGGGGCGATGGAACTGCAGAACCCACCTGGAGTCCTATGTCCAGTTCTGGAATCCCCAACATAAGAAGGATGTGGAACTGTTGGAACAGGTCCAGAGTAGGCCACAGAGATGATCAGAGAGCTGGAACACCTCTGCTATGAGGACAGGCTGGGAGAGTTGGGGTTGTTCAGCCTGGAGAAGAGAAGTCTGCAGGGAGATGTTAGAGCAGCCTCCCAGTACTGAAAGGGGCTACAGGAAATGTGAAGAGAGACTTTTTACAAGAGCAAGTAGTGCTAGGAGGAAGAATGGCTTTAAATTGGAAGGGGGAAGATTTAGATTGGACATTATGAAGAAATTCTTTACAATGAGAGTGGTGAGGCACTGACACAGGTTGCCCAGAGAAGATGTGGCTGTCCCATCCCTGGAAGTGTTCAAGGCCAGGTTGGATGGGGCCTTGGTCTGGTGGGCAGTTCACAGGCCTTCTCTGGACACATTCGAACAGTTCCATATTCTTCTTATGTTGGGGATTCCAGAACTAGACACAGGATTGCAGATGGGGTCTCACCAGAGCAGAGCAGAGGTACAGAATCCAATCCCCTCTCTCACTCTGCTGCTCCCACTGCTTTGGACGCAGCCCAGGACATGTTTGACTTTCTGGGCTGTGAGCACACATTGCCAGCTCATGTCGAGCTTCTCATCAGTCAGCCTTCTTCATCTCCCCTGAGAATCCAGAGGAACCCTGCCACCTTCTGCTCCCAGAACTTTCCCTTGTGCACTGAGGAGAGGGGAAACAGAGACCCTGAAACTCTGTCTTTCCATGCTTAAAAGTATAATTCAGCTTTCTGAGGGGATAAACATGCCAAGGGGCTGTTAATGCGAGAAAGGAAAAGGCAAGGATGAAAAAAACATGTATGTCTCTTTGCAGGGCACCGTTGCATGCAGCTCTTCCACCCTCCAGGGCATAAAACACGCACTGCCTGTTTCCCCTCAGGAGAGAACAGAGTAGGCAGCTCTCTTAAATATATATGTGTGAATAAATATATTTAGTCATATATCCTATACATTTCTAGAAAGTATTCCTCCTTTGGTTATTTTTCCCTAGCTCCTTCTTCCTAAACAACGTTGCCCAGGAGGCCGGCTCCAAGCAGGAGGGTGATGGAGGAACCCTGAACATCAAACAAGACTGTGTACTCTCCACAAAGCAAACTTCATGCCCGCTCACACCCAGGGCCTGGGAAGCATAACCTTTCCAGCATTAGCACATCGGCAGCAGCCGATCCAGGATATGCTGCAGGGACAGCAGCTCTGGCTGCCAACATCTCCCACTCTCACTCAAGGCACAACATCCAAAATCAGCTGCGTGCGCATTTTTATTAAGTTGGTGGTGAGAAAAAAAGCAAAAAACCCTGAAAACCTCAACCCCCAAACTAAAATCCTTTTCTATATTAAGAATATCAAACAAATAGTTTAAGGACTTTACGTAAAACTACATTTTCTGGACTCTTAACATTTTTTTGCCAAGTTTCTGAATGGGAGTTGAAATTTTAGTACTGTAAGTGCAGCGATAGAAACTGTGAAAGATTGCTGCATTTCATGCTGCACACATTGCATCATTAGAGACAAATCTGAATATGATCCAATATAAAGGATTTCTTATTAAAATGCATAAACATATGTTGTGCATATATATATAAATTAAACCCTCTAGCACAATTTTAAGAATTAGGATATCATAAGAGTACCAAGAACAAAATAGGAAGGGCATACATTTTTCGGTCTAATCCTGAACTGCATCCTCTTGTTATTGATTTCAGTTAAACTATTCAGAGGAAGAGCCAGGTGCCTCCAGAGGGCAATTCTGAGAACCTAAACTAGAAAGCCCTGATTTGGATGTTTAAAGAATGGGTATCCACTGCACGTAAGGGAAAAACTCCTGCACCTGGGTGAGTATATACTCCTTACCTCTAAAATGATACATTCTGCTGCTATTTTCTATTATTCAGCATTTAATTTCTCCAGGACTTTGTAGAATTTAGCATAGAGGATGTGCGGAGTTTTTTTTTCCTTAAGGAGTTTTTTGACCCCTGAGGTTGTGATTTGAAACCTGTCCTGGGCCAAATAAGTGAACAATAAAAGACCACTTCAAGCATAAAGCGCCTATAAAAAAAAAGGTGGATTGGCAGCTTCATTACCAGGTATTTTCAGATACAGTTCCTGAAAGGTGATTTCTTTACAGAGACTTTCTCAAAAAAAAAAAAAAGAGAAAATCAAGTCATAGCATTGTGGATTTATTTGTTTGTTTAGAGTCCAACTGTAACTATCCACTACTAAACCAGATCCCTGACCACTTCATCTACCCATTTTTTAAATCCTTGCAGTGATGGGGACTCTACCACCTCCCTGGGCAGCCTCTGCCAGTGCCCGAGAACCCTTTCCATGAAGAAATTTTTCCTGATATTTAATATAAACCTCCTCTGGCACAATTTGAGGCCATTTCCTCTCGCTCTATCCCTTATTACCTGGGAGAAGAGCCCAGCACCTACCTCATCACAACCTCCTTTCCAGGACCTGCAGAGAGCGACGAGGTCTCTCCTCAGCCTCCTCTTCTCCAGGCTAAACAGCCCCAGGTCCCTCAACTGCTCTCAGAACCCCTGGGTTCCAGACCCTTCCCTAGCCCTGTTCCCCTTCTCTGGATTAGCTCCAGCCCCTCAATGTCGTTCTTGCACTGAGTGCTTGACATGAAAAGTACAAACACACCATTTCCCTCCTCTTAACAGCAAAATCTGGTCAAAATGCATCACTTGCAGGGGTGGCTCCCAGGGAGGAGCAAGGTGGAGGTCACCTCTGCCCTACTGCCCATCCCAGCCACATGCATGATTGTTGTCTGCCCACTCCTCTTCGAGCCTGGCACCCAGCCACCCTGGATGGAAAGGTTAGGGTCCCTTCAGGACGCAGCTTCTCCTCCTCTGCTCTTCAGGAGCACACAATGCATATTTTTGTCAAATTCTTACTTATTGACTTTGATTTTTTTTTCAGATTGCTGCTTGGCTCAAATTTTCGAATAAAAATGCAAATACTTCAAAAGCAGCAATAAAAGTGTCCTGTTGTGGCACAGAAATATTATTGGTGTCATAAACTGTATTTGCTGTGCAAAAAAACACAAACCCCAAAACAAAGCAAAGTGTTCTACAGGGGTTTACGTGTTGCAGAAACAGCTCTTACTAAAATCACCCTAGATCAGCCCCAAGTCTGCCACAACACAAGCACTGACCCCAAGATGCTGCTCTTTAAAATATACTTAAATGGAGTGGCTGCAACCTGTCTGTGTCATAGAATCATGGAACAGTTTGGGTCAGAAAGTACCTCAAAGCCCATCCAGTTCCAATTCCCCTGCCATGGGCAGGGACACCTCCCACTGGATCAGGGTGCTCAAAGCCCCTTCCAATCTGGTCTTGAACACCTCCAGGGATGGGGCAGCCACCACTTCTGTGGGCAACCTGGGCCAGGGCCTCACCACCCTCTCAGGAAAATATTTCTCGCTCGAATCTCAACTCAGTCCCCTCTCTTTCAGCTTAAAACAATTCCTCTCATCCTATTCCTGCACTCCCTAATCAAGAGCCCCTTCCCAGGTTTCCTGTAGCCTTCCCCTTTGAATGAATAAGTCACCAAAAATAAGCCTTTGTAGCTCAGACTCTCTGAAGGGGAGCCATGTCCTGTTATAAAGAGA
Organism: Dromococcyx pavoninus; assembly: GCA_033558185.1. Classification (NCBI taxonomy): domain Eukaryota; kingdom Metazoa; phylum Chordata; class Aves; order Cuculiformes; family Neomorphidae; genus Dromococcyx; species Dromococcyx pavoninus. Next base: position 992,724 of record JAUMJL010000348.1, on the reverse strand, counting down.
AGCCTCTGAAACGAGTGTCTCATGAACAGAGCAGCCACCAGTGTCTGATGGACAGATGTCACCACTGTGGGTCCCTGCACTCACCCTGCTGAAGACAGGTCTGAAAGGGCTGCTTGAACAGTGTGAGATTCACATGAGGATTCCAGCTCCTGTCTCAGTGTGGGCAATCATGTTATTGCAAGACTTTCCTATCTCTGAACAGGAATAGATGCACCAAATTCAAACAACTTAAAAATATTGATTTCCTAGTACAAAACATAATAATTCAATTTGTGCAAGGATTGACAGGACTTTACCCTCCTTCCCCTACTGCACTGCACAGGCAATGGTTTTCTGCACCTTGATGGCCATGCCAGCCCCTTTAGCCCTCTCATGCACACAGTCTGCATCCAGCCCTTACAAGATGCTTCCTAGATGCTCCTTCCTAGACTCTATTGCAAACTGCGGGTGCAGCACAAGGGGTTAAAATTGCCTTAGACCAATACAAAGCAGTTGCACAAGGTGTGGTGACTACAGGTGCCCTTGCAGGAGTCCAGAGCAACATCAGCCTTGGCCTTGACTTCCTCTGACTCCGTGGGTTTGGCCATGCCTTAAGGTCACGAACGCACTTCTCATGCTAGTTTATCTTCCTGATGTCTGAGCCCCTTTTGAGTGGCAAGCAGCTGCGTAGCTTTTACGCGGCAGATCTTGACTTTTCTAGCAGTATTAATTACTGCTCCTCCAGTCCAGTCCATATTGCCAGCTTGATTACCCTGGCTTGCTTCAATTCCCTGAAATGAGTTATGCCACGACACTTAAAAAGTCGTGAACACTCATCCTTTTTAGTGGTGTTAGGCTCACACATCGCAAATGTAACCTGACACGAGGACTTTGCTCGCTGTGAAATGAGAAGACAAGGCCACCACGATGGGAGGAGATGGCCAAAGCCTTTATTGCAGCTGACAAATCTCAACGTGGTCTAAAACAGAGCTTCACCCGCAGCTTACACACAGACCTGCATTTAGCTTGACAGCCAAGTCTTTGGGAGACTCGGGGTTAAATCAAAAAGCAGAGCCGTTTACAGGAACCTTAAACAAACTTACAGCAGCATTTTTCTTTCAGTCGACTGACATTTTTCTTTATGTTTCGTCAGTCATATCTGAGCGATCAGACAGCCTCTACACGTGGTACACCCACCAGGATTATTATCTAGACCAAAGGCCCAGAGCTCATTGTAGCAGGCATGTAATTCTTTACAATGTATGCCACGTTAACTGTGTTGGGTTATCTATTCAACAGCTGACTGAGCTGGGCTCTCAAGCTCTTCTCAACAACCATGTAAGAAGCGATGACAATTGTACTACTTCATAACGGCTGCATGCAACTCTGACACACACTTCACAGCAACCAGTCATCTATATAAACCAATTTCAAGAGCAAAATTGCATGGTGCCTCCACTCTGTTATAAACACAATGATATCCACTCAAAGCTGATAAATGCACTGCATTTCTCCAGAGCTTTAAGGAACAACTTCCCCTCGCCTGTGAGCTCTCTGCAGCGGATTTGGCCTCTTTACGCCCTGGCCGGTGATCGGAAGATGCACAAAGAGCCAGGCAAGCCAGACCTGTGGCAGCAAGGTGACACCTACACCAGTGCTTCATGGCAAAAAGGCTGTTCCCCCTCTCTGAAGACACTGTATCTGATGAGCAGTGAGAGAAAACAACGTTAATGTAATACAGGTTTTAAATATCAACTGCTTAGCAATTTTCAAATTAATTACCATATCTTTTCATAGGATTACATGTAATGTAATCCTTATTGTGGAATAACATAACTATAGCAACCACAAAGTCCTTGGAAAAAATACTTCGACACCACACCCTAACAAAGGGGTAGATTAAAGACTAGCAAACAAATCAAAAATATTTTTACAGGCTATTATAGCACCTTTGCTGCAAGGACAGGCTGAGAGAGTTGTACAGCCTGGAGAAGGGAAAGCTCCAGGAAGATCTTAGAGCAGCCTCCCAGTACTGAAAGGGACTCCAGGAAAGCTGGGAAGGACTTTTTACAAATGCCTGTAGTGATGAGACAACAGGGAATGGCTTTAATTGAGATTAGCCATTAGGAAGAAATTTTTCACAGTGAGGGTGATGAGGCCCTGGCACAGGTTGCCCAGAGAGGTGGTGGCTGCCCTATCTCTGGAGGTGTACAAAGCCAGGCTGGGTGAGGCTTTGAGCACCCTGATCCAGTGGGAGGTGTTCCTGCCCATGGCAGGGGGGTGGAACTGGATGGGCTTCGAGGTCTCTTCCAACACAAATCATTCCATGATTCTTCATTATAGCTCCATAAAACAGTGCTGTGGAAGCAGCCCATCTCACTGATGCAATGCTGACTGCAGACATAGTGGCAACAGGTAAGGTTTATTTTGAAAATACTGCAACTTTTCATCAATTTGAGGCAGAATATATTATTTCCTAACTGTAGGCAACAAGATAGCTGCTTAGCATTAGCCTCATGCACTGTGTGTGTAATTTCCACCATGATACCATATTGCAAAATAAAGATGAAATATAGCTATATGGATCTTAATTTAATGAACCCTGTAATTGAATACCAAACCAAACAGACATCCTGATAAAAAGCAAAAGTGATTTTTTTTTAATCAGATAAAGGATGGGATCAATCCCTATTTGTTTGCATTGTTCAATTAGACTACATGAGAGTAAAATGTACAACCCACAGGTAAGACCGTCTTGCTGTGTACTGTATAACAATTTAAATGTTATAATTCATACATTGCTATTGCACTGCCATTTTTTTCACTCTTGACCTCTAAAAACACACAGCAACCAGGTCCATCCAAAACACTTGGTGCTGACTTGACAGGACATTCGAGGTTACTCATGAGCCAGGTTGTTCCTAAAGCTAAAGGACAACATCCTGTGCAGCGCACTGCTGCTCACAGTGGCTGGGGAGTGGTGGCAAGGTGGGAAACAGGCCGAGAGGACTTCCAGAAGTTAAGGAACGAGGGTCTAAAGTCCTGTATGGGGGTTCTGCAGTGATGGGCAGAAAAGAGCGAAGCAGGAGGGCCCATACGAGGAAGACATGGATAGGCTGCAGTACACTCAGGGGAGTGCACAGGGTGGAGGTCATAGAGAGCATCTTTGAGGTTACCCAAATTTTAACAGGATGAGACCCTGGGCAACCAGCAGCAAACTCCCCAAGTCGGCTGAGCTTTGAGGAGGGGAGATGGTCAGAACCATCACCCCACCCCTCCAGGTCTCTGTCAACCCCCCCACCACAATAGACCCCACTGCCCTGACCCTCAGTCCCTCATAGCTTGTTCTCCCCAATGTGTCCAAAGAGTAAAGCTAAATATGCAAAACATGAGATAAATTTCGGCCTGATTTGGAGCCCTGGAGGGATGAGGACTGTGATGCATTGGACCGTAGGCACAGGCTGAACATCCAGGTGGCTTCACAGGAGTGCACCCTGGTCTCCTTTCTTCCTCTGCTCTTCACCCAATGGTAACCTTCACAAGTGTTTATCTTTGCTTTGCTTTCTACACAAAACATTACACAGCTTTAAAAATGAAGTGTTTTCCAGAGGCAGACTGTTCTCCACCAATAGTTCACAAACTCAATTCATCCTTCCACATGAGAATTTGCTTTTAAAGAAACAATCAAAAATGATCCGTGTGGAAAGGGCTCCTAATCCTGAACCATCCATGCAGCTATGACTAAGCACAGAGAGCAAAATGAGGTACTGGCTCAGAATTAACTTGGCTTCGTAGATTGGTCTGCAATCCTCGTTTTACTCTAATTTAACCTTTCCTAGTTAATTTATATCGGTTCAGCTTGCCAGCCTGTACCTGCCAAAGTGATCATCTTCCATCAAGTGTCTGGGCGTTGGAAAGGGTTGCTCTCTGTCATCTCCGTAACCAGTATCCCTAATTAAAGTCCTTAAAAACCTTTAATATGACAAGATGAGACAGGAATAGGGAAGAAAAATAAGAGAGGATCTTTCAATTACTTTAATCACAACAGTTTTCAAATCTGTATCAAAACAGAGCACGGGCTGAAACTTTCTGCAGTTCTCCCTTTCCTCTGCAGCTCTCATCTGGGCACAGGCTCGGCACCTCGTGCCCATCTTCCTAAAGCACGCTCGGTTAATGAGCACAGCTCTTCTGATGGGAAAGAAAAGGGAAAGTAAACATATAAAGTGCTTGTAATAAATGATTAAATTGTCCTCCAGGCACATCTTGCATATGAATATAAAAGTTGTGATTAATAGGTTATCTAACACATTAACAAAGGCTTTAGCAAACACCGTCCAGCGTTGCAGGATTTGCCAGCCCTCACGCTTTTAAATAGAGCTGTAGCAAACTGTTTGCTGGAGTCCCAAATTCTGGCCAACAAGGCCATCAAAGCCAGGGAGATTGCTGCTTTTTCACCCAGTAGGCTTTTTCTTCATTGTGAGCCTAAATACCCACGCTAGGGTCACGATTAAGAGCGATTTACAACAAAAAAAAATGTATGCAGAAAACAATGTCCCGTGCCAATGAGAAACTGAAATTGCTCCGCGCAGGGGAAACAATGATGCTGAAACAAAGGGGACATCTGGCGCGCGGCACCGCGCTCGGCTCGCAGCGGGCACTGCCTTCCCTTTCTGTTGCGGATGGAAGGAAGCTTGCTCCAAAGGAGAAACTTTGCCTTTTGACTGGGGAATTTATGAATGAATTTTATACCCGCGAAGCCTCCGAGCTGTCACAAGGCAAGACAGGCACCGAGCTCGAGGCACGCTTCCCTCCCCAGCACTCTCAGGATGGTGGTCCCACCACCAGGCACCCTGATATGAGACTTGTGGACATCATTCTGTTACCAACAACCCAGCTAAGGCTGCTCAGCTCGGTGTGTTCACTGTCTCATTCATACCTTGAGCAGCAGACAATGGAAAGGAGAGGTTAGCAAAGCCTGTCCCCTACCATCCACTGAAACGCTACCAAGAAAATGAAGAGAAAATGTGCTTTTGGACCAAAAAAATCCTACTGCAATAACAAATAATTCATATACATCAAATATTTCTTGATCACAGATTTTTAATCCTCTCTTAAGCACTTTTAAAGTGCCCAATTTTTGTCTCATTTGAATTTAAATCAGCTTGTATGGAGAACTTGCAGAACTTCTTTTTTAAGCAAGCTTGTTTGGCAGGCACATTTTCCCAAGATCATCCAGCTTTAATTTTAAATTTCAAAAGCCTTGCGTTTAATCCCTTGAGCTGGCCTGGTACCTTGCACCATCTGTTCGGAGGTTTTGTTATAACAGAGAGCACCTGCAGAGTTTTGCAACATTTCAAGCTGTCTGTGGACAAAAATCAAAATAATTATAATTTTCATAAACTAAAGACTACGATTCAGACGCCGCAGCCCCGCCTAACACCAATTTTTCACAACAAGTCTCGACAACGGGAATATTTCTCATGCACCATGGTGTTTTGTTCTTTCTGCTGCCGGATGGGTAGTGGGCAGCCAGGAAGACCACAGCCACTGGGCATCGTCTCACCCCATCATCTGGCTCCCCGCCACTGGTCAGCTTTGTGCCTCGGATGCTCTGTCAGATCTCAGTCCAGGAGAAGCCCTGCTCGATGCTCTGACAGGTCAGACAGTCATAGAAGAAGAAAACAACCTTTTCCAGCAAACCAAGTGCTCAGAGAGGTGGTGGCAAGGAAGTATGGCTATACCTGACATATAGGAGGGACATGGATCTATTGGAGCGAGGCCACAGCAACCCACAGAGATGATTTGAGGGCTGGAGCACCAGATGGGGACAGGCTGAGAAAGCTGGGGTTGTTCAGCCTGGAGAAGAGAAGGTTACGGGGAGACCTTAGAGCAGCCTCCCAGTACTGAAAGGGGCTTCAGGAAAGCTGGGGAGGAAAAAGGAAAGCTTGATTAGGGAGTGCAAGGATAGGATGAGGGCGAAGGGTTTTAAGCTGACAGAGGAGAGACTGAGACGAGACCTTAGGGAGAAATGTTTTCCTGTGAGGGTGGGAGGCCCTGTCACAGGTTGTCCAAGGAGGTGGTGGCTGCCCCATCCCTGGAGGTGTTCGAGGCCAGGTTGGATGGGGCTTTGAGCTCCTTGATCCAGTGGGAGGTGTCACTGCCCACTGCAGGGAGTTGGAACTGGATGGGCTTTAATGTCCCTTCCAACCCAAACCCATCCTATGATATCGTGTGGGGAACATTTCACATTCAAAAGACATCCCCACCACCTGCTTGGGTGGGTATCAAAGTTTTTCTGTCACTTTGGGCAAACAAAGAAATTTATTAGAAAGATGGTGTTTGTTTAGACTTCATTACCCAGAGCTTTTTATTACTAAGAAATCCCTCCTTAGGGTATGCCAGCTCATTTTATACAGAGTATGCAGATCTCATCATAAGCATGGTGAACTTCTGTACCAAACCATATGCAACCAAATGAAGGGTGGATCTGCAGCATTAGAGCTGTCCTCAGAGGGGCTGAACAGCATCTTATAAAACTGGAAGATGAATCCTGGGCATGACCTCCAAGACCCTCTGGTGCCTGTCCACCTTTGAGGTGAGATGTGAGCTCTCCATCAGCATTTCTCCAGGGGAAAAGCTCAGCCTAACCTGAGAGGACTCTGCGATTTGGGCTTTGCTAAGCAGTGGATGAAAGAAAGAGCGGAAAACTATTTTAGTAACATTGCAAATGTTGAGTAAAAGGGAGTCCAGCTTTAAAAAACCCAAACATCTGCTACATATTTTAGCTGATTGCATAAGATATTTGCTGCTTTCCCGGCTTTACCAAGCAAAATCATTCCTTCTCTCTATCCCCAATCCCTAAACTTCCCGTCTGTCACGCTGGGCCCCAACCTGCCGTTGTGCCCCAACAGCCAGGCACTGGCTTTTCTTCTTGTTCAAAAAACATCATTCCCCCATTCACACTGACGTCTGAAGCCTTTTCCCCTCTTGGCAAGGGTGTTTTTTCAGGATAGCCCATATGAAAGCTGTAGGAAGGGCTGGTTTCTGCTGGAAATTGTCATTTCTTGCCCTGATCTGGGTGATGGCAGCAGTGCTCAACAGACCTCCTGCCAGCCTTCAGCAGCCATGGGCACTGCCCTGCCTGCTGGCTTGGGCAGACATCTCCACCCTCCTGTTGCCCACATAAATTATATTAACTTTAAAAATAAACTAAAAATAAAATAAAATATAAAATTTAAAAATTAAACTAAATTATAATAAAAGAAAACCAAACCAAATACTCTTAAGGTTTCTGAAAACTCAAGACTGAATTTTGACAAAGCAGGAGTGAATCATCCCACACCGTTTATCATTCCCCAGTAAGAGACCTGCTCTGTCTCCCTGGAGGAGCTCAGTACTCTGCTGGAGGGAACACCACCTATCAGCCAATTCTCATTTCACAAATGCCCTATTAAAAATCATAAGTACCGATAGCTGTGCCTGCACCAGAAATAGTTTGATAAGGCACACAATGCAGGGGTGGGAATGAAATGAAATGGAGACTTGGAAAGACTGATACTTTCCCTCTTAAGTCCAGGGTTACCTGGGCTTCAAACTGGAGAAAGCCAGGAGCAGAAGATGGTTGGTTTCACTGCATTGCAGCCAAGAGCTGAAGTTGCCCCATGGCTACAGAACCTCACAACCACACTGCTGCCACAGAACCTCACAGCCACACTGGGACCAATGCAGAGCAAACCAGACAAAACCCAATCTATTCATCTCCCTCATTTTTATGCCCCAGGAAACAAACTATTTTCTTTATTACACTTCAATTCCTTAATTCCTTTATTTCCAAATTCCTTCATCTCTTTCATTTTTATGCCCCTAGAAAATAAACTACTATATTCTTACACTTTTATTCCTTAATTCCTTCATCTTCAAATACAAGGAAGAAATTCCCAAACTCTGAAGATCTTCAAATACAAGGAAGAAATTTCCAAACTCTGAAGACTAAAACCTGTAAATGAATGTTTTTTTCCCAGTTAACTCCTTAAGTTTATGGTGCACAAAACCGAAATTTTAATATTTTTTAAAAATCAACTGTCAAATATTGAAAAATAAAGAAAAATATTAAAAAGAACAAAGAATCACAGCTTTATATTTTCATGAAAGAGACTGAATATTGTATTATCCTTCTTATGATTTTGTCATTTTTTATGGTCACATTGGGGAACGTTAGGAACTATAACCAAATAGGATTATGATATCAAATATTGGGGCTGTTTTATGCATTTTATCTCTCTCGCAGTGGGCTAGGAATGATGAGGGGCTAATGGAAAACGTAGACCCCAAATTTATAACAGCTATTTCAATGGGAAATTCTTTTGCTACATGGATCTTGTTTGTGTGGGAAAACCCAATTACTCTAGGGTTCTTGTACCTTGCCATTTTCTTTTATGATGCTTTTTGCTATAAGTGCTTATTATGATGCGATAACCCAGTTACAAATAAACTGTGACCCTCCGCTCTTATCTCCAAATTCACAGCTTTCCAATTTGTCACAGTTAGTTGAGAACTTGACTTCTTATTAATTACTACCATGGGGTCCTAGAAGGAGGTGCTGAGCTTCAGCGTCATCTCCACTCTCATGAGGGAGCGTCGCTGAAGATCTCGTAAATCTAAATCTTTGTAGAGGCAACCGGCTCCTCACTGAGGGGAAAAAAACAAACCACAACAGAAAAAAAATGCCAACCCTAAATCCAAACAAAAATCTCAAAATATTCAGAAAAAAACCCAAATATTTTCAGACGTGTATCTTGAAAAACAAATCAAAGATAAAAAGTTCTCACCAAAGACCTTATTTCCAACTTCTTCAAAGCCCCAGCAGTTTGGGGTTTGTCCCTTCCATGCTTTGCCTATGTTAGCAATGGAAAGCAGGAGCTCAGCTCCTTCCATGGCATCCTTTGGGAGCGCAGCACGCAGGGGTGGGGATGCTGCTCTGTGCCCATAGGAACCTTCTCCCTGGGACTTCCGAAGCTGAGAAATCTTCCACACGCCCAGAGAACAACACCCTTGTTCTCAGCCCTAATCAGCTGCTGAGGATTTCCCAGGTACAGAGCCTAAACCCAGAATAATAAAACAGAATAATACCTCTGTATGAATGCACATTCCAAGTGTTTCTGTGCCAAAATACTGGTGAAAAAATGGTGAAAATGAGTATCTCAAGGACACATGAAGGCATATGGATATGGTGACCTTCCCAAAATGTAGAATCCACTTTAAAATACAAAACTTTGCTATATGGCAACTGCGAAGCCTTAAAAAATCCACTCTTCTTGAAAGTATCCCGCGTCAGTCACAGTGCACATAGGAAGCACCGAATATATTGATTCTGGAAACCATAATCAGAAATAATCAAGAATAAGAGGTTTTTTTTCCTATACCAGTGCTCCTAAGGCTCACACTTAAGGCTTCCTGCAGAGGTACCAACAAGCAAGCGTAATATGACAAAATTTATATGGCGCAGCAGCTCCACAGATCTGGGCTGTATCTGTACTCACGGCATCTGTAGGCTTTTCCATTTCTTTCAGCCATAGGAACACTCCCGGTACCTGGGAGAGGAGCAATGGTGGCAGCACTCGAATGTTGGGTACAACATTGTCCCTGCTGAAATGATTGAGTCCATCCTCTTCCATGAGCACTTTAACCCTTTCCATTCGTGTGGAAGGCGACACACAAGAATGGGTTCTCGTGACATTTTTCTCCTGCTCAGGAATCTGTTGCAAAAACCCTGATGCAATTTTATTCCTTCTGGAGTGCCCTGTAGAACAGGACCAAGGTGCTAGGACAGGCCCTGTGTGACAACGGGGCAGGGGACGGAACCACAGATTCTGCATGAATTAAAAATTTCCTTACAGCTCTTTAACAAAAAGTAAGTGAAGGAATGTAAAAATTGCTTAATGCCTTCTAATCGCAAAGCCTTGGCAAAGAAATCTATATGGTTGTTCCTATCATCCATTAATTATTAGCAGCATTTCTACAGTTAAGTGAGAGATGTTAAATACTCAACTACTGTCTAATATGACTAAGCCCCAATTTCAAAGTTAAACAAATAAAATCTGATTTGCAAAGCACATTATTAAATATTTTATCCACTAATGACTGCCAAAATAATTCAACTATCCAATCTGAGCACTCTTTATTTGGACTATATCCAGTGCACTCAAAGAAAAATACTCAGCAGCAATTAATGACCAGTTCTCATCCTGAAATTACAATATGCATTTGTGATGTCTAAACCACATTCTTACTGCATTCTGAATGATAGATGAACTTGAATCCCAGATAGATGAACTTGAATCCCAGCTAGATGAAGGCAGCTGCTTTATTTCAGTGATTTCTTTATATTTTAATTAATGTCATCAACAAGAATATATTGATTTATTAAGATTTTTTAATGAATTTTCATACCTGAAGATTAAAGCTTTTTAAAAACCTTTGCTACTGTGTGCAGGAAGGGGAAAAAAAGAAAGGAAGGAAAAAAAAGAAAAGAAAACAGAAAGAAAAATGAAGGTTTCAATCAGTCCTAATGCTACCAAAATCCATAGTACTTAATTTATCGAATCTCCTGTTAGTGAATGAACAAAGGTAAAAATAACAGGCTAGTTATAAACTAGTACTATGATGATGACATTGTGAATTATTTAAAAAGGGCATATTCAGTGTGACCATAGAGCCATCAATCATAATAGACATTGATGAGAAAAAGAGGTTTCAGTCACTTCCTATCTGCCAGGAGAACAATTCTATCTCGCAGGTAGCTGTGAAGTGCCGCTGACCCGATGTCACTCGCATTGTTGCTCTACCCTTTGAACGGGGAGAGCAGATTCTCTCAATATTAGAATCGAATGAGTAAATAAATTCTCAGTTCACCGCCGCACTCCTTCAGAGTGCACACTTCAATTTGTCTAACAATGGGGAGGACAGAAAAGCAGAAATCTCTTAAAGCAGGGATGAATTTTTTATGGATGCTCAAATCCAGCTGCAAAGAATGGGGTTTTAAATGGTAGCAGCGCTGCTTTTAGCAGGAGCCCCCAGAGACAAAGTCTTTGGGAAGTGTTTTGTGTTGAATTCAGCCCTTTCCGCACGCGCCTTTCGCCTCTCCCTTCCTCCCAAAGCCGCTTCCACCAAATCACTCCATTGTGGTGCCCACCTTGATCTCTCCCATAGGAAATGAAAACACCTCCCTCACCTCTCATCACTTCCAAACACTTGAGTTTCGTAAACAGCCAGTGAGAAACCTGTCTTAATCAACCTGGATAGTCTGACAGCTTTAAAAGGCAGCAAATACTGCAGCTGAAAAAGATGACTGTTGAGTAAGAAAGGAGAGGAAAAACAACACTCCCACTTTTAATTTGTGCTGGATTAATCTGGGAGAGACTCTTTCACCTGATGCCCCACATAATTACACCCTAAACTTTCACTCAGATCACATGTTTCATCATTGTTGGTTACCCTAATTAGCCTGTGGATTCCTACAGCTGCAAAGACAGCATGGAAAAAGGACTAAATTTCTCATAGCTCTGACTTTACACAACAAACACTTTTCTCAGCATCACAGGGATGCTTTTCCCAGTCATGCTTTGCCAAATTCCACCAGCCTCCATCACCAATTACCAGCACCCACAGCAATGGTGCAGGGATGTGAGGATGACTCCCTGCCTGCCCCAGCCCCGCTAAGCCCCGAGCCTGTGGTTCCTGCTGCACTGTCCTCACTCCTCCTCTTCATCCCCCCCTTCAACAGCACATCCCGTGAGTCTCTTCATCTCCACATAACCTCACACCGCTCCAAAACTGTACATTGCCACTTAATTGTTACTAACAGGTAAATCAAAGGTAAAAGAGAACTAATTAATTTTCCAGCTCGGTTTTATTTTACTGTTACTGTTTTGAGAAAATGTAACTAAACCCCATTAGTGTTAAGGTAAGACCATGAAACAACATAATATAATGCAAGAAAGACATTTAATAGCGTCGAGGAATGTTAAATTACTAATTAACTCCAAGTTACTGTATAAAAAAGCATAGTAATTTACAGGATTATTGCAATACGCAGCTTAGATTGCCACAAGGGTCAGCTAGGGAGCATTTCCTTCTATTTCTTTCAGTGTGGTGGTTATTGTAAAATTCTTCTCACATTAAAATGTACCGTCCTTACCCACAGTTCATTGCTGCTAATTAGCGGCAGCTGAGATTTCCCTAGCAGTCATTTTTTTCCGTATGTTAAGCTGCCAAATGTTACCAACTGCTCAAGATGCTCCACGCGTCGAGTGTCCGGCTGCCCGCCCTGCTCCCCAGCCCTGCCGCACGCGGTGCCTTCGGGTCGGGTTCAGCACTCGGGCGAAGAAAACACTAATCAAATTATTTGTCCTGCTCTTTGTTATATCAAGGCAGGTTAGCAGAAACCTTCTGGTGTGGTTGGCTGAGCTACAGATCTTCGAAACGTCTATTTTTCTCCCTCCTCCTTTTTCCTAAATATACAATATATTGCTCAAACGTTTGAAACTGGAAGCTCTCCAGGATGTATTTTTTTTTTGTTCAAAAGCAAGTATTTCCACATTCTATTTAAACAAGAAAGCAAGAAAAGGCATCATTTAGTTTTTACCTAAATATATAAGAAGAATGCCATAACTTTGATTAATAATTGATTAAATAAACCATCCACACATCAAAGGCAGGAAGAAGAGCTGTTCCACAGAAAGGCTAGACTATCAAATAGCACTTTGTTGTCTTAAACACTGCTCAGATCTGCAGCATTACATAGCTCGTTGCACATTAATGTTTGAGGTTATAAATGGCAGTATTTTCCAAAGCATTTTTTATTATTATTATTGTTCTAAAGAGCAAAAGAATTTAACTCTTTTTTCTTTTTTTCCTAATTAAGCCCCAGCAGTTTGAAAACATGGAAATTTGGATGATAACCGTAGAGCCTCATCCTTTCCTCTCTTTTGTTGGCTTTATGACTAATTTATGTTTAACCTTCTTGAGAATCCACGGTTGCAATACACTTGCTAAAAAAATTCAAAGCAACTTTTGCTGGTGTCCTATAGCAGGGCAAAAGGTCTGGGGAGCTGGGAAATGGTGCAGAATCGAAAGAGGCGACACGATCATCTTCACCTCTTCTTCACAGGAGCAAGAGCAATCAGGAAACAACTACTAATTGCTTCATCAAAATTAAGCTTCTCCATCTTCATACCGATTATTTCGCCATTGCTGTTTGGAGTTGCGTGCGCCTGCCATCCACATCGAACAAAAAAACAGATCAGGCTTCTGCATTGCAATGTGTTTCCCATAATCACTTAAAGAAAGGGGTATTTGGGTTTCGGCTTGCATTTCCTCTACCTGCTGGTATGCCTTCTTTAAATTTCCAAATTTGGTTGAAATGAAGCACCTGAAAATGCTTGTACTTCATTTACACATGAGAAAGGATTGTAAAATTTACTTACGACAAGAGTGAAAAATTCATCGCCCTGACAAGAAGAAATCCATTCAGTCAGTGATCAAACCAGTAGCCCAAGGGTAACAAAGAACAAGTGTCAACCACATTTGCTCTGATGTTCCACAAAAATTCCCCCTGGGAACCCCAATCCTGATGCTCTATATCTATATTTATATAAGAATTCAATTTTTTTTTTGTAAAAAGAGGGAATATGAAGAGCAAAGGGACTATATTTTGAGGGTCTTAATTGAATGAAGAACTTTTAAACTGGTTTAATTTTTCCTCCAAAATACAATGGCCACAGTATTTCAAAAAAAGAGCATTACTTGTTGCTTAAATGTACCTTTTTTCTCAGTGTAATGCAGGGATCTCTATTGAATGCTTATTAGTATGGATGTATACATGCGAATATATATATGTATATACGTGAATATATGAACACACATAGTAATATACATCTTAAATATATAAATATACATATATGTTGTGTATGCTATAATTCAGGTGACTTTCCTTGAATACCATTTCTTTGTGGCGTCCTTACTGCCCCTTAAGAGATTAAAAATATAGTACTGTGCATCATGAAGAGAGATAAAGAGAAAAGACCACAGCTCACATCTCTGACAGGTGGCTTGCAACTTCGCCAAGAGCTTAAATATGTTTAACAGCGAGCATATGCTTGAACACAGCCCTATCTGACAAAAATAGAGGCGAGTGCCCAAGTGATCGCTGAAGCCAGGGGAGGACGCGCAGGGGTGGAAGTCAAACTCAGGATTCTGCACTCTGGGTTTTGTTAGGTTTGTGGGTTTGGGGTTTTTTCCTACTTTTTATTGTGCTCTCAGTGCTTCTTTCAATGCTGACTCTGTCCACTAATTACTATAGCACCATTTTGGCCTAATTTTTTTTGAAGTATCTTAGCAAAAAAACAGAGAACGAGACAAGTGACAGGAGTAGAACACACAAATATTCAGATATATTTTTAATATTAGCACTATATTTGTGTGTTGATGGGAAAGTTTAAATGCATATGTGCAGAAAAGGTGGCTCTTCTCTGTGAGACTCCAAAAACTCCTGGATGGAACTGATAATCTTCGATTATTTTTCCAAAAATGAGATTTTCTTTCATCCTATCTAGCTAGCAGATAGTGTCAATGACAAGCCTATTTCCATACTGGCAAGGTTTCATATTACTTTGAATTATTAAATCCAACCCATGGTTACCGATACTGTATGTGCTCATAGAGGGAAAGTACACATACACTCATGCACAAACTTTACATGAAGATTGAAAAGCGAGGCAAAAGAATAAATAGACCAGTGGGGAAAAATAAAATATTTAGTACCTACTTTTCATTTCTAGCTAGTACAATAGGTCATAGTTCCCCATTTTTTCTGCTCTTAAAAATAAAACCATTTTAAAAAACACCTGTACAGTGGTTCCTAGCATTTTTGCAAGGCTGTATTTATTTGTTCATTTTTATGAATTTGGATTGTCTCAAAGCAACCTATAGATGCTGTCATCATGGCAGAATGAGCCAGAAAATATAGAAAAGAATCCATTAAATGTGGTGGGGTTTTTTTTGTTTGGTTGATTGGATTTTAAGTCCCACCTACATTTCTTAATCTGAAATCCTGAATTTCCACACGTTTTGAACCATCCAGCTGGGATCCATCCCTCCACCCTTCTCAAAGGGGGGTGCAGGCCCCTCCGGCATCCACCAGCACCCCATGGGCTCCGGGAAGGCAGCAGTGGCCATCCTGGACCTCTCCCTGCTACCACATGCTGTGGGACTTGTCCCCACGGCCATTCTCCTGCCGAGCATCCTCACCCATGGCTCCCCCAGCTGCTGGCCTGCTGCGCCGGTGCAGGCACGGAGCAGGGTGAGCTGCACGCTGAGTCGGGGACCGGCTCTAATTGAAGTGGCAGAGACGTCACTGTCCATCTATAGCATCCCCTCCTCGCCGCAGCACAGATAACTCCCAACATAATCACACTGATGCTGCATACTGTTACCAGTCAATTAGATCCAGCGATTCCAGCCCAAGCAGTCGGTAAACAACCTCAGGAAAACACCCAGGACCAGAATCCTTATCTGCTGCTACAGATTCAGAGTGATTTTCCAGTTCCCATATGGAAAAGCGATAAAAAATAAAGACGATGATGATAGCGAGTTTCCAGAGTGGTTCTGTACGAGCAGTGTTGTTATTCCTAACATTCATTGTTAATGTTAGCATCTCAATTTGCTGGGAAAGCAAATCAAGTGCTGTTACCAAAGGTAGCGACCCTGCCTGTACCCCCGCAGAAGGCAGGAATCCTACCTGTAACCTGGTAGGAGTTGCTGAAGAAAATACCTAGTTAACACCGGCCTGATTAACCAGCACCTGCCAGGATCCACCATGTGACAGGGCAGAAATTACCTACAGAAAGGAAAAGTCAACAAACGGAGTAGAAGAAGTATTGCTGACCAAAGTGGCAGCAAGAGAAGGACGTGTATTTAAGTAATGCAATTTAATTTTATTTTTATTAATTCTTTTCTACTAAAATGCTGGATTCAAACAACCCCAAGTACCTCAAAGCATCAATTTCTGTCTTTTGTTCACTGAGGTCGACTCAGTTTATTTAAAAAGCCGTTGCTCTGAAATCATAAAAGCACAGAATTGCTTGGTTGGAAAAGACTATTGAGGTCATCTGGTCCAAACATCTATCCACCGCTAAACCATATACTTGAGCATCTTGTCTGCTCATCTTCTAAACACCTCCAGGGATGGTGACTCAACTACTTCTCTGGCCAGCCTCTGCCAGTGCCCGAGAACCCTTTCAGTGAGGTAGTTTTTCCTGATATCTGATCTGAACCTGCCCTGGTGCAACTTGAGGCCGTTTCCTCTTGTCCCATTGCCTGTCAAATTGATTCATATGCAAGCCATCAATGGGAGGCCAAGTTTCCTTCCTATAATGACAATTCAAATAAAGGACTCTACAAATTGCAAAAACTCATCATGAAGGTGAAGGCTGTGGTTTATGGGAAGGGATTATTCAACCCAACGGGCAATTTGTTATGTTGATTTTTAAAAGTGTTCCAATAACAGATACAACCTCAATAACTTATAATGTACGGTGCACTCTTACTAAAAGGAAAAGTAATACTTTTGGAAATTTTAAAGATTTTATTTCCTGATTGTGGATTCTTCACGTAAAATTATCCCACAAATGTATTTCTACGGTTCATCATTCCATGAATGCGAAGATCTACTCTTTCAGGAAACACAGAATCATAGAATCATTGAGGTTGGAAAAGACCTCTAAGCTCATCCAGTTCAACCATCAGCCCAACCCCACCATGCCTACTTTACCATGTCCCCAAGTGTCACATCTTCACTTTGATCCCCTCCAGGGCTGCCCTGGGCAGCCTCTTCCAATGCTTCACCACTCTTTCCATGAAGGAATTTTTTCCTGATATCCAATCTAAACCTCTCCTGGTACAACTTCAGGCTATTTCCTCTCGTCCTGTCACTTATTCCTTGGGAGAAGAGACCAACACCCACCTCACCACAACCTCCTTTCCGGGAACTGTAGAGAGCAGAGGTCTCTCCTCAGCCTCCTCCAGGTTAAAGAGCCCCAGGTCCCTCAGCCACTCCCAGAACCCCTGAGTTTCAGATCCTTCCCCAGCTCTGTTCTCCTCCTCTGGACACGCTCCAGCCCCTCGAGGTCTTTCTTGTAGTAACAGGCCCAAAACTGAACCCAGGATTCAAGGTGCTGCCTCACCAGCGCCAAGTCCAGGAGGATGATTTCTTCCCTACTCCTGCTGGCCACACTGTGGCTGATCCAAGCCAGGATGCTGGTGGCCTTCTTGGCCACCTGGGCACACTGCTATTAAAAAGTGCAATTGATTACATTCTAACTGAACAACTTGTTATGTGTTAAAAAACTTGAAAAAACAAATTGCTTGTTGGATTTGAACACACTGAGGTAATATTACTACATAAAAATGAATTTCTAGTATTTCACAAATTAACTGACTCAAAACACGCACGAACCGTAAGCAGATAAAGTTTAAAAGGAGACTGATCTCAGATCTCAACTTTCAGCTGGCATGTTCTGGGAGCTGAAGGATTTTAATTTCACTGTTGAATCAGAGAAGGAAACGCCTGCACTAGTCTTACCGCTAATTAACACACTAGTTAATCGGTGCTAGCTATACCAGGACAACATATTTTTAGGTTGCCTGGGTTCTTTTCATTTCAGAAATTATCACCACTGACTTTTTATAATTATTTGAGTCCAACTCCTTCTCTTATTGAAATCCTAGTTGCTGTTGCCAGCTTTGTAGGGAATGAGGTTACCTTCATTCCAGCACTGCAACACGAATGAGACCCAGTTCTTTCTTCTGATCGTGCTCAAGGTCTACCGGTCACATCTGTTCTCTCTGGTTTTCCATAAGAAGTCATGGAAACTCTCACTGTTTCAACAATTTATGCTTTGAGCTTCAATGAGCTTTTAATCTGATGCGCTGAGAGGCCACCATAGTACTTGCTAAAATCACCCATTGTTTCTTGCAGAACCTGCCACTTGGTTAGAAACTTCAGCATCCTGATTCAGGTCAGTTTTCTTCTTGATTTTAAGTATCTTCTTGATTCTAAATTTCTCCTACACATAGCAGGAGAAATTCCTTCCTCCCTCCCTTATAAAGGATTTAAATAAATGAGGTTTCTTATGTTGTTCCTCAAGATATGGTCTTTTTGATCATTGCTGTCTTCATAAATCATTATTTATTAATGAATTACCAGCTCATTCTCTATACTGATGGCCTACTTCAATATTCTGCATTACTTTCAGCTTAGCTTCACCGTTCTGATCAAGTTGCGTGAGAGAAGCGCAGATAAGATATATTTTACATTTGTATCAACTGTTGTAGCCACTCTGTACTTGAAAGTGGCCATGGGGCACATCTCAGATGTAGTGCAATCCTTTTTTTAGACCTCTCTTCTTTCTCCATTGTGTAAAATGGAAACTCTAGTATCTTTAGCCAACGCTGTTGCTCTTGAAGAACTTAGGAGAGGGAGGGCTTTATCAATGCATCCAGAAGACAATTATTACCTTCAATATGTTTGGATATCTCTATCTAAGAGTACTCCAAAACCACGTTGACATTTTTGCTGATGTATTAGAGTTTCAGTGGTGATACATATAAATTATCTAACCACAGCCAAATATTAGGCCTTTCAAACTGATTTTGCATCACAGAGTAATATATGTGCATGTCCCTCATTATTGTTAATGAGGCTTTCACCAGAACACTAAGAATACGGATGTTTAAGATCTCATTAAAATTTAAGCTATCATTCCTCATCTTTTTAAGATTATACTTTTTCTCTGAAGAAAAATACACAGCATGGAGTTTATGAACCCATCTCTCGCTAAGCTTTCACCTGAAATCCCAACAAATACAAAATATGCAATACTTCTCCTGAGCCTCCTCATTGCGGGCACCACCAGCCTCAGATTCAGCTCTTGGTGCTTTATTTCCCTCTCAGTTCCCTCCTCAGCTTCCAACCACACACTATCTCACCCTAACTTTCCTTGCAATCTCATAGGCAACCCCCAGAGCTGCTGCTCCGCCAAAGCTGGAGGAAGTGCTGGTGATGAATGGCAATAGCTGCACCATGGGGCAGAAGCCTCTTCCCAGGGGAGAACTGCTTCAGGGCTTTAGGAAGCCCCAAACCCTTCTGCTTTTACACCCAGCCAGGCAGTGCCAGAGGCTGTAATGAATTCTCCCAAACCACTCAGACTCCCACAGTTTTACTGAGGCTCTTGCTGAAGACCATGTCCCTCGGGCGCCTTCCTGGGCGGACAGGAAGGTCCACCAGCCACTGCTTTCTGCTTTCTCATCCCTTGGTGGAGCAGAACTTGACTCAATGGCCAAACCCAAGTATCTATAGCAAGGTCTCACCCATCCCTGAACCTTGGGTATCCCAGGACTCGGAAGCTCCTGCTCAAAGCTTATATTTTAAACACTCAGATGTGCAATTAAAGCCTATTTTACAGACTCAGCTCTAGGAAAATTTGGTCTTGTCAACCTTTCGTCTTGCACAGGGACGGACCAGGCAGCTCTAGCGAAACCTCACTGTCCTCAGGACATAGCCCCTTCCAGAAAAGGAGTCCCACATCTCGTACCTCCTTCCTGGTGTGGCAGGATCCCAGTGAGATTCTTCCTCTGTAAGCAAAGAGCACCACCATGTCCCAGGCCTGGGCAGTGAGAAAGCTGCAGCCCCATTGGAACTCCTGGCATAACAGTTTGCCTACCTCAGTGTCAGACCTCAGATTATTTTGGTTTATTCTACCAGTGACAGCCAGCTCACCACTGGGGTATTTTTAAACATTTTTACACCAAATAATATTTTTTTGATGCAATGGATTTTAACAGTCACATTTTAACTCTTGAGTCTCCTTGAGACTCTTGAAAAATGAGATATTTTGTATTTATTCAAAACATGAGATTAAGGAAGGAGCTGTCAGAAAAACCCTGCTAAAATTCCAATAAACCTGCACTCATGGTGGAAGTGCAGGTAAATTTGCAACCCAGCAGCTGTCCCCATGAGCAGGGTAGGGAAGGGAGAGCAGGCAACAGTCAGGCAGGTGGCTGGGACACCGAAACCATAGAATGATGGAATGGTTTGGGTTGGAAGGAACCTTAAACCCCATCCAGTTCCAACCCCATGCCATGGGCAGGGACACCAGCTGCTGAATCAGAGTGCTCAAAAGCCCTATCCACCCTGGCCTTGAACACCTCCAGGGATGGGGCAGCCACCACTGCTCTGGGCAACCTGGGCCAGGGCCTCCCCAGCCTCACAGGAAAACATTTCTTCCTAAGATCTCATCTCGATCTCCCCTCTTTCAGCTTCAAACAGTTCTCCTCATCCTATCCCTGCACTCCCTGATCAAGAGCCCTTCCCCAGCTTTTTCCCTTTAAAGTGCCTCAGGTGGGGATTGACTCCCTTAGCTTTAAGCACCGGTGCAGGTTCCTCTTCCCATCTCCCGCCGCAGATGATTATTGCATTTTCTGTGGTCCAAACAGATAAACCTTGCAACTTCGTTCATAAATAAAAGAGAAAAAAAAAAGAAGAGGAAGGGGAAAAAGCCACAAAAACCCCAGAGCCCACTCCCCCCGCTGCGTCCCCGCGTGCCTCAGCTGCACATCATACATGCGGAACATTGAACCATCCTCTTAAATATTATGACATGGAGAAAATCACATTGTGCTTTAACCTATCAACAAAGGAGCAAAGCAATTACAGAGCTAAACACGGTCGAGGAAGACCCAATAAAGAGAAATCCAAGAAAATTTGGTGAAAATTCTTAAGGGGCCTTACAATGTTTAATCATGCTTCAGGCCTAAATTAATATTCTGCTTCTAATTCAAAAGGCTGAACCACAAAGGTACATCTTTTGGGTATTTTTAATAACCATAGTACAACACTCTGTGAATTAGCAGCTGGTCTGACTGGTATTTTACTTTTTCTTTGCTTACTCAAGTAAAGCAGTTAATATTAGTATAATCATCAAACTAACATTAGTCAGACAGAAGGACAGATTTTTTTCTGTATTGTAATGCAGAATATATAAAAAAAAATTAAACCAAGATTTAGAAATCCCTTTGTGTATTAGTTTAAATATTTTTTTCTTATGCAGTTTCAATAAAACAAAAAAAATCTGTTATATTCATCCATTTTATAAAACAAACAATAGATTAAAGGTACATAAACACATGGAAGAGGGTAACTTGGTGCTCGGAGGGTGAGAACAAAGAGCCTATCACATGCTGCTATCTACTACTACAAAAGCAACATGAAAAATATTTATGGAAACTATTCAAAGTTGGTAGAAAAATACACTCCACTAAGCTGGAAGTGCTGGTTAGTGGATTTACTTCAGGTTTTTAAAATAGGGGTAACCTGGTCATCAGGCTTCCGGCTTCAGCCCCAGGTACCAGTGCATGTGGCACTGGATTAGGTGTTTGGTTTCACATCTGGTTTGTGGAATAAGCTTTCTGACTAGTATTTATTTACCTTAATTGTAGAAGGTCTTTGAATAATCACACACAGTTGTCAAGAAGAAAGAAAATTTCCTTTAAATAAGTAAGAAACAGAGACTGGAAAGTGCAAAAATATTAAATAAAAGTACAGTGCAATTCTAATTTGTTAATGTTGCTCTGCTGTTGAAGAATATCTGCCCCAAGACATCAAATCCAGCTCATGGACACTACAGAGCTGGCCTCACCTGAAGTTTATGCTGTATATGGGTCTTTAGCTTGGACATCAACAAACAGCCACAAACTTCAGCACATGGGTGCCCAATTTATAAAAATTCCTACTTAAAATTACAGCCAAAGGAGCCTGAAGCCACACAGACCATAGACAACGTTTTACATAACTAAACTCCTATTTCTGCTCATCTTGTATTGCGTTGCATTTATTGCGTAAAGAAGCAAATGATAAATCTATGCAGATGGCAAGGAGGGTGGGCAGGAAATGATGGGAAGGAACTTCTATATCCAAGTCTACATGAATTTCTTTCTGGTAGCATTTCCATTTAATACAAGCCTGTATTTTTACCTCTGCAGCTTTGTGTTGGTTAGATCTTGAGCTTATAAAGCGGTATAGGATATTTATTGGAAATAAAGAAAAAGTTGCAGCTTGCTAAACTGTTGTGTACTGCCACAACACGTCCTTGGCAGGTGGCTGCCTTGGTGATCCTGAGCACTGCGACCCCTGGCAGACATACAGAGCTGAGGAGATGGTCAGGGCTCCAGTTCCCACCACCTGCATGGAAAGTGCAGTGATGAGGGGACTGTTTATTACCAGCAGGAATGGGAGCACACATCCCAATCCAACCCCAGGGATGCTCCTCGCTGAGGGCAGTCTGCAAGCACGGCTCCTGCTCTGGGCAGCCGCAGGATGGAGACCCTGGACTCATCCTGCAGAGCACACAGCAGCCCCACTCTGCAATTAGACCTCTGCAGCATGACCACGTAACATTTTTAATATCTTCATGGATTAGCACCCTGGTAAAGCGCAGCTTATGACAGTGTTTACACATGGTCTTAGCCGGAGCCCCATGCTCCGTGCTTCACCAAGTCCCTCTGTGCATGGCCATCTGCTTCCACAGAGGGGCTTTGCTTAGGGAACAACAAAGGGGGACTAACACCGGGGACTTCTCCTCCTCGCAGTCCCTGCCCATCCTAAATCCCAGTGAGGAAACTCCTTCAATCACTTATCAGCCTTCATCAGCATGGTTTTGAGGAAATCCTCTCTTTCTGAAGGGGAAAAGTGCATTTCCAGGCAACCTCGTTTCCTGTACACTACTTGGCAACATACACGCTGCCCATCTTCTGCAGCACATGGAGAGAGCAGAAACGGATATAAAACACAATCCCAACTCGAATAAGCTTCTCATTGATGATTGATTCACCGACATTTGTGGGAGGGGTTGAAGCGTAAGGGAAGACTGGTTTGATAAAGGAAAGACTTCGTTAAGCGAGGGGTGATGGAAAGAGACACAAATAGCAAGAGAAAATTCAGAAGAGATCTAGTATTACATGGAATGTTGCAATGAGCCCTTTTGTGCACCCATGTGTGCAGAAACATGTCAGCTGTTGCAGGCTCACTCACCAATATTCCCAGTAAAATGAAGGTAGATTTAAAGGACCATATCGCTTTGTCACATTTGTTTTACATCTGCTTGAAAATACGGTACATACTGCAAAAGCATAAGCCAGAAAAATCTAACTTAGTTAAACTATTAAATCAGCATGTATGTGGGGAAAAGAGGGAAAAAGATCATAAGAAGTATTTTTTAAATAGTGAACATCTGAGAAAATGCAAAGGAAAACTTAATTAAGAAGGAAAACCTATTTTGTATCAAAGCATCAGCTCAAAAGCAAACCATAAAGAACACACTCAGACCCTGCTTATGAGCATGGGGTGCTCATGGTATGTATTGGAAAGCAGATCCCTGCACAGTATCATTGGTGTGCAGAGGCAGGTAGGATGCAGCAGCAGCGGACACAAGGAGGAGGCACCATGCCTTGGATACCAGCGGCCGCTGCAGGGCAGAAGCCCTGGTGAGATCGACCGGCACTCTGATCCAGAATGGCAAATCCTATCCTTCCATGTAATATTTGAAGACAACGTAATTTAAGGTGTCCCTTCCATTATTCAAATGTATAAATTGCTACAGGGTGAGAAGACAACGAATACGGCATGGAGCAGAAAGAGGAGGCAAAATACAAAGAGAACATGCTAGTAGTTTGTCTGGGACTGAGAAGCATGCCCTGAAAAATAATAGGTATGAAATGATGTCTTATTTGCTGACCTGTTCAGGAACTAGAGTGTAGTTGCCAAGACCCCAGCAGTACCACAGGGAGGGATGCCAGGAGGTGGTGGTCCCTGTGTTAGGGCGGGCATCCTCTCCAGGAAGTATTTCACTCCCACTCATCTCACATCGGCTCTAACAAAAGCTGACAAAAACTGAGAAGTAAAGGAGAAAATACAGGTGAAGTTTGCTGGGAGAGCTAAATCCAGTCTTCCCAAATCCCAGGCCAACAGGACACAAAGTCATAAAATCACAGAATGGTTTGGGTTGGAAGGGACCTCAAAGCCCATGCAGTTCCAACTCCCTGCCATGGGCAGGAACACCTTCCACAGGAACAGGGTGCTTAAAACCCCATCCAACCTGGCCTTGAACACCTCCAGGGATGGGGCAGCCAAAGCTTCCCTGGGCAACCTGTGCCAGTGACTGATTGCTCTCATTGTGAAGAATTTCTTCCTAATGTCTAATCTAAATCTTCCCCCTTCCAATTAAAAGCCTTTCCCCCCTTACCCTATGTGCCAAGTCAGAATCTCATTTCACTAAACAAGACTATCTTTTTTGGCCCAAAGCATTCCAAGCCCAGCTTTTCACAGCTTCACACTGTTTTGCAACACTTCCCTCCTCCTTTTTCCACACTGGACAGGAGAAGACATAAGTGGCTGAGTCTCCAACTTCCTGTATCTACTGTTGCCCTTATTTTATGGATAAAGAAGCCATTGTACTGAAAATCACACCCTGTTTGACTGGCTCCTCAAGTATTTTCTAATGAGCACACAGCATGTAAAAATGGCTCAATGTGAGTCTCCCCAGGTCTCCTCTGCCTGCTCATGCAGGATCGGGGGTTACAGTCTCCTGCATCACTGCAGTTCAGACAAAGAAATTCTAATGAGTGAAAAGAAGCAGAGACTTACTTAGCACTACAAGATATCCTGAGAAAATTAAAGGAAAACATTTTGCCAGTATCAGCCAAAGGAGGAGAGCCAGCCCACGAGTCCAAACACGCTCACCTCCCTTCCACTGCAAATATTGGAAGGGATTTGGAACAAAGATAGTCATTAAACAGTGTTTTCTAAAAAGCCCACTGCACTTAAACCACAGGTCGGCCTCCTCATCCTGAAGGTTGTTATTACAGCAGAGGAAACCTGGAGCCATTTAACTCTCTCTTGAATTTATCTACCAAAACTTCAAAGCAATGCTTATCATCTATTCCTACATTTGAAGCATTTTTTCCTAGAGATTTAATAACTTTAATTCATTATCTATAAATTTCTCCTTCATTAGATACAGAAATGAGAAGAACTCACTACATCTGGCACCACGGCAGCATAGACGAGTCCCACACATCATCTCCCAGTGTGGGAATGAGGATCCCCTGCAGGACATGACAGAGTTCAGGCAGAACTCTTCACTATATGGAAGAATGTTAAAAAAATAATAACCATCTTCAGAAATGCTAAATCTAGCTCACAGTGGAAATAATCCAGGGTGAAAGGGTGTTAGTAAGTCAGTGCCTAAGTCCAGTTGAAAAGAGAGGCATGAGAGGAATGCACATGTGGCATTGATCCATGGAAATTCACTTCACACCATTCATTTTGTAATGGAGCTTTGAAAGTGCTTGTGAAGATTTGAAAGTTTATTTTCCATGTGAACACGTTTTGTTGTCTGTTGGAAAGGTTTCAATACATCATTTAGTTAATCTATATTTTCTGTATTTATCCGAGTTTATTTAATCTATGAAACTGTGGATCTGCAAAAATTAGATGGGTAGGTAACAAAAAATTCTCATTTTTAATATTTGAAGAATTTCATAGTTCTGTAAAATCACTCTCTCTTATTCTGGGATTTCTATTTTTAGTCTTGACACTGTTGCTGAGTTAGAATAAATAAGAAAAAAGCTACTCATTTTATTTAATGCCCAAAAGATCTGAAGTTTAAAACCCCCAGAAGTGCAAAAGATTGCATTTGCCAGCAGTTTCCTCTTCTGATGGGATCTCCCTCTGGTGCCCAGGGCCAAGCTGGGTGCTGACCCACGGCTCCAGGTCCCAAATCCCATCCCAAGGGCTCTGTTGGGGTTCCTCACACTCTTTCATGCTTGCAGCACTTCCAGCCCCTGGAATGTTGTGTTGGTACAAATACTTTGAACTATTTGAAGGGATTTCTAACACACAGGCATACAACATCACTACACTTAGTTTCTTATCTCCAAATCTTCTCTGCTGTAATTTAATTTGGTTTGCTGTTTATACAGGCAACAGAAACTCATGGCAAATAAAATCCCCTGTGTTTTATAGCACACCTGCAGACGTATGAGACTGGCTTACGTGCATGTGATCTAATGGAAGGTGTCCCTGCCCATGGCAGGGGGTTGGAACTGGATGGGCTTTGAGGTCCCTTCCAGTCCAAACCATTGCATGATTCCACGATATGTTCCACTTTGCCTGCCTGCCTGAGATGAAGATATGATGGTATAGGTGATTATTTAGCTGTAAGGATGCATACGCAAATACTCATGAAAAGGTAAAAAGGAAAACAATATTTATAAGGTTTGTCATGAAAGAACATCAGTTGCAACAGATTAGAATGCAGTTGAAAATGTACCAAAGAAAATATTCAAGTGATGTTTTCAAGGGCATTTTGGGTCCACTTTTTACACTAGGTGGTTTGAAAACAAAAAATAAAGAGAGCCTTTGTAGTGCTGACAATGGGGCTGTTTTCAAGGCGAATTCATTACTGTAATTCATTATGTACATGGAGACTTACTGCCTGAATGCAGTGGAAGTGCTTTAAATCATTGACACTACTTTTAATAATGGATCAATTTGTTTATAAAGATATTCTTGAGTGTCTTCCTCCCTCTGCCCCCCTCGTTTCTGCAAATGTTGAAATGGAAAAGAGAATAACCTTTTTTTTGTTCCCTTCCCTTTTCAGGTGACGTTAGACCCTCCTCGTTTTGTCCCTGGTCACATTACCACATTTTCCCCAGAAAGGTTATGCTGAAGCATCACAGCAAAGCTGACCCCACAAACTTCTGACCTAATCAAAAGACAGAACTATAATAAAAGAAATGCGGTGAGACACAGTCTTTGCAGTAACTTCAGTCCAATTTTGCCCGCTTTATATTAGAGAAACGAGTTCTGAAGCACATTTTAGGCAGAAGAACTAGACCTTGAGCAGTCTGGCCTAGCATGAGGTGTCCCTGCCCATGGCAGGGGGGTTAGAACTAGAGGATCTTTAATGTCATTTCCAACCCAAACCAGTCTATGATTCTATGGAATATTTCAGCTTTTTTTTTTTTTACTGACCTGATTGACCTCAACCAACAGCAGCTCCTGCAGTTGTAAAGAACAAGCTGAGCCCTCCCAGATGAAAAGCAGAGTTGATGCCCCTTCCAGTCCTGTTTGAGGGACCATTCCCACTTTTATAAGCAGGGGATCTCCAGGACAGTGCTTGCCCATGCTGCTGTGACCTTGAGCAGCGTAGCTTGTGCCACACTTGGTTCTGCTTCCCAAGGTGTTCAAGGCTTCACCTTTCAGCCTCAAACCCAGAGCAGCTCTGCTGTTTGCCAAGCAGAGAGACAAATGATGCAAAGGTGATGCCTGCAGCGGGTCGAGCTCTCTCGCTGGCTGTGTGTCGAGCAGCACATGGGCAACAAGTTGCTTCAGTAAATCAGGATATAAAGCTATTTGCAAGCTACTCTCTTCCTGCCAACGAACCTGGCCTAACCTCAATGAAAGCAGGAAAAGAAAGGGGTGATTTCTTTTACATAAAGACCTGCCATGCTGGGTACTGAACTGCTGCTGTCCTTCCCAGCTTTTCTAGTGCAGTGCTATTTGATGAAACGAGAGAGAAACTGGAATGGGATTTCCAAGCTCTCGGCACAGGATGGGAGAGGGCAGGACACCAAAGGTATCAGATACACACACCTTTTCAGCAGAGTGAGTCCAACAGCTGAGCCTCCTACCAGGAAAGATCTTCGTTAAATCACAGTACTCACCACTATTTTTCACTTGACAGGTATTTGTAAAATGTTCAATCCTTGCATATAATGCGTAATGCTATTAAGTAGAATATCTAAAGTACTTAAACTAATTATGCCTATTTTGTAAGATTAATTATAATTAATAATTTAACATATTTTATCATTTAAGTCAGTATCCGTTCTGATCTTTAACTTTAGAGAGCACACTGTATACGTACCACGTAATTAGGGCTTATGTATCGCATAATTAGGGCTAAATACTAGGAAATCAGTCTAATTAGACCAAATCAAACTGAATTATTTAAGCTTTTTTTTATTTTAGATGTAGAATATTTAGTAATTAAATACTGATTTCATTTTCTTGCACTCACACATCTCACTTGTCTCTCGGCCGCCAGTTATAATGAAGCATTATGGAAGTGTTTGTCACGGAAGCACAGGACGGGGATCATTTAGCAAGCGAACAGGGAAGGCTCTTAGTGAAGAGGCATCATGTTGGTAAGAATTTAAACACAACTGAGCTGTGAAGGACCTCATGTCCACCTGAGACTTTGCCACCACTGGTGCCATCGGTATCCTCAGCAGGGAAACTGTTCCTGGCAGCCCACAGGGATAACTTCCAGCAGAGCATCTGTTCGGGTGCTGGTAGGATGCTGGTTGCAGCATCCTGCACCTCCCCTCCAGTAGTTAAACTCCTTTTAATACCTGCATAACAGCACCGAGAGATGAAAACTGTTTTTTTGGAAATAGTTCTAAGCTTCTCTGGTAGAAAGTGTTCAGGACAGACACTGTTGGCCATATCAGATAGGCAGAAAGTGTCATACAATAAAGTCTTCCAAATAAAACATCTTATAGCAGAGAATGTAACTGAACAGTAACAGGGCTGGAGGTAAAATCCTCAGTGCAAGAAAGCATCTGAATCAGGCTCAGCAAATTCAGAGTTAATTCCAGATGCATGTTTACAGCTACAAAAACTTTTCTATGGAGATTAATTCATTTCAGTAAAATTCATCAAAAAAAAGAAATAAAGCTTAGTTAGGGTTTATCATTATTCTCTGCCAGATGATCTAAACTTCTAATGCTGTGCCATGGGCTGGCAATGAATGCAGCCCAGGCAGCGTGGGCATAACAATGTCACATTACCTTCTGGCACCACGCTCAAAAGATCGGCTTCTAAATGATCTTTTATGGCAGCTCTTCAATGACAGGTAAGGCTGGCTAAGGGCTCGGAAAAAAAATGTTACTTTCTGTTTGTGCATTTATCAATTTAACCAACTGTGGGATTGACTTGAACAGAAAATACAACCATAGACAAGGAAACCAGAAAAACTTGAACCTGGCTGTGGGCAAATGAGGAAATTACTGTAAAGTAAGCAGGGTTTGGGGCTGGCAATGGCAATCATGGAATGGTTTGGGTTGGAAGGGATCTCAAAGCCCATCCAGTCCCAACTCCCCTGCAGTGGGCAGGGACACCTTCCACTGGATCAGGGTGCTCAAAGCCCCATCCAACCTGGCCTTGAACACCTCCAGGAACGGGGCAGTAACCACTTGCCTGGGCAACCTATGCCAGTGTCTCACCACCCTCATCGTAAAGAATTTCTTCCTAATGTCTACTCTGAACCTTCCCCCTTCCAATTTAAAGTCATTACCCTTGTCCTACCGCTGCACGCCCTTGTGAAAATCATGCACCCTGAGACAACATCCTACCCAGGGCTTGGGGTGAGCAGCCAAAGCCGCCTCCACTGCATCTTGATTCTGACACCATGTACAGACAGCCACCGTGGCCCTGTGGTGCTGCCCCAGGTTCAGACCCCAACATCCTAGCACGGTATGTATGGACCTGCACTCAAAATATAAATATTTAAAGATTAATGTGCCTCTGGTGCCAGCAACTGAAAATATTTCTTCTATCAGGGTAAATGTTACGGGAATCCATATGAGATCAAAGGGCCATGAAATTGAAAACAATCATATGCCAAGTAGTCGGGGTCCTTTTGTGCGTGTGGCATTCACTTCTGCTGCCTTATCCAGCGCTCAGCCAAGTCAATAAAAGGAATCCCATGGACTTCAAGGGGCTTAGGGGGAGCCCGCCGTTTCGTCGTGTTTTGTTTTGAAAAATCAGTGTTCCTCTTGTTTAAAGTGCTTAAGATGAGATTTGCACACTTTGACTTTTTCCAATGTCAGCTCTTGAATCAAAATAAGATGCGTTCCTAGGTTTTGGGTTTTTTTTTAAATCTCACACCGCAATGAGTGTATAAAAGTGAGGAACATGGACGCATGGCTGAACCAAAGTCCAGTTTCTGCACCAAGTCCAGCTGGCACCCTAATACACAGGACAGAGGGAAAATCATTCCTTGAGGCCATGTCAGATGGTGAAGTTCTTTGGGGAAAGCAAAGATTTAACTCTAAAGCAAGAGCAGGACGCATGGTCCAGCCCATTGCTGCACAGCACAGCATCTCCAGCAGCATCTTGGGTGCAGCCACCACCCACTTCATCCATCCCAAGCTAATAATTGTAATTCCTACACTCCCAGGTTTTGTGGGTACTGCAGCAGAGCCCAGTCCAGGTGTGTGTGGAGGCTGCTGGGATGCGCTAAGCATCCTTCAGAATGCTTCAATTTTTATCCAACCTTGCTTCATGCAGCTTAAATTCTCCATTCACACCAGTTCTGTGTTTTGTTTCTCCCAGCAGAAAGACTCCCACCCTGTGTCATTTTCTTCAGGTTGCAATCCTGACTTAACCTCATGGTTTGGTAGTAAAACAAGGAAAATAAATCATAGATAGAATCATTAATGTTGGAAAAGCCATCTAAGATCATCTCATCCAACCATCAGTCCACTAACACTGTGCCTACTAAACCATGTCCAAGTGCCACATCTACAGGGTTTCTGAACCCCTCCAGGGATGGAGACTCCACCACTGCCCTGGGCAGCCTCTGCCAGGGCTTCACCACAGTAAAGAAATATTTCCTAATATTCAAACTAATCCTCCCTTGGTGCAGCTTGAGGCCATTTCCTCTCATCCTATCACTTGTTACTTGGGAGCTCAGAGTACAAATAAACAATTATTAAATATTGATTTCATGGATTTACATTTCGCTGATAGTCCTGTAAACAATATCTGCAGTGTACAATTCATGAAATTAAGCTATTTTGATTTTTAAACAGTACTTTCTAAGGGATTGTTTTATTTATAATTTATTCTACATTTCAAATTGCCCTGCAGACATCGGCTACACAAGTGTTTTTTAAAAGTCAATTTTTATTCACTCGTATGAAAGGAAGAGGGCTTTGCTACATGATTTTCTAATCACATTTTAACACTCACTTTGACCTGACAGAGAAATCCAGGCAAAAGTGCACAATTTCAGCTTAAAAAGAAATTATTTAGTAAAACTCAAACAGGCAGCTATCACTGAAACAGCAACATAGAGTTTGTTTTATTTTTGGCTATGAAATTAATTAGATAAATTGGTATCATATGAGAATGGTTCATTTAGAAATACACTCAGTCCACATACTACCACGCAAAAAACTTTAACTCATCAGATTTAAAAACAATCCCACAATTAACACTGAAGAAATGTGAAACGCCAATGCAACTTTTAATTAAATAGACTCCTATCCACAGTTCAGAAAATATAATAAATATTTTCAGATTTAAAGCAGTGATTCCTGCAATGATAGCAGCTCCACAACTCCACGTGCTGTGTCACCACGAAGAATAATTTAACACCCATTAATAAAGGAATTTTCAGAGGAACTTGAGCTCAAATTATATCAATCTTCTACTGTTCCAAAATAAACGCATCAGGTGGCATTTAAATGCAGGTGGCTAACCATTTTATCAGTGCACATATTTAAGCTATTAGAAATATAATTAGAAAAATTAAATTAAACACACTTAATGCCGGTTCTAATTCTAGCAACACTGTCCTTATCATCATGCCATTTTTATAGTAAATTATAAAGTCTGGCTAAATTGTACAGGTTTGTTTCTGACTGATAGCTGAACTCAGGTAATTAAGTTGTTAACCATGTACTTCAGTGGTCAACATGGTTATATATCTTTGTCTTATCACCACCCCTCCTCCATGTTTCCACGGATCTCAGGGGAAGCAGATGAATGGCACTTGACACTACCCACCTACACAGCCGACTGATTAGACATAGTCTTGTACCACAGGTACACTCAATTATATGCTTTTCTGAGAGTCAAGCATTTCTTGAAGCTGGGAGTGCTGAAAATTGTTTATTTGATGCTTTTTGCAGCAAAGGAAAAATGCAACGAAATGTCCTTAAAACTTTCAATGCTATTTTATCACCCTGGGCCTTTCAGGCAGACTGGTTGGAAAGGGATTTATGTCATTCAGGAGAAAACTAAGAAATCCTCTCTACCGCAAATAATTGTTAATAACTTAATATAATATAACATGATGATATATAACATGATATAATATATAACATGATAATATAACATGAAGATGATATAACACAACACAACATCATATAACACAGTGGGGAGGCACTGGCCCAGGTTGCCCAGGGAAGTCGTGGCTGCCCCACCACTACAGATGTTCAGAACCAGGCTGGATGTGGCTTTGAGTACCCTGATTTGGTGGGAGGCATCCTTGCCCATAGCAGGGGTTTGGAATCAGGTGGGCTCTGAGGTCCATTCCAACCCAAACCATTCTATGAGTCTATGAACTTGATAGAACCCAAAATAATGAATAGAATAGAATAGAATAGAATAGAATAGAATAGAATAGAATAGAATAGAATAGAATAGAATAGAATAGAATAGAATAGAATAGAATAGAATAGAATAGAATAGAATAGAATCTCTTTAAGAGCATGCCTATGTCCAAAACATGCACTTCAAAACCCTGCACAAGTGGCTTGCCCTCCCCTATAAGTTTGGTGGACACATGGGTGCCAAGGGTGCTGTCAGGATTTAGTCCTGGCCCAGCCAATTTTGGCAGGTAAAACCAAGTTGAAGGGCTCCCAGTTTCCTTCCCTCCCACCTCCAGGGAAAGGAAAAAGGGTAATGAGAGAAAAAGACTTGCAGAATGGAAACTAAAACTATAGTTTTAATGAAATGATAATAGTAATGATGAAAATAATAAAAAAAAAAATATACAAATATATGAGATCATGACCCCACCCCTCCCCTCGATGACTACATCACCACTGATGCTATAGAGCAGCCACAAGGGAAAAGGTCCGAGGCTAGGAGGGAACTGGACTCCCGAATTGGATTCAGAAATGCACAGATCCAGGATCTGGGCAAACAGACAGATGAGGTCCTCATTGGATGTCGGCCATCAAGTAAGACAGTGAGACCCTCATGATCTCTCAGTTTTATACCAAGTGTGACGTGTGTGAGATGGAATACCTCTGCTGGTCAGGTTGGAGTCACCTGTCTTGTCCACCCCTCGCTGCAGGTGTGACCTTTTACATGTCTTTGACTTACGACTCCACCAGTTTGGGGATGGCCTTGGTTTCTACAGGAATATGTGTAAGCATTTGCCTTTCTGCATCCCAGGGCCCCATGTGATCACTTCTAGATAGCAACACTGTCTGAAAAACACTGTTAACTTTCAGAAAATGAACTTGCTCAGACGGGACTGAGCTAAAACTAGAAAACTGACTCTAATTTAGCTCAAACTGCAACAGGTGCTCAGCACCATGAGCTGCTCTGGGACCATATCCCTGCTCCCACCACCGAGGTCTTGCACAACTATCAGCCAAAAGCCAGACAGCCAGACCTTGGGCACAGCCCCGCATCCCAATTCTATTGAGATTGTACTCTTCTAGCCAACCACAGACAGCCAAGGGATAGTTTACTTTTCACTTTTCCCTGACTAATTAACATAACTTCAGGGAAATAAAAATTCAGTTAATTTACGAGTGGGTTCGATCAATAAATAGCAAAATATAGACACAGGCATGTATATAAAAGGAAAAATCTGGATTGCAATCCTCCTAGGGTAACAATCGATATTCAGATAATACAAATGCATTTCAGTACACGCTGAGGATTGGATTTATAATATGAGAGATTATTCATAATGTATCTGAAATTAAAAAATTGGTTTCACCGGAATGCTTGACTAGATTTATGCAGTTGTAGTTTTATGCGTATAAGCTTTCCCTTAAGTTAGGTGAAACCACGTGGATCTAGATCACCTGCTATCCTGTTTTCATGAAAATAACACAGAAAAATTAAATATCCTCCTGAATTTTCAATGTCTTATTCCAAACTCTTCATAGTTCCCTTCGTCCCATTGGAAACACCTCGCTTCACCAGGTTGTTTGATACTTCTTCAGCATAATAATCCAATGTAAACACATGGAAATGTTACAGAGAGACTCAACCAAGCAGCTTGCTTTACCTGTGGCCATTATCGTGATTACCACGAATGCAAGAGCTGGGTTAATGACACAAAATAGGCTTTTTTCTTTTATAAGATAGTTGAAGTCATTTCTTTTTCCATTTAACCTGCCTCTGTGCCGTGCACCGTCTACACTGAGCATCAGCACGACCACGGATCTAATGAAGTTCCACTTCATTGCTTCTAAATGATTACAAACTAAATATCCTCAGTTTAGAAGAAGAATACATGTGGGTTTTTTCCCATTTGCACATGAAACACTAACACACAGGGTTATTTTTGCAATATGTCACCAATAAAGATTTGAAATTGTAACAAAAATGTTATTTTGTTGGGGTTTTTGTTTTTTCCTCCTCCCACTGCAGATAATTTGGTGGAGGGAAAAAAAAATCCCCCCTCTTCTCCGTATTTATGAGCAAATTCAAAAGGATCTGGTGGCTCTCTTAAACTTCTGAGCACAGGATACATTTCAAAAGCTGCCTCCTGAAAGGAAAAGGAAGCAACTCCGCTTGGTGGGGGCATCACTCCTTCCCTAGAGATCTTTCCAGGAGAGTAAAAACACACACGTACACACAGGCCAGGCAGGCGGGATTAAAGAAAATCCTTTCCACAATGCATCTTACTGCTTTTCACTCTATGTGAGCAGATTGAACTAGTCTTTTTAACAAATATGTAATTATTAGCACATGAATTTAACACCTAGCTATGTTATAGTGACAACAATTTCTGTCTTTATTTCCTTTACTTATTTAATATATAAAATTATCTGTCTGGCATTATTGTTTTCTTTTTTTAATTGCTTTTTATCATTGAATGATATTTATTCCTCAAAATATCATTAGCTTTCACATACCTGTAGACTTTCATTTCTGATATCTTTAAAATAATATTACAAGATTGAGGATAATTGTCCAGATTAATGGTTTTGATACCTTACTCTTGAGTATTTAAATATACACTCTCTTTACCTCTGACCACGTATAAGGCAGAGACATGTTGGATGTATCACGGCCTGTTGTAAGACCCTGTACTCTCCTGGTTGAACACCAGCCTCAAAGTGAGAGGAATTGGATTTTAGTTCAACATTAGCATTGCTCTGGTGAAAATTTTGTTAACTTTTGGGACACTAAAAATTTGCCAACCATAGGGACATCCTGGCCATGCTAAGATACTATAGCTGCTGGTGTCATACGGGCAAAAATAAGAGGAAAGAGAACTTCTGCCAATGGCTCAATATCCATGTTTCCCTGCCAAAGAGAACTCTTTATGTAGTTGTTACATGTTTATAGCTTTAAATCAAAGAAATACAAGCTTAAGTTAATGAGTCTTGTAAAAGACAATGAGTGGAATTGTCATGCTGGAGGTAGCATGCGCTGCTTTGGACATCCAGCCGCTGGCTGGGAGCTCCTACACCCATTTCAGATCATGATGGAATGGATGTAAAGACAACCACCCGGCATCCTGGGCAAAGTTGGACACCTCTATTTGTAGTAACCCTTGAAGATCTGTTCCTAAGAGGCTTTGGGTTGGTCTACAAGCATGTTAAGATGACTTGGGCTGGGGGGTTGAAAGTTGCTCCTATCCTGCACTGTCTGAAGCACTGAAACAACCCACACAAGATTTACCCATGGGTTGAAATCATGACAGCCCCTGAGAAGACACTTATACCTACCACTGTAGAAAAACATCAGCTCTGGGTGAAGACGTCGCTCCACCACCTCTTTTCATTCTGCATGTGGGTTATACAATAACAGGCCTTGTCTGCCCAAGGACACTGCCTCTGTAGGGAAACCATACAAAACCACTCTTTCTTCACCTTCTCAGTGCCTGCCAAGTGTGAGCACATGGGGTAAGACACCATGGAAGGAAAGAGGAGAAGGAGGTGAGGGTGGCTTTCCTTCTTATCAGCACCACTAGTAGTAACACTATTTCATGTCTTTATAAGCCTCTCAAAGTCTGGAAAAAAACTCATTTAAAGTAAGAAGTAGAAAACCCCACCAGATTAAATACTTATGACCAGGGAAACCTATTCTTTTTCTCTAGGAGCTGAAGTTTGATAAAAACCCAACAAAACCACCATGGTTGACATTGAGAATGTATTTAGGAAGACAAAAGGAAAAGCATTTGTGTGAGCAAAGAGGGAACAAAAGATAAAAGACTGAGAAGAAAGGAGTGACATCAGAACAGAGGACAGAGAGGAAAGCAGAGGAGAAGAATGGAAAGAGAGGAAATTTAAAAGATGTGGGCAAAATTAACCTTGCAGAATATTGGGGGATATAGCAGTAAAACCGCAGAAAAACAGTTGTTCTGGAGGTCCCAAGTTAATTTTGATCTATCCTGGTTTCATTTTTAAGGCTATTTTTTACCTTCATTTAGTGATGTCAGTTTGAATGACCCACTATGATGGATGGAGAACAACGGATGGAGAACAACAAAGGGTGAACTACCTTGCTTCAACTGCTCCAGCCACAGCCAGTGAAGAACGCTCTCAAATGCTACCATCATGGACACATAAACACTTCAACACACGTCCAGCATAAACATGTGGTCCCGTTTGAACAGCGCAGTCATTCTGATCTCCAGATGAAAACATTCTGTTTTCACTGAGCACAACCTAAACCGAAGCACCCATGCTCCAAATATCACGACCCATACACCCTGGGCTTTGAAAAGGACTCATTCCCTCATGTTAAGCAGAATGTATCACCTGGAAAAAACACTTGAGATATTTTATTTTTCAAATTAAGTTATTTGTCATTATACAAAGAATAAAACAGAGTTCCCAATCACCTCGATTTGAAAACCTCTCTAAAACACCAGTGTGAGAGACTTTACTTCTATCATCTTAAATACGAGGATTGTTGCATACCACGCACAGCCTAATTTTACTCAAAGTTTTATAAAATCTTCTGTCTCCAAAGATTAATTATTTTAATTTTTATACCAAAAAAAACATAATTAGGGGAATATGGGGTGATAGGGTGATTACACCACCTGGTAGCATTATTTTATCAGCAATCACAGCTTATATTGCACTTATTGCTACCCTAAAATACTGATGATTATCAGTAAGCATTATCCTGAGAAGAAATATGTTTAATGATGTAAGAGGCCAGATAACAAACATATGTCGATATTTGCTTTTATTCCCCCCGTAGCTTGCATTTTGCATACTACTGTTCAAAAAAAGTTGCTTTATCCAGCTAAAGTTTCAAAGAAATGAGACAAGGAGCAGGGCATAGGATTATTTGTGAATTTGCTCTTTTCTTTTAGGAAAACAATTGTTGTGAGATTTAGTAGAACAGCCTTTCTCTCTTCTGTAGTATATGTAAAACGATTAGAATTTTTATGGTTTTTTAAGATGTGGTACTTAAAGCAGGTCAGCATGCTGAAAGTATAATCCTGATATATTATAAATATTAATTGAAAAGGAAAAAAAATAAGAAAACATGAAACCCCACAAATCTGATAGTTCTGTGAAGATCACGTATTCCTAAGTGAGAGAAAAGAACAGAAGCAGGAACTAAGGAAACCCTGGATTCGCAGTGACCGTGAATTTCATAGCGCACTTGCAATTGCTAATAAACAGAATTATTGC
This sequence comes from Dromococcyx pavoninus, assembly GCA_033558185.1. Taxonomy (NCBI): domain Eukaryota; kingdom Metazoa; phylum Chordata; class Aves; order Cuculiformes; family Neomorphidae; genus Dromococcyx; species Dromococcyx pavoninus. The sequence continues at coordinate 954,930 of JAUMJL010000348.1, read as the reverse complement.
TGCACAAGAGAAATCTTGTGGTCTCTACTCTATCACTACAGAGGGCAGCAACAGACAACAGAGCTCTTTAGCATTACAGAGGAGATGTTAAACACTCCCAGTAAACAAGGGAGCTGGGAGAGGCTGGTCCAGCCCACGGACCAGAGATCTTTGCCGGAGCGCAGTCTGAGACTGTTTATCACATATTTCAGCCTCCTTTGGATGCTGACAGGCAAGCGGGTTTGGAAAAACTTGTGAAGCAGTCTGGGCTTCCCTAAGTTAAGCCTATCCTCTGTCAATTTATTAAGCCCAGATATTAAAAATAAGCACAAGCCATGAGTCATAACATATGTTAGACTATATGATGGCGGATTAAATGCATTTCGTGTGTTCTTTCTCACTTTACACTCAAGATCAGTTGCTTTGTTTTCTTTTGGTAGATGAAGAAGCAAAAGGCAAAGAGCTCGGAAGCGTGCCCTCTATAGCCTGGAGCCTGTGCATCGTAAAGTACAACATTAAGACATAAAACTTTGAATGAGAAGTTGCCCAGTTGAACATATTTTTAAATACTTTCTCTATAGTTTTGTTTCCATCGTAAAACTGCATTGGGGGTGGGGGTGAGGCGTCTGGTGGAATTATTAGCAGTGGTCACATCCTCCTCCAGCTCCAGCGGCAGATGCAAAGGAGGGCAGCAAAGGTCTTATGATCAAACGGGAGGGAAATGACTGACAACACGGAGCTAGTTCAAAGGAACTAATGGAATAATTAGTTCCAAAAAAGACTAAAAAAGACTGAAGAATTCATGATGTCATAAAAAGCAGAGCTACTTAAATTGGATTAGAAAATAAAAATGACACGAACATTGTAAATATTCACAGATCACATCATTGACGTGTAATGTGCCGTTAAATGATGTCAAATTAAAGGGGAAATTACATGTGTAAGAACTAGGAAGAATAAAGGGAAGACATTTTAAAGATGCACAGTCCTTCAAGTGAAAATCCCTATCATATATCAGGGCTGATCACTGCCTGGATGAGGAAACTATGAGAGAAGAATAAAATAAAATATGGGAAAGAAAACATAGGGTAAAAACATCTCAATTTAAATGCTGTGGTGAAAGGTTGTTAACTTCAGAGCCAGTGCGGCCGCTCCTCAGTGTGTCTTTGTGAGGCTGCTCCAGCCAAAGTGATGCCCAGAAACGTGTTCTTTTATTGCTTAAACCCTGTTAAAACTAGTCCTAATTTATGACCAAACTCCCAGCAGTCAAGTGTGCTTTCACATGGGAGGTGACCCTGAGTAGGGAAAAGGCTTTTGCTCCAACAGTACTTCTGAATTCTCTAAACGGTATAGCAATTAGCACAGTGCTATGTGAGCAACAGTGAGTGGAGGTGAAGATGGCACTTTGGAATCCACAGTAGAAGTAGAAAAAGCTGATATGGATACCTTCAATCATAGCCCTTATCTACACCAGAGAGGCTCATAGGCCCTTAACCAGAGATACCATCTCATCCAAGGCAGATAGCAACGTTGTGGCAGTTAATTTACCTATACCACGCTCTTTCAAGTGAATTTGAAAAGCAGGTCCTCCCAGCTTCTCTCCCTTCCCTCCATGTGCTATCTGAATCTTCTGCTCCAGAGATGGCATTTAAAGCTCTCAAAAATACCTGCATAATAAAGTGCAAAAGATGCTCCGCACATATATATATGTACATATCTTTTTCTTCCCTCATGGTCCTTTCCATCTCAAAACTCTGTGAGGTGTTAAAAACACATCACACATAAACCAGAAAGTTGAGCTTATCGGCATTATCTCACCCGTTCTGCCTGGTGATAAGATGGTCGGGTGCACCGACTTCACTTCTCAGGAGGGATGCCAAGCTGGTTACGGCATTCCTTCATCACCTGGGCCTGTTTCACAGATTATCGTTCCCCTGGAATTTAGTCCAAGTCCATCTTGAGCCAGCTCACATTCGCCCTCCTGTTGAAGGTGACCATGTGGTTTCAGATGAACACAGAACTCTTCCTCCAGTGATGCCCAATGCACATCCCAGTCCTGCAGGTCCAGTGGGTCCCAGGGTTGGCACAGGGTGAAAGCGCTCAGCGCTGTCAGAAAGCCCTCAGCCCCCCTCCCTCAGGATCTCTTACGATGTAATTACCCACGTTTGCACCCAGTTAAGACATAAAGGTTAACACCTGTACCACCATAAAAATGTCATGCAGTTTTTAATGATCAGGCATCAGTTTTGTCTTAGAGTCAAAAGATGCATACTTACATTTCCGTGACTCACATAAACATTTATATTCATGTAAAAATGTAACAAATACGTGTCAGATAAGGAGTAGCTTTTCCTTACATTTTGTTCTTTGAAGACTTTGGTGATCTCTCTGCCCACCAGGGCATTCAGGAGCCTCCTTCTTAACTCCCAGCATCTCCCCAGCTGAGGAGGGAAAGCTACCATTGGCCTCACTGACAAAGGCACAGGGGCTGTGAGGATGCTGAAAGTTAGGAAATCCAAGAGCTGAATTTACAGAAAGAAACTTAAAATGCTGAAACCACTTCTGAAAACATAATGCAATGTCTTTTAATCACTTTGGAGTGTGCATCTCTGTGTTGTTAATGTCAACTGTCTTCCAGATGTGAAGATCCACAGAGAAAGGGAAGGTTGAATACCTGCACAGCTAGAGGGAAGGCAGAACATGCTCTGCAGGACATGGTTTTTGGCTTTGTTTTGTCTGGAGGTTCAAGATTAAAATATGTTTTAAAAAGCAAGGGGAAGAGAAAAGGGTCACTTTTGTATTTCACTATTACAGATATACGTATATGTATAAATGTAATTGTTCTGGGCATCAAGGTGTTCACCTGAATGCATTTAACCCCACGACTCCTGTTTTGGCCAAGAGATCACATTATCAAAGCATTACATTTGCTCTATTACATACTATTCTCTTTGTGCACAAAACAGCAGGTAGGTAAGCCTATTTCAGGTGGGAAGGTGAAACCTGTGGCACTCCAAGACAGAGCAGGACTCCCAAACCACCCCTGCCTGCATGGCACAAGGGATGCTGGCAGTGTGGCGTGCACGTGCCTGGGGGGCAGACAGGGACCATTGATTGCCTTGTTGTAGTTTAACTCCAGCCTATAGCTGAGAGTAATTTTCCAAGTAGAGTTGTCTGAGCCCTAGGAGTAAACAAAAGTATTCTGAGGTCTCTATTTGTGCAATGGCATTTTCACTCTGACTGGAGAGATCTGGTGATTGCACTCACATTGTCTCTATAACAATTAAAAAAAATTAGACATGATGGTTATCCTTTAGCTCGAGAGAATGCATTATTCAGATTCCATTTCTCTTTTTTTTCCCTAACTTTTAACATGTTATAAGCACACACATGAAATTGGCTTCCAAAAACAAAGGTATTTATCACGGAGAGCTTTGCACCCATTACCTGAAATCTCTCAGACAGAAGAAACTCTGATTCAGAAAGAGCTCTGGTCAGGGCCGAGTATTCAATTTATTACAAGTCCCCAGCAAAAATAGAGCACAGCTAAATAACTCTGGAAATATTATACTTATAATTGCATTGCAGAGTCAATCAATTTAAGTGTAATAAAGATGACGACAGACAATGAATAGAAAGTTCAAGGACTTTTCACCTAGGGCTTTGCTATGGCTGGAAGACAACCTGCTGAAGTCTACAGAAGCCTATATACACTGGAAGTCAGCTCCAGAGATCAGAATCGCACATGGAAACAACAGACACCTTCGATTTCAGGGAACAGTGATCCAAAATGTAGGCACAAGCCCAGAAAAAAAAGCAGCCTGAATTGGAACATTTTAGAAGGCAAGGGCAGATTTACGTCATATATTTTTGCCAGGTGATACTGTAACTCATCTTTTCATGCCTGGGCTTTATCAGTTAACTTTATCAGCTTTGTCAGTTAACTTTATCACAGAACAACATCGCAGGCTGGACAGAATAACCGCACTGAATTGGTCCTATGTTGTCAATAGTATTGGAAGACTAGCACGCTAGACTAGCACTCTATACTAGCTGTGCATGTAATTCCTACATTTATTCCTTCCTATACATTATAACAGCCTTCCAGTACTGAAAGGGGCTCCAGGAAAGTTGGGGAGGGGCTCTTGATCAGGGAGTGCAGGGATAGGATGAGGGGGGAAAACTTTAAGCTGAAAGAGGGGAGACTGAGATGACATCTTAGGAAGAAATATTTTCCTGTGAGGGTGGGGAGGCCCTGATCCAGGTTGCCCAGAGAAATGGTGGCTGCCCCATCCCTGGAGGTGTTCAAGGCCTGGTTGGATGGGGCTTTGAGCGCCCTGATCCAGTGGGAGGTGTCCCTGCCCATGGGAGGTGTCCCTGCCCATGGCAGGGGGTTGGAACTGGATGGGATTTGAGGTCCCTTCCAAACCAAACCATTCTGTGATTCTATGGTTTATTTTCCTATCGGTTGTTTATTCTTCATCATAGCACCCTATTACTAGAATATAAGACAAAGTTTAGCAATGGAGTTGATTTACATCCTGTAATCATGGAGTCCATTAATTATTTTAAAAGTAAGCAGCAATTTGCACTTCCACAGCATTTCTACTGAAGACTTCACCGGGCCATCTCAGAGCACAGGCTTTCTATGGAAATGATGTTGTTTGCTGCCTTCGCTAAGAATGTAGAGCGAACCGCAGATTGCAATTGGGATTCAGTGCAAGATGAAGCTTGGAAGCGCGAGGTGGAAAATTTGCACCTCATTTCTTTTTGCCAGGTGCTAAGAAGCTGGCTTAGTATTTAGCAGAGTCACAGACTTTGTCCCCAATTCAGCCTCTGGAAGTGAAAACTGAACTTTGGTCAAGGTCCAAGAGTTCACGGGAATAGAGAGGTGGGTCTTCAGCATGCATAGGAGCACATGGTCAAAGAGCTTAATGTGAATGTGCTGTGTGATAACAGAGCAAAGAGAACACGGATAAAGAAAAGCAGGGCACAATCAACCTGCTTGGTGTGAAAGGAAAGGTGTCAAAGGAAAGTTTGTAGGAAAGCTTATAGAAGGAAGATTAGCATATTTGAAAGAACAGAGGGAAAAACTGAAGAGACAGAGGATGCTGTAGACAAGTGAAGGTTAGAGGCTAATAGAGAGAGTACCTTCTCTGATATTGTCCATCATGGGCACCCTGAGAGAGCCAGAATATCCTGAAGCAGTTAGGTCAGAGAAAGGGGCTAAAGAAAATGCTAAATGCAATTAATGGTTTCCCTTCACTGTGTGAAAATGAAATACATGAATGTGAATATGGAAAGCTTCATTGTGGGATGGTGGTCTTTTCTATCAAGATCTAATCCATATTAACGCTTCAGCACTGAGCTGGATCCTCTAAAATTCAGCTCCCAGGAATAAAGAGCCCATCGTTTCCATGGGGAAGACCAATGACCTCTTCCAGTCTCCCAAACTCCAAGATGCATGCCTCAGTGAGACCATGATTATGGAGATAGTCATGCCAAATGAAATGCTCCTCACAGAGGCACAAAATAAATCCTGCAGTCTTTGCAGCCCAAGCCATCGGATGCAATTTCTACTTTTGACAATTATACAATTATTGCACAAACTGCCAACACGCTTGCAAATGCACAATGACATCATTAATATTCTCAACAAGGAAAGCACACTAATGTCATAGACTGGAGCATTAATATTGCTGTGCAAAATGATTCACCATACGGTTTAATTAAAGTATGCAAAGTATTTTTGTTTATGGAAAGCACAGCAGAGACTGTAGACATCACTCACTGATACAGTACATGGACGACTTCAAGCACACAGCTACTCCGCTACATAAGAGACCTTGCATCCAAACACTGAGGTCTCTCTATTTTCCTAATGCCTGGCTTATTCCCACAGAATACCCCCCCAGAGAAGTGGATCCCGTACCAGTGCAAACAATCACTGTGCTAATGTGTTTTTTAAATTAAAAATAAAACTTGGATCTATGTTCCTCTTATTTTCAGGCATTTTCTGGGCTCTGCACCTAATAACGTTGATGTGATTCATTAGCACCAAAACATGGATTTGCAGGTGCTGAGTAGGGAGTGACAGGAGCAGGAAGAAGCTTTTGCTCATTTGACTTTATTGAAGGCAAAAAGACTCAGCTTCTTCCTTTTTCGCCACTCCATCATCATTTAATACTTTCACAAAGGCTTGGTTTCAGAGAAAAACTGGAGTGCAACCTGGTAAGCAGACAGTCTCTGCAAACCTCCCTTCGTGGATGACTCATAGCCAGACAAGACCTGAACTCCTACTAAGTTCTGGCATTGAGAGCCTGTGGTACGTCTCCAGGTGCCATCAAGACTCTGTGTGGCCACCTTGATATGGCCACGTCTTCTCTTCCAGACTGGGAGCACCCTCCTCGATCATAACATCCGGGGGCTTGCACACACACTCAGGTATTTCATGGGGGCAATTGGGACTTAACTACACCACAGCTGGTCACTGATTTGTAGTACTCATTGGAATATAAAAGACTTAGATAATATAGACTCGAGACAGGCACCTTGCTTGCTTCTGTAGTGCAAACTCAGTAGCACTGTTTAATACATACTCAGATAAAATATTGCTAACTGGAGTCATAAATTTAAGCCAGATACTGTGCTCGAATTAAACCATTAACTGGTAAATCAGCTGCTAAGTAGCCCATATTCCCTTTAATACTAGACTCCCAATGCCAGATTTAAACAGTAATACATATTTGACAAAAGCTTATTCAAAATATTCGAGTGACTGGAAATGCTGGGAGCTGGCTCCAGTCTGCTGCTTTCTGAAGTTTCTCCGAGCCTCAGTGGAAACGAGCTCCAAACAAAGACCGCAACAGGAGCCAGTTGTTGACACTCGGCATCACGTGGCGCATATTAAATGATTCATCAAATGCTGTGTCACAACCTGGATAAAGTCTTTTAAAAATTGATCCTTCTTCCTTTTGCTTCATTTTAGCTGGAAAGAATATGTGGATAAATCCAGAATTCCTTGAAGAACCTTCCTTTGCTGAAACCACACCCCTTTTAATGCAAACATTCAACCCAAATGGTTATTAGAAAGAGCACCAGTCACTAAATTTTAGTAAATAGTACACTAGAACATTTGGACATCCTAATGGAGCTCCCGGAATTTTATGAATAAAATTCACCCAGAACATTTTGCAAAAGTAAATAATAGTTGAGTAAATAATTTTACTGGCGGATATGGAAAGGTAACGTGTTATTGTAACCTGCCTTGTATGCTCCTTGTAAAGTACTGTAAATTATGATTTTAAATTATGATATTAGATTAGGTTTTCTGCAGCTTAATATATTGTAATGTAATATAATTGCTAAATGCAAATGAGATACTGTACAGCTTTTCCACTGAGTTGTGCATGAAAGCCAAGCATTTTACATATTACAGTGAAGTGCATGTTATTAAGAAACAAATTATAATGAAGCTTAATTTAGTTGGGAGACAAGATACAGTAGCCTTATCACGGCTGACAATGAAGTAAGGTATCTTATAGAGCTATTATACCAACTTATGTGTGGCTCAAGTAGCTCCAGCACAAATGCACATAGGCAACAGCACGCACCTTTTAAGACTCACATGTGATCTCATTACCTTAAAGTCAAGTAATACTATAAACCCACCAATTTGGCTTCAAACACACTCTGTGATCATGACTGACAAATGCTCTTTTCAAAACAACAAATACAAAGCTGATTAGCATTCAAACACGGCGCACTTGGAGCAAAGTTTGGGTAGAACGCACATTTCAACTGCTTCGAACACGGCGCAGGATCAAGTGCACAGCCCGAGTCAACACGAGTCAACAAAATCAGTCGCCTCACAGTGCCACTCGCAAAGCGCTCACGATTGCTATTGCAGATAAAACTGCCTTTTGTACCCGCGGACCTGTCACCCACCCCAACACCAAAGGGCTCCTGCTTTTTTCTGTCTTCATTTCCATCAGCAAGTCGCAAAAAACAATAGTTACTGGCAGACACGCCGGGAGAACGCGCTCCCTAAATAATACATCGCTTTCTAAATTGTCCATCAGCCTGCAAATTTCAAAAGAAGAACTAAAAGGCAGTTTTTCAGTGTTTTCCGAGCGGTGTTCCCTTTGCAGAGAGCACACGGTGGCATTCTCGCTTCCCCCAAAAGCATGGGCACCAATGGGTTTGGTAGAGAGCAGCAGAGGCCTGCTCCAAAGCAATTCATTATTAATGCCAGAATATTCTTGCTAAACAGTCCTGATTATTTCACAAGAAAGAGGTCAAGGTATTGGAGAAAGGGATTTAATCAAATAAACTCTCAATCTCTCTCCAAATAGCATTTTCATCCAGCTGCATGTAAATTCATCAGCTGACTAGGCTCCACATGCACAGGCAAGGTTAATCTGCTAGGACTGTTAAAACTTCTCTGATATGCCGATGGAATAAAGATTGGAAAGAGGATGAACCATGCCAGTTACCCCAAGTTACCCCAAACTGGTGTCTATGTCTTCTTTTCCCTAAAGTTTTGCCCTGAATTGCAACATCTCCATAGGCAGAGGGGGAACTGAAAATGCCCGACTTGGGGGACTCCACAAAGAACTCTTTGTTTTGCATTTGCCACTCAACTGTCCAGATTTTGACAGTTTCAACAGCTTATTTCAAGCTACCCCATAGCAAAAAAAACTGCCCTGAGCAGAAAAGGAGGAATCCCAGACTATGAGAAACATTTCATGTGTTACCAGAGCACTCGTGCTGCAAAATAAAGCAGAGTTGCCATGAACAGAGAGGAAACAGAATTTCTCTTTTATTCAGAATTCGATATAGCGCTGCTTTGCTTAACTAAGGAGCCAAGGAATTTATCGCCTTATCCCAAGGTGAATTCAGTGGCAAACACTAATAATCCTTCCTGGACACCTGGCTCTTATTAGGCAAACCCTTCCTTCTAGCAGTGCAAATCAACATTTATTTCTAAAAAAGGATCTTTGCGAATTTCATGTTTAAACATAGGATTATGATACAGCTGTAAGCCACGTATTCAGTCACAAACGAAGAACTGCAATTTGGGGGTTTGCTTTTTAAAAACAAATCCCAAATGACTATTGACAGAGTAATGGGGAAAAAAAGAAGAAATTCAGCAGGCAGGATTATTTTTACTAATATTTACTATATTCATAAAATAAATGTTTTTAATATATATTTTTAATATAAATGATATCTATTACTATATTGTTTCTTTACCCTAAAATTGGCCACAGAATCTGTACTTAGTGGCACATACTGTAAATATCTTCCTGAGATCAATTTAGATTTATGAAACTGAGAAAGTGCGCTTGATGAGAGCCATGGCTTTATGCAGACGAGCCCTTCCAGCCAAATACCAGCAGACCCGACCCCAGCGGAGTTTTAGCTTGACAACCTCCAAGTAAGCTAACGGTACACCTTATTTTCTTTATAATGGCCAATCTAATTTATTTATGCTACAGATGTAGCATATACTTAAATATCCTACACCTAAACTATTTCTTTGCCTCCTCCTTCAAGAAGTCTAAGAAGACATTTTCTCAGTCTAAACATCAGAAAGGATTCTTAATGGTACACAATCCCCATCCCTCGTTTAGGAGCCAGGCAGCAGCTAAAAAAACTCTGCCTCATCCAGATAAAAAAGTGTTTTGATGCTGGTATTCTCTGCCCCCTTTGCTCCAAGCACCTTTCTCGGCTCGCAGACACCATTTTACATGAGGATGCTTTCTAAAAAGCCAAATGTAACTGTCTAATTAAGAGCGGAATGATTGGCTAGTTCATGGACTCTGTGACAGTTATGACAAATACACATATTGGCATAGCCCTAACCTCGCTTCACAGTTTGCAACACAAAGATGGTATTTTCAGGAATGTGCAGAACACTCAGATACAAAGCTTCACCTTGTCTAGTGCTATTCCATTTAATTTTTTATTAACTGCCTGAACATATGCCATTCTAGAAGAGGGTAATAGTTACAAAATGTCAGCAGAAACATTTAAACTGCTAAAATGTAAATGATTTTATAAATTTGTAATGAAAGGTAATTGTCATGTGGGAAAAGTAACAGAAAAACAGATATGTGTAAATGTAAAACTGGTAAAAAAATACATCTGACTGGTCGAAGGTAGCAAAATTTAAGTGTCTTTTAATGACCACTGTAAGTAGTATTTAAATAAAATTAGATTCATAAGCAGGAAATGTGAATTCTATAATATTTTACTTTCTAACATTAGTGAAGTTCACAATAATGAAAAGACCTCATGGAACTTTAATGCACCTAAATTCATTAAACAGTAGGACATTAAGATCCCTCACCTCATTTAAAGAAAAAAACAAATAAATCAAGTCAGATAACGTAAATACAAAGCATTCGCCAGCCTCGCCGCAGCCCGGCTTTAAAAGAACAATATTAGAACGCGGTTAGTTAGTTTCTTTACTTTCCGCTAAAATGAGAAACAATTTGGTGATTAATCCCTTCAGCGATGCAGTGCTGGGTCAGTGCTCTCGGAGATGTCAAGAAGGAGAAGACCAGGGCGGAGAAGGGAGTTTTGCTTCAGCCACCACACAGAGCAACCACCTTCCAGTTAGGTTTGCGGGCAACCATCTTTAAATGCTTGAGCTGTTCTGCGTGGCCATGACAAGATTTGCAATTCCCCACGTTTATTTACACACCATCACCCCAACTCGACATCACATGGAAGTGGCATGGTCGCGGCTGACCTCAGGGTAGTCCCTGTCTCTGCCGATCCAATTCCAGCCTGCTCGGCAATTGAACTGCGCCTCAGCCCGCCCAGGATGCGTGCACGCTGCCCCGCGCAGCAATAAAATTAGCAGAAGCTTGTCAGGGGATATTTTCTACTTTTACACTGACAGACACTCGACAAATACGTCTGCTTTTCAGAAATCCAGAGAGGTTTCCACTCTCCTGAAATGTATAGCAGCTGGGTGGGTTTGCAAGCCCTGCCTGGGTGGTGGAAACCCCTGGATGGCGCCGCGTTCCCTGCAGGCTTTGATTTGGGGGTTATTTTGCCTCCTTACACTATATAAAAGCATTAAAGTATCCATCATTTACATTTTTTTACTCTGTTTTCCTACAACAACAGCTCCCGTTTAAGACTAGAGGCACAGAATGAGCCCTTCAGCCAGAAATTAACAGAACATAAATCCATATTCCAAAAGCAATAGTGAGGGGGGGGAGGGTGGTTATTTGCAGTGTGCAATAGGTACACAAATCGCAGTCCAGAAGAGATGCTACCTACAGCTCATGTCAGAGCTCACCTGCAAAACTGCTGCCTTCAGGAGCAAAACCTGCTTTCATTTTTTCAAACACAAATAAACTAAAGAAAACGATCGTTTGTTTCAAAATCTCATGCTGAGGGAGGCTAATGCAGTAAATAGGTGAAATTTACCCTCTGTAATGGGAACATTTTTAAATAAAACCACCTAATATGTTTTGTAATCTACACCAATGTAATTTTATTAGATATTCAGTGCAGTTCTTACATCAAACAGCCTCAGAAGCCCCAGGATCATTTTATATTCACTGGAAGACAGAAAGAAATCCAAAACCTAGTTAAATAAATTGTTCATTTATTCCTTTCCTTTTATGCACCAAGATCTACATGTGGTCATTAATTATAAAGAGACTATTATAGCACCATATTTTCATTCAATACGATGTCCTGGTATATATCAAAGAAGTCCCATAATTAAAACAGAAGGGCCACAATGACAATTAAAATTACAATCTATATGGGGAAAGAAAGTACAGTTCTGCAATTTTTCACCCTGTCACTGTCAGCACCGGGGGAAATTCCAGTCACGTCTCTTGTAAAGCAGCCTAAATTCTTCTTCACCAATGCAACCTCAAAAGCATTATCAGCACCTAAGCAAAAGCCTATGCAAGTATAATTTAATACCAAGCCACAGTTTGCAAGTAATAGCGTATAAAGTGATATTTAAGTGGTGTTTTAAGCACACTTCTGATGGCTACAGCCGCTTTTTACTGGTAAATGCGTTTTCCTTTGAGTAGTGATTATGAGTCCTGGGTGAAGAGGTCCTGTGTGCAGGTCTGCCTGTAAGCCTTACTTCCAGCTGCCAATCTTTACTTCACAGTGAAGAAAAAGCCACATAGCACCTTGTTCTTACTCTTGTACGCTGTCATCCCCTGAGCCCGATAACTGCAAAATCATTTCCACATAACACTTTTCTGCTTCTGCCTCTTAAACCTCGAGACCTACACATTGTGCACGCACTTGCACCCCCGGCAGCCAGCCCCCCAGAAGCCTCTGAACCGCCGGCCTCTTCCCACCGACTATTTTTAACACTTATCCCAGTAAATATCTGCATTAATGGAGTACAGGGCTCTTGTGCAGCAATGCGTATTTGCTACAATTTATTGTCTATAAAAGTCACGAGCGGTGAATTATTACTGTTAAAACTGTGTTTTTCTTTATAATAACTTTAAACCGAGCACTCGCATATGAAGCATGCGATGGAGATGGAGAAGGTTTTGTATAATAAAACGGTGACATGGTCATTTTTCCCAGTTTTGCATTACACGGACACACTCATGCATGGTGCTTTTTAAATTCTTATTATGTGTGAGGTCAGGGGGTCGAATGTCAGAAAGTACTGTTAATTTCACGGGGTTAGGGGAAAGTAAATTCAGAGGGAATACAGATCACTTAGCACAGAAAAGCAGCTTCTCTGAAGTTTGGTTTTACATTTGTTAACCATATCCTTCAGCTGACGAACCATTGAGACCAGGGTGACATTCTGGTCCCTGCTATAATGTCTTGACACGCTGCGGGGATGCCGGCAGAGGGACCGGCTGCCACTGCCCCGAGCCAGCAGAGCACCCAAGCTCCACGCAACTGGAACCGAGCAAAGCGTGGTGCCATTTGGGCTGTGATGTTTAAATTATAGAGAAAGCAGTCAAGATGTCTTAAAGTTCAATCTGACAAGAAATGTAAAATACATTTTCTGTCTCCGTTCATGGAGCATCTTGCAGCGTGGGGTACCACTACCTGGAGTCCTCTTAAAGTCTAAAGGTGCTACAAGCACTTAGAGTATCAGGATAGGGTTGGTGTTACCATACAACACACAGATGGGTTTCCTTCTTTTTTGTTTTTCTAGTGGTTGATGATGGTTTTGGAGTTTGGTTTTGTTTTTCTTTTTCTTTCCCCAAAATTGTAGAAAGCAGAAGGAATTTTAGCCCGTGCCTCTTGGTTTCATATATAACAAAGGAGAGGCGATAATAAAACAGGGTGGCAGAGCTGCTCTTTTGCCAAGATAAACCCAAAAGCTGCTCTTTTTTTTGTAATAAAAAGCCACTTGCTTGATAAAAGCGACATTACTCTCACACAGTTTAAAGTAATAAACATTTTAAAATGTGAGGGTATCTTACATAGAAGATGTTAAAGACCTTTTTGCTATTGTCTCCTTTGAAAGTTTAACTTAAAAGGAGAGTGTCATAAGGCCCACACTATATATCTGTTTGTTAAAGGCTCAAAAGGGGGGAAAAAAACCCCAAACAGCTAAATTTAATCCATTAACTGCAAAGAGCTGTTGTAAGGATTACTCCCTGTGAGCAGCCCATGGGCTGGGCAGAAGCTGGGGTCGGTTTGGGTTTATGCATTGGTGCCTTTTGCAAGATTCCTCTGAGTCAAAACCCAAACCAGGCTCAGCTGCCCCCTCGTAATTACATTTTAATGACTTAGGCTGGGTGTTTGTGTTTTGGCAGCATATTTAATAGTGTTAGCATTTAAATGGTCACAACCAGCCTGCGAAGGGCAGCGCTTGCTGCCATTCGGGGTGAAGTTCACCCTCCTGGTGCGGCTGCTCATCAGAGGAGCTGCCGTCAGGCAGGACGGAGCTCAGCCCAGCCCTCCGGGGTGCTAGGGTTTCTCCAAACTCTGCTCCATAAGCACAAGGTCTAAGGAATAGAATAGGATCCATAGGAATATTTTGGATCGATGGACTCGGTGGGCTTTCCCTATGCCCAGATCTGGAAACAAAGCATACTGCATGCCCAGCTTTTGTCTTCATCATCACCAAAAAAAGCCAATGACGCAAACTGAGTTCACTGTTATCCCTTCTCGTCCAAATAAAGGGTCCTTAATACTGCTGAAGCAAACAGTGAAGCAGCAAATGCAACACACATATACATTTTATTAAAGATGCATTATTAACTTTGCAGCGGCGTAATTCACCAGCTGCCTTTTATAATTAAAAACTTTTCTTCCCCCATCCCCTTTCCTGCAAGTAGCCTGTTGCCTGAAGATTTAATCCTTCATTACCAGTTAAAACAAAATCACCAATTAGGCACATGAACACGTCTGTATTAATCTCATTAAGGTGATGGCACCAAATAAATTGGAACTATTTTTGTGCTTTTACTGTGTTCCTATGGCTTTATCAGGCCCTGTGGTCATATACAAAGACCTTGCAGCTTAGTCATTTAGAGTCATTCGGTTGTGGACTAAATGTGGCATTACCATCTATGGCTGAAAATTGCTTTCAGCTTTTAAACTGCACTGACTAGTCTGTAGTTAATCTTAGATCATTCACTCGCAAAATTAAATGAGCCAGAACGATGGTCTTTTTTTTTTCTTTTTCTTTTTTTTTTGGTAAAATAATACATCACAAAACACTTATTTGCCCTGCCCAAAAGAGAGATCAAATTCATTTAAAATCCCATAAACCGGAGTTGTGAATTTTTAATTTTATTTAGTAGCACAGAAATCGAGGGTAAGCTATCTTCCCACAGCACATCACCGCTATAAATTTACATATAGAACATAGTTTGATGCCTAACCAACCTTTAATCTACCTTTGATGTATACTCCTACTCCAGTCTGGATCACGTGATGCACCTTATTAATGCAAATGCAAGGAGGACTGTTTGGGATCTCTGATGTAATTAGCAATAAACCACATTTAAAAGGGAAAAAGGGGGGGGGGAAGAGAAGTAGTACTTCCTTTGTCACTACAGTTGCATGCAGCCTTGCACGTCAGGATGGAGATCTTCCAAGAGATCTTCTGCCCACAACAGGGCCCTTGCCCCCAGCCTCTCGGGTTTATAACACAGATTATGTCTTTAGTTCTATGAATATTGCATCGGAAGCAAGCAAAGGTGAAGAAAAGTCAGGTTAGCTCTTAACTTTCCAAACAGCACAAGTAACAAAACAAGGAATACCTGACCCTGCCGCCATCTAAATCAATGGAAATTTGCATTTATACTTAATATTTCTGCCACCTTTTTCAAGTTCCCCTTAGGACTTTCTTTTGCCCCAAAGGACCATCACTGCTGCTCTCTCCAGTTTGCCCTGTTATGATTATTCCTGTGTTGGCAATTGTGTATGACCGTTACGGCAAGCCTTTTGGCTTTCCCCGGCATGCGGGCACAAGTGGTCGAGATAGGTTGCAAACGGGTTTGGCGGCTCCCACGGTGCTTCACCGAGCATTGGAGTTATGTGGTGGAAATCAGGGTCACGCTCCTTCGTCACCGGGGCAGCCCATGCTTGACAGGGGCAGCCCAGGGCTTTGGGCTCTGGCAAAGAAATGCAATGAATAAATAACCATCCAACCAACCAGCCACCCAAATCGGGAACAGCCGTGACCAAGAGCCAGGGGTGATGTTGACATCATCGGGGGGGTCCAAAACCAGTAGTCTATTGGGTACTTAAATAACACAGTAGTTTATTCCTCTCTAATGACAGCATGAGGAGTCTGGATCCTATTCTGATGTGTATGAACTGCTCCCAATTATAGGGAAAAATAACACCACTGCCCAGCCTACCCACGGCACTGCTTGAGCTTCATCCCCAACAGATTGACAGGTTCTGTTATCTCACTGAATCACAGCTTTAAGTTAACCACAATGGTCTGGTTTATGCCACATCCACGCGCGAGTTAAAAGGACTCACAAGAAGAGAGGGAAGAAGAAACCCAAACAAAACAACCCCCCCTAACAAAACCATACATATTTGTTCCCGTTTCCATTCACTTTGCCACGTTCCCCGAAAACTTTCTTAGCAGGGAGGGGATGAGAAAGCAGGGAGCGTGCCAGCAGAGTGGAGTAGAGCAGAGCAAGTGCTCCCATCCTCGCTCCCAGCTGGCAGGCTCCGCTCTTCACCGCAGCGACCGCTGGAAGCAACCGGCTTCGCAGGGGCTGATGCCTGCAGCTTCATCTTCCCGTCTGGCAGCTGTAGAGAAACCTCTGGCTCTACCTAGGAAAGTGCCTCTCAGATTTCATCATCTAGTTATTTTAAAGGAAATATTAAGATTATATTTCTCAGTAATTTGCAATAATGATTATTTTTCCCAGAAATCGAAGTTTCGCTCGATCACATTCCTCACTCTCACCGCAAGTGCATCCAGAAATGAAAAATTTTTATTTGCATAAAACAATATTCTAATACTAAAACTGCTACTCTGTTCTCATAAAAAAATACATTTATCTGATAGTTTTCACTCTTCAGAAGAAAATCTGCATATTTTGTTTATTCTTGAAAATATTCCTTTTTTTTAATAGGCTGAACCAAATAATTTCTCATTTTTACAGGCTTCACTTCACTTTTCTCACAGCGAATAAATTGCAACTTATTTCCATGAAATTCACAGATGACACAGATCTTTACTTTGCATAAAGGCATAGAGAAGTGTCTAATATCTTCAATATTCATCCGCTAAGTGGACATTTGCATCAGGTTCGAAGGGAGCCGGAGCCCCGGCCCTCCCGCGGTGACAGCTGTACGGAGGGATGACATCTGACAGCTGTGACAGTGCTGACGGGAGGCTGGGATGGCTCCCGCATCCCTGATCCAATTACGGCACACATCCCTCTGACAGGGCCGGCAGCCGCTCCCGCGCCGGGGAGGACAGTATTGATCTCTTGTCAGAGCCCGCCTGCAATCGCGCCTCGCTGAACTTTGCGGAGCTGAAACGAGCGGGGTGGCCAGGTTCAGGGATTCAGGTGCAGGGAGAGGGGCAAAGGGTGTGGGCTAAACGCTCCCGCCACCGGCCCGTCACCACGTGCTGACAGCCCAATCATGGCCACCAAGCCCGGGCGATCGAGCTGGCGACCGCAGGCGCTAATGGAGAGACAGCTCCTCGCGGTTTGTCGGGTGATCCTGCGCGCTGAAAAGGCCACTGCAATTAGCGCAGGCGGGTCGGCCGGGCCGGTGACAGCCACCCGGATGGGGTAATGGCAGCTGTCAATAATGCCACCTCCCCGAAAACACACAATTAGCCCTTGGATCCCTCCAATGCACTGCCTCAACCCAGCACCACCACACTCAACGCAAACTACCTGTCCAAGGGCCATATCCTCACCCTTATCCTCCTCTTCATCACTCTGCCCAGCATGCCAGTTGTGCACCACTTCCCTGCCTGGAGGTGTTGAAAGCCAGATTGGATGGGCTTTGAGCACCCTGATCCAGTGGAAGGTGTCCCTGGCCATGGCAAGGGGGTTGGAACTGGATATGCTTTGAGGTCCCTTCCAGCTCAAACCATTCTATGATTCTATAATGAAAGATCGACGCCAAACACTTAATTAAACATTAAAAAAAGGATAAGGAAGGCAAGCAGCAGAAACCAGTCACCAACATCCATAGCACGTAAGGCAAAAGGGCATGGGACATCTTTTGCTTAGCCACTATTTTATGCAACGTTGGAGTTAAAAACTAACAAATACCTGTTTTCACCATGTTATTTGAAAGTTTCCATACAATCTCTAACATTTACAAAGCAAATTATTTTTCAAAGCTTACACCACTTTCTCCATACAAAAGTCCCATATTGATTTATTCGGCATCCTCATTATTCAAGACTAAATAGAAACCAGGATTTTAACCTGCATCCAAGGAACAGGCTGTGAAGGGCAAAAGAGAGAGGTCCCAGGTGCACATGGACACTTCAAAGCATTTTTACAAAAATAGAGGCAAAAGCAGGAAACCAAAGAGCTTGATGAGTCGTGGTCCTGGACTGCCAGAGAAGTGGAATGGATAATGGCATCATTGTGACAGGATAGGTACATCATCATTCACAAGTATCAGAAGGAATGACAAAGTTAAGCCCTTCCTTTTCAAGCACATGGGGAAGCCATCACGCCTACGTTTCCTCTTGGTATTTTATAGAATTATAGAATCATTTAGGTTGGAAAAGACCTTTATCTTAATCTGCATGGGAAGAGACTGTGCCCGGTCTCACACAGTAATTCAAATCTCATTACTACTCAGTCCAAATTCTTAGATAAGGCTTTTCAGCAACAAGCACACATTGCCAGCTAGATGTCATTATAAACAAAGTTATTGATTACCTTGCTAGAGCTGGATTTGAACATAGAGACGAACTGCAACTTGCTACCATGCTATAATTTTATTGATCAGAGCAATCCAGCTGCCAGCGCTTTCTGAAGAGTAAAAAATAATAAAAAAAAGAGCCTGAATGAATCTTCTCTTTGCCCACACATGATACAAAACATTATATTTAAGCCTAAAGTACAAATTTTTTTCAGTATTTTTTTGCTTCCTCCTCCAAACTCCTTTAAATGGTCACACATCAGCTCATCTCACACCTTAGCCTTCAGGTCTGCCAGCTTTGGGACAAGACAGCCATCATTTCCCACCACTTAGTGTTCAAATTACCCACAGTGTTGTGGTCACAATGTTTCATTTAAATAAAACCTCAATTCTGTTTTATTAACTGCAGAGTTCTCCAGAAACAAAGCTGCAACAGTTATTTTGGTAACTGCTTCAAATCAAAACATTGCCCAGCTATTAACTTATTACTGAAAGGGGCCGCAGGAAAGCTGTGGAGGGGCTCTTGATCAGGGACTGCATGGACAGGATGAGGGGGAACAGTTTGAAGCTGAAAGAGGGGAGACTGAGATGAGATCTTAGGAAGAAATGTTTTCCCTAAGGGTGGGGAGGCCCTGACCCAGGTTGCCCAGAGAAGTGGTGATTGCCCCATCCCTGGAGGTGTTCAAGTCCATGCTGGATGGGCCTTTGAGCACCCTGATCCAGCGGAAGTTTTCCCTGCCCATGACAGGGGTTTGGAGCAGGATGGACTTTAATGTCCCTTCCAACCCAAACCGTTCTGATTCTATTCAAATCAAAATGTTGTTCATAGTGGTTTCTCGGTCCATGCTCCCACACAGGTCGCTCCGTCAGTTTCATAACAAAATGAAGTGAGCTCCACTCAAACATCTCATCCTACATCAGCTCACTTCTCTTTGCTTTATGAATCACATTCCCCACTGGGTCTCAGGCTGTATGGAGATGTATGTTATTCAGTTGTTATAACTGTCCACTCTTACAATTTAACACCACTGCTGTCTTGGAATGAAAATCTGTGAGATGATGAGCACCAAGTTTGAGCACCAATATCGAGCCCAGTCTTCCCCTGAACCTGATCAACAGCATCACCTCTTCCCATGTCACCAATATTTGACCAGAAACCTTGTAGCACAAACCACAGAGCTTTGCAGAAATTTGCTGAACAAATACTTTTCAGAAAATAAAATGTCCCTCGCTAAGATGATTTACTCTGGAGAGTGATGTGCATCCACAGGATAAACACCGATCCAAGAAACACATTGCAAAGGCAAATGGAAAGGAAAACTTCTGCAAGGTGTTAATCAGAAAGTACAGCAATATATGCAAGCAAGAATTTAAAAAGCAAATTGCTTTAAATCTGTTTCAAAATGCGCTTCACACCTCCCAGGCAAAGCATTCAGTGTTTTTTGATGTTCTTTGTTTTTTGGTCTTTTTTCCTGCTGACAAGAGTTTTACTCCGAAACAAAAATATTTCAAGGCAGGAACTGTTGCCTTAGCAGCCTCCCAGCAAGACTGGGTCTGAACCCTGCTCTGCACCAGGGAAAGGCTGCTCAGAGCCAGAGCTGGTGGAAGGTCATTTGTGATGGAAAAAAATCCCTAGAATTTTATTTTCTTTTTTTAAATCAAAATAGGAATTCAGGTTAACACCTGAGTTACTGAAGTCCCATCCATGCCAGAAGTTTCCCCCATTCAGTTTGACAGACAAGACCAAAGAAAACCCAATCTATACAGAAACTACAGACACAAAAACTTGAGACTACATTAATCAATAAATCCACTGCACTAAACTCAACATATTACTTTATATGCTAATTTAATTTTATTTTTCTGAGTACTTTTAAGGCTAAAAGGACTTCAGCACTCAGGGCTGTTACTTCTGTGGGCTGTATTTCTCCATCAGCATCAGCCTTGTCACAGTCCATTCAACACTCTTTACTCTATGCATGTCACACACAGGGTGCCCATAATGTGGCCACCACATCAACAGATTTGGACATGTATGTTCTAGACGTATGCATCCATATCCTCATCACCAGCACTACCTCTGCCTACTTTCTATCATTATAGTAATAGCTAATAATTTCATTTGAAGTCATTTAGAAAAAACAATAGTGGTTACAAGTGGCTTCACTAAGGAAGAGAGACAAAAAATATCTCAAGGAAAATGAAAACATGGTAGAGGTTTTAGTGTACCTCATTAATTTGTCCTGGATTGCAGACATTCTTTGATTGTGATACTCTTTAATGGCAATTTTTAATTGTTGACATTAAAAAATATGCTGAGCTGAGCAAAGAGAGGAATTCTGGCTACAGTGCAGACGTTCCTTCCTATTCTCAAAAATTAAGCATAACGGGCACAGTGGCTTAATAACCTCTCTCAAGAACCATAGTTCAATCCCAAGTGCCATCAGAAAGGTTAGGAATTTAAATCTTGGCAAATAGGCAGTTTATGAATTTCAGTGCACATGGGCAACTTAGCCAAGTCTTGAGACTACAGAAAATCCAGAAAAGAAGATGAGGAGGACTCCTCTCCTAAGTAAAGACAAAGATGCTGATACAAGATAGCAGAGGATCCCTTCCCTGAGCTGGGCTTTAATATGCATCTGTGATTCCAGCAGCATGGAAAAAGTACAGCTACAGGTGGAAGGCATAGATACCAAAAGAAACCAAATAAAACTGCTGAGAAAAAGATATCTTGAGAAAAAAAAGGCAGAAACCTGGACAGTCAAAGGAAAGCAAGGAACAGGAAGAAAAGTCTGGAAAGCTGCCCTTATCTCTTTCCTCAGATACTCCTTCCACATTTGCAGCAAACAAGGCAAGAGGCAGCATCCTTCTCCATTATGCAATCTCGAGTCATCCTTTAAGTAGCTCAACCTCCAGAATTAAATAAAGCAAGGGTCCTATGACTTTGCAACCGCAATAATAATCTTTGCCATAGTTTCCCAAGTAAAACACTCTAGCATATGCGTAGTCAAACACACTTCATTGAATCTAATACCATGCAATTCCTTCCCCTTGAGAGGAAACTGCAGGCATGCGATTCTGTACACAGTGGTTTTCTTATGGTCTAAAAATTATCAGAATTTAAAACACACAGGAGGGCAAAAAAAAACCAGAAATAGAGACGCTAAGCGTGGATTTTCCATTCTCTGAATGCATAAATAGATAGAATGGTATAACCTTATTTTTTCTTGCTAATACACCTCAACTCTGACCTTCCTGAAAACCAGGACCTCCTGGGTAATATGGTAATTTAATGTGAGCGCTTATATGCTGATTTCTATGGAGTGGGTTGGCTTTGTGAAATACGACGTGGTTTACTTTTAAATAGAGCTCAGCTGAGACCTGGAAGGGAACTGGAAGCAGGCCTCCAATGGAGAGAGATAAATGCCTAATTTACTGTCCCACTTAATCCAGCACTTTTTCCTTAAGTCATTATCTCCCATTCCTCATTATTGTGTCAGCACAGTCGTGAAAGGCATATGCAGCGAGACCATGATTTGAGCACTTCTGTTTACAATAGCCACAATTTATCATTTAAAAAAACCCAGTATAACTGAGCTGCTATGTGAAATACTAAAGATAAATAGGATAAAGACTGGTAATCTGTGTTCCAGCTCAGATAAGCCTTTACCTGGAGAATATCATACACAACTGTACCTGGAAAATCTGTTTCACAGGACATCATTTGTACAGTCAAGTGGATTAAGAGAAGACAAGCAGTGCAAGTTGAGCATCACATTTCAACATTCTTTTCTACTGGCTGTATTATTTACATATTTGCAAGAAGGAGCATGACACACGCAGGGTATCAGGGACACTCTGAGCAAGCAAACCAAAAATGGTCCTCACTCAGGTCTTCCCTGAATGGTAGTATTAAAAACCTGTGGCTGTATTAAAACCACTGCGGTCATTTAGACTTCGACACACGTCTTGGTCCTTTCATTGCACCTTGGTACTAAATGAGAATATCAGCCAGAGAAAGATACTGCATGTCCTAACATTTCAAGTATGCATATAAATTAAAATATTCTCAAATTAAAAAAAAAGGATCTATAAGTTTGGATCGCCTCAGGGCAACAGTAACTGGCTTGTCATGTACCCATTAAACTTGGTATTCATTAAGGACAAAGCCTTTTTAGTACAACAAACCTCTGCAGCCCCTACCTCTAACCCCACAGACGTAAAGATTGTCTTTCTATCAATGCACAAGTTAATTTACGTCATAGAAATTTCTTCACTTTGTACATTTTAAAGGAGAAAAAAAATCACATTCACTCACCAAATGGCTTTGCAAAATGACAGGGTGCAAGGCACAAAGTGCTTAAACACTGCAAAGTATTTTCAGGGTGTCTTCACCCTGTGAAACTTGCAGGGAAAATCTCTCTGAGACCACCTTCCCACCCACCCCCGGAGGTACACAAAAGCCATGTTTTATTGCTTTCTGAAATGGCGCAATCTGAACATGCAAATGAGCTAGTTAATTTCTTGCAGATTTCACATTAATTATTACTCTTTATCAGTTTCAATATTAGTGTCATATGTACGGTTATGGGGCTACTTGTCTGCATATTTAGAACAGATGTTTCAAGGAATGTGGAGTGTAAATATTTACGGGTTAAAAGAAGAGACTTTGTAATTTAAAGAGCTCTGCTGACAGCTCTCGCATTGCCTTACTCCACACATCAGAGAACCATTTTTCTGTCAGTTTCTTTTGGAGACAGGCAAATGCTCACATGTACCTGTAAACTGCCGCCCACAAATTCTGCTTTTACAGCTCATAACATCAAATATTCAACACATGCAGGCTTTGAACAGAAAGTAAGGCTTTCCAGAAAGAGTTTTGCTCAGGTGTCACATCCCATTCTCTTTCCTTCTACTATTTTCATGATTGAGATACTTGGCACCTTTCAAAATCAGGGCCTAAATACTTGAGCTGGGAAAATTAAAAAGGAAGATACCCAAAGGGATTAAACATTTGGCAGCCTTGACCAATGTTCTTCAGATCATGTAATCCTAACCCAGCGTAAGAGTTATTCCTCCTGTTATCAGATAGAAGATATCACAGTCAGTTGTAGGAGAGAATCACAAAATCACAGAATGTCCTGAGTTGGAAGGGACTCGCAACGATCACAGTCCAACTCTTATCCCTGCATGGGACATATTCCTGCTCCTCAGCAAAGGCCCAGATACACCAGGGAGACCCATCCTGACATGCATGGTGAGGTCTTCTCTATTGTTCAAGTAAGGTGATGCAGATCTTTCCACCACACCCTCTGAACATCCCCCCTTCTAAACATAATTACTATTAACCTGTTTATCAAAAATTCATTATATGCAAATTTGATAAATAGTTCTCAATCTAGTAATAAAAGGGGTAAGTAAATTAACATCCGGCTGAGATTTAGTGTAAATTACCCAAGCATTGAATAATAACTGGAAACATAACTCAGATGGATAGAAGTTAAAGACGTTACTAGCACACAAAAATAAAGAGCTGCTTGTTCTAAAGGGCGCTCTGAATGCAGACATCTGTGAATTTCTAAGAAATGAGGGAGAAAGAGTAAGAATTCTTCACTAAATGCTGGAAGGGCAGGTCTCTGCTGAGTGGGGATGCTCTATTAGTGACGGTACAGGTGAAATGATCTCCTCTGTGGCCTGTTGTCTTCTACTGAAGAAGATTATTTTAATGCAAGATGATTTCTTTTATGTTTTTAGAACTTCTTCTGAAGAGAAAGAAAAAGAGTCAGAAACTGGTTATCCTTATGAAAGTCTTTATGGCTGCCCTTATGTTCTCATATGACAAATGTATGCTAAACCCTGCTGTTAAAAGAGTCCCTGACCATTTATTTTTGCCTGGAGTCTGATTTCCAGTGGTTTCCCTACCTCCTTAAACAAACTTCAGCAAAAGAGTACATGAAAGCACTTGGCCATGAACTCATTTGCTGTTTGTCCACAGAACAGCAATCAGGCATAAGGAAGTCTGACCTGGGAATGGTGTCCTGCCACGTGTCGGTGGTGCCCAGCCAACACTGAGGTGCTCCCGTGCTGCAGCTGCATTGTGGGGAATCTGCCCACACCTGTACCATTGCCCCAGTCCACTCTTAACTTGCTGCTGTTGCTGGCAGCTGTTTTCAGTGTGCCAGCACAATCAGAAACAAGGTCTGTTGACATAGTAAGCAGAGTAAAAACTACAAACCATTTAAAGTGTCTTAGTACTGGGTTTTGAACATACAATATTTTGCAACTGAAATCCTTACTGAATCCTTATTGAAAGAACACCAGGAATACCAATAACAGCAGTAGTCTATAACATTTTCACTAATTATAGCATGTTTCAAGAATTTCTAGTCACCTACAAAGCCTATTAAGCCCATGTCTTTGTTGGCTCTCACTTAAACCTGCTTCCGCCTCTAACAGAGGTAGAAATATATTTAAAGTCCTTCACAATTTCACAGGGTGAGCGAAGGTTCCCGTATGACAAGTTTTGGAATGCCTGTAGACCAAAACCAGAACATAGCAGAAACTATTCCCTTTCTTTCTCCTCCATGAGTTTGGATTTTGGGCCACTCCTCAGGCCCACTCAAGATATTTACAACAGCAGGACTACATTAAACTCCAGAGGCATTTGTTTGAATGCAACAAGTCCAGCTCATTAAAATTAAGTTGACTTGAACAGTTTGCTAATACCAGAGTCAAACAAGTTTCAGAGCACAAGAAACATCTTTATTGGATTTAATTGTTATCATTTATTTAGGCTTCTTACAGTCCTGCATTCATTTGTACGAATGATGCACGTGCTCAGCTGCCACGTCAATCGACATATTGTAAAATGATTAAATGAATAAATATTCGGCTATGGGTATAAATGACCTATCCTAGGGGACAAGAGCCATTATTCACTGAGCATAATGCATCTCAAGAAAAGCAATGAAATTAATCAGAGGTCTGGAAAACCTGACATCTGAGGAAAGATTAAAAGAATTGGGGCTGTTTATCCTAAAAAAGAACATTTAGTAGAGGACATGATAACAATTTTCAAGTATGTTGACAGCTGTAATAAAGATGGAAGTAAAATCAGTTTTCCACATTTATGGTGGAATGGGGAAAAAAAATTAAGGGATTTAAATTGCCGCAAGGGAGACTCAGGTCTTGTGGCAAGGGAGAAAAATAGGTTTCCTGGGGAAATTCTAACCTGGAGAGTAAGGAGCGCATATACCTTGTCAGTAGTGAGATGAGTAAGGTGAACCGTGCTGGGAACACAGCCCCGATGACATCCCCTGGTGCTTTTCCAGCCATGTTTCCCTATGAGCCACACAAAAGCTCACTCTATTGGAGAGGAGTAGAATGTCTTGCTAATTGAATGTCAAAGCAATTAAAGTAGGTATAGACTTCTCTCAACATTATCTTGACTTGATAAAATAAAGTTGTTTTGACAATGCACACTGACAATTCCCGATTTTCAACCACTGCTATTTTTCTTGAGGCGACACATGGAAAACGTTGAGACTTTAGAGTGAATTTTCAAAATATATGCAGAAATATTTCTTTCAGACAAAAATGATCAGCGATTTTCAAGATATTTTTATGATCACAACCACTTGTGACTTACAAGTTTAACTCCCTCCCACCCTCCCCACAAACACTACTGGACTGCTACATGTGACGCTTCCCTAATACGGTTTAACAGGTTTGCCTTCCAGGCATGCTCAAGTTCATGGTCCAGCCCATACGATGACATGTACAGAACTTAACACTAAAATTTTAGGCTGGCACAAAATTCATCTCCCTGGCTTCATCCACTGCAAGAAGGGCCAAAAGTTAACTCTGTTTCAAAGTACCTCACTGTTCATTCTCATTTCCTCTTTTGAATTAGGGTTTTTAAAGTATCCAGCAAGAAAAAGACATCTTAGTTGACAAGCTTGCTCTCCAGAAGAGAGAGTTCATTCTAAGGAGGGTGGACTGAGAATCTAAGTATACAGCTTTTTCAACAGCTGATATTTTGTCTGGAACAAGATGCATAAGTGTTTGGTAAGTTACTTATGAAGAATAATTGGCCGGTTCTGCTAAGCAGGGGCATTTATGAATTCTGCTATCAACATTTGACCTTTGCAAATCGTATTTCCAGAGCTCTGGTTGCACACCTTTCCTCAGCATGGCCTATGTGAGATAAAAAATAAATGCCTTTATTTATTGTCATTTTTTTTTCCTGTCATTTGCATAAGTAGTCTATTAAATGCGGCTCACTCTTTTCTAATGCCTGCACTTACTGAGCTCAATGGCAAAAGTCTCAACGTTGCCAAGAAGACTCATCCAGTACTTACTGCATTCCCACTTTGCTCTCCCTCAAGCTTCCCTCACTGCTTTACAAAACTAAAAAATAATGTACATCAACAAAATAATGTAACAATGACATCACATACGACTGAAGAAGACTGTTCATTGGTTTAATTAAATGCCAAAGGTAAATATTGCGAAGATATAGAAATGAGTGGAGGCAAGAGCCTGGAGAAGAGAACGTTCTCTGAGATCTTAGAGCAGCCTTCCAGTACTAAGGGGGGGCTCCAGGAAAGCTGGGGAGGGGCTCTTAATCAGGGATTGCAGGGATAGGATGAGGAGGAAGAGTTTGAAGCTGAAAGAGGGGAGATTTAGGTGAGATCTTGGGAAGAAATGTTTTCCTGTGAGGGTGGGGAGGCCCTGGCCCAGGTTGTCCATGAAGTGGTGGTTTCCCCATTCCTGGAGGTGTTCAAGGCCAGGTTAGATGGGGCTTTGAGTACTACCCCTGATGTAGTGGGAGGGGTCCCTGCCCATGGCAGGCGGGTTGGCACTGGATGGGTTGTAAAGGTGCCTTCAAACCCAAACCATTCTATGATGGTGATTCGGTGAAACTGGGAGAACAGAGAAAGAGCATGGAGTGCCATCCAGAGAAACATCCTCAGTTCTGAAAGCTCTAGGGCCTGGCAGGGACCAGGAATGCCACCAAGGTCCTTCATATACACCCTGAGCAGCGGACAAAAAAATAGAATGACTGCATTTACATCAGTATAAAGTATTGGTCTTAAGTGTGGCATCAAACATGACCCCTTGCAGGCTTTCTACAGCTATGCCTTGGACTAGGCATTACTCCACAGTTTAAAAATAAAACCACAAACCAAAAAGTAAACAAGCACCAGAAACATCTTAAAAAAGAAAAAGAGGGGAGAGAGGTTTCTCAGTTACTCTCTATGATATGAGCAAGTAGAACATGAACAATTAGGACCACACAACTCAGTTTTTAAAGAAACCCCGATGCAGAAGCTAAATTATTTCAGTACAATGCTGCTCCACAGAAAGAATACTCACTCCTTAAAAGTGTAGGTGCAGGGATGAGAAATACAGGCAGGAAGAAGGGGGAAGCAGAAACCAAGCTCAGAGAGGCTCCTGTGAAGGCAGCTGGGCTCTTCCGACCCTCAGCCTCCCCTCGGCTGCCAGCTCACACGTGGTCCCGCAAGTCCTACTTTCTGTTTCTATTTCTTTTCTCTCCAATGAGTGCTTTGTTCGCGGTTGTTTCTGTGCCTGAACTGCTGGAGCCCGAGGCTGCCAGCACCCAGCTTAGCCTCTGGGATGTGCTGGTTTGCCACATCTGAAATACCCACCATGCCCCCCAAACATTGGTATCAGCATACCTGAGGGGGTTACAAAAGAAGGATACTTACCCTAGCTATTGGATAAAATGTAAAAGTACCGATTCAGAGGCGGTTTACATTAAAAAAAAAAAAAAGCCCCACCCAAAAAGCGATTTTTTTTCCTGATTCTGATTCCCTGCAACCTGATCCAGTTGGGAGGTGCCCCTGCCCATGGGGTTGAAACTGGATGGGCTTTAAGGTTCCTTCCAATCCAAACCATTCTATGATTCTCATGTCTTGTTATTTTTAATTTAGCAGCCATCAAAAAACACATTGGCGAGGACATCACCATGGACACCCCAAACCAAATTAATTCCTGGCTCCATCAAACTCCATGCACTTGTGCCTCACCAGCAATCTGGCCGTTTACCCTTTCTGTATGCTACTCTGTTTTAAAGTGTGTCCTTCCAACTCTAAGGGTGCTTTTATACCCTTTCCTTCCAGGGCCTGCACACCCCACTGCAGAAAACCCAAACTCATCCATCTTTTCTGCTTTTGCTCCACAGAGCAAACCGTTCCACAGCCACATGGCCGTCTTTCCTGCTCAGATCGTGCTCATCCGCACTTTGACAAATCCAGAGCGGCTCCAATGATATTAAAGGTATTGGTCCGGACTTACACCAGAGCAAACGAGCACACAGCTTGACCTTTTCTCTCCTTCCTTTCAGACCTCCTAATGGCTTTTTTAATAGAAAAGATAAAATATTTGTGAGACAAAGGAAATCCCTCAAATACCATGTAAATTCCCCTTCTAATTTTCCCAGATATGTTTTGAAACTCCTTATTTTTTAAGAAACTGCAAAGAGAAATAGGCAAAACTTTCCCCTCGGACTCTACTGCCACCCTTGTAAACTGCTGCTTGTCCCCCCAAGACACCACGCTGGCAAGTCTGGGATAGGGGACCTTGCTTTGGAAGTGTCCTGGCATTTCAGCTCACCCCTTCACTTTACACATCAGAATTTCCTGCAGTCTGAGAGATACAGCTTTGCTTTCGCCTCTGAAGGTTAATGTTAATGAAATCTTATGGACCTCATTCAGCAAAGGACAAGCCCATGGATTCCTTTCGGTTACAGGTTCTTAGGCAATGCAGTAAAATACAGCATCTTTCTTTAAACAGGTTTTCTTGGTCCCTCTGTTTACTTTTAACTCATTCTGCACCAAAAGCTCCTGAAGTTTCTGGTTTGGCATTTCTTTATTAATTTTTTAGAAGCACACTAAACAGATTAATACACGTTTAGCTTCATTGTGCCTTTTAAATTTATTAACAAGCATGGCTTTTCTGAAATGAATGAAAGCTAATGTTAAAAAATACTTTTATTCTCCACCTCAAAAAGTATTTTTGCTGAAATCAAAATGTCCCACTTTCATTTGTGTCATTTTTTTCAGCCTAGTAATCATGGCAAAGCAGCATTACTAACTTTTGAGTCATCAGTGGCACAAACAAAGCTTTCACAAATTGTAATAATTTCTCATCAAGGCTTCCCCACAGAGAAAAAAATAACAAATTAACACAATGTCACATATCAGAAGTCAAAGGCTGGTACAGATTTGGGGGAATAAAAAAAATTCCAGAAAAAAAGAAGCAGAGCATCTCACAGAAACAGGAGAGCGTGAAATGGAGCTGCACTTCTGCAGAGGCCCTGTGCTGTTCAGGGAAGTTTGCTTGTGCAGAAAACCCCTCACCATTCACACACTGCAGTCTTCTCACTGACAAAACAGCTGGGAAACCCCTCTCCTGAGCAAGAAGCTCCAAACTTGCTCTTCTTCTGACCTTGTGGGTAATCTCTCCGCTTTCCACAATAGCAAAAAAGAAATTGCAGTCCTATCTCTTTTCTTTTATACTAGAAATAAGGAAGATAACGAAGTTTTAATCCACAGAATGGGTGAGGTTGGAAGGGGCTTCTGAAGGCCACCTTGTCAAAAGCTCCTCTTCTCCAGGTTTAACAGTCCCATCTCCCACATTCTTTCCTTATGGGAGAAGTGTCCTAGTCCCTTCATCGTATTCATGGCCCTTCATCGGACTCTCTCCAGTGTGTTCATATATTTCTCGTATTGAGAAGCCCAGAACAGGACCTATCACCCCAGGTGGTCCCACCAGTGCCAAGCAGAGGAGAAGGATCACCTCCCTTGACCTGCTGGCAGCATTCTTCCTGGTGCAGCCCAGGACACTGTTCACTTTTGCAGAAAGTGCACGTAGCTGGCACATGGTCACCTTGATGTCCAACAGGACCCAATGCTACTTATTCCCTGCAGCTGCATTTCTTCCTGTCAGCACCGCATTTTCCTCTACAGCTTCACCTCCTGCTTCCCAAGCACCTTTCTGCTGCTTATAAATGATCCCTGGCTCACCGTAGCTGTTACTGCAATCACTGCACGAGTCTCTTTTTCCACATCCACCAAGTAAAAATTCACAAACCTAAATTAAATTGCCAGTGATACAACCCCATCGCTCTCTTGCAACCCTGACAAAAAAGGATGGCTCTCCTGCATGGGCAGTCTGCATGGACCTCAGTTTAATTAAAAGCCCACAGGAGTCATTGATCCACAATCACATCCTTTAGTATTTTTGCTGATGCTGTGACTTCAGGACAAATCTGGAGTTTATTTAGAAATGCATTTTAACGTTCAGCACAGAATAATTCTTTCCTTTATCACAAACCTTTTCTCCTGTTCAGCCTTGGTTACCAGCCTGCTGGCACACCCATCAATTGCTCATTGCCTTCTGGAGAGACCATCTGAGAAGCAAAGTTTACTCAGCAAGGGTAAGCCTACCAGATCACAAACTATTAATATAGAATCATGGAATGGTTTGGGTTGGAAGGGACCTTAAAGCCCATCCTGTTCCAACTTCCTGCCATGGGCAGGAACACCTTTCACTGGGTCAGGATACTCAAAGCCCCATCCAACCCGACCTTGAACAGCTCCAGGAATGGAGTAGCCACTACTTCCCTGGGCAACCTATACCAGTGCCTCACCACCTCACAGGAAAACATTTCTCCATAAGATCTCAATTAAACCTCCTGTCTTTCAGCTGAAAACCATTCCCTCTCATACTATCCCTGCATGCCCTGATCAATAGACCCTCACAAGCTTCCCTGTAGCCCCTTTCCATTCTGGAAGGGACTGCACTTCTGCATAATGCTTACTTTCGGTCCATTTTTTATCCATAAAACTAATTCATTTATATGTGCAATTAATGTCCTAAAACTGCAGCTTTCCAAATCTCAGGACTCATCGCACTGGACAGCACTGAAACACCTCAGGTGTCTGTATGTATTTAAATAAATAACATGTGAGCAAATCTTGCCCCGGTACATGATTACTGAACCTTTCACAGAGAACACACAGTGTATTTTTTTCCCTACTACTGCCTTATTTTCTTCCCTTCTCCTCAAATACAGTGTGTCTATTAAGGATTATAGGGCAGAGAATGGTTTTTATTAAATATTAAATTTTCTACAGTATATGTAATTTGGAGTTTGTCAGATCCGACCCTCAGTAAGTTATGAGCTCAAAATTTGTAGACTAGAATAGACTATATATTTTATTGGATCTCCACTGGGCAGCATCCATCATGTACTTTCTTTTACCCCTGTCAGTAAGTAACAATTAAGGTGACTTTACGACAACAATTCTTATAACAGATACTCACAAAAGTTTACAAACTCTTGACTACACCACCAAGCCACCAGCCTGAGCTTCAGGCAACCATGAATCTTCTCAAGGACTTCTGGAAGTCAGAAGTTACCCTTTGTGAGTTAGACTTTAGTAGTTGGCTTTGCCTCAATCTGGTTAATCCTCGAGAAACACAAACAGCCCCAATAGTGGGGCTGTGGAAGTGAGCGTAGGGTAAAGCCAGCGTTTTGCTGATCTAGTCTGGAACTTATGCCACCAAAGAAGTTTTCTTCTTGAAAGAAGCTTCTACCATGCCCAAAATCCTCCAGTTCCAGCTCTGCACTCCCTTTCAACACATCCTTACCCTTAAGCAGCAATTTACAAGCATGAAGGGGGGAAAAAGTCTTTTCAGCTCCTTAGAAATGAAACCTCTTACTTAACGCCTTGCAAGTTATCTGCAAAATGTCAATTCTTTTAGGAATTATTGTTGTGAAAGAGAAAATCAAGATCGTTTACATCCATTTTATGCTTCAGTCAGCCTGGAACCCAAAGCAGCTGAGTTACTTCTTTATTTACTGCTATTCTGAGGTGTGAATACAAAAAGGTCTTTCTCATCCTCATGAACCTGAGCAACCAGAGGGAGTAATGCAAAATCCACCAGAGGGAAAGAATTCCTCAATGTGACTCGAAGTGTGTGTCCTTTGAGGATCTCCGGTACCTCATCTCATAAGCAGTAACAGGTAATTAGCAGTTTCAGTACTCAGACATTTCGTGATGTCTGAGAGGTGCCGTACACAACAGCATGAAGAAAGCTCCCATTTGTCACTGGAATAGACCTTGCTGCAGCAAAGCACAAATCCGTGGGTACAGTCAATGACAAGACCCAGTCAACGCTGCTCCTCAATGTTAAATACAGGACAGATTTGGGTATTATCGCTTATTTCTGTATTCTGTAGAACTCAAGACAAGTGAGTTGAGGCTAAATACCAAGAAAACATCAGTAAGAGTGGAATTACGCCTTCAAGGCTTATTTTTCAAACAATCCTAAACCAAGCAGCCTCATCACCTATTTTTATTATGTTTAATCTTAGAAGGAGTCCTTTTCACTGAACACACACACCACTGCCAGGGAACGAGATGTAATGGTGCTGTGGCAGCAGGAGATGCTGAGCAGGTAATCAGCTACAAAAGCAAAGTGCATTAAGCAAAGCAGCTGATTTTCAATACTCTGTCAGGGAAAAAAACAGAGAGAATTTTCAAAGGTGGATAAAAATAAATTACTTACATTTACTTTGCCTTTAATGGTGCAAAACTGTGACTCCACAATGTTTAACTTTTTTCTTTTCCAGTTCTACGGTTACTTTGTCAATGGGCAACAGAGAATGAAAAAGCTGCTATTGTGTCTACAACTAAAAAAATAAATTGAGTATTAAATTATAAATATACATATTGTATATGTGATTCAGAATATAAAAAGAAATTTCCACCAAGAGCTCAGAAGTTTTACACTCTATGTGCTGTTGGTATGTTATAGTGTGAAAGGGAACATGGGTTGAGGAGCATCACAGCTCTGAAGACCTTTGTCAGCAGCTTGGCTTCGCCCGCCCTCCCCAACACCCTCCCCAACACCTTGAGGACAGCGCTCAACCAGGAGTGTTTTCAGGCAGATCTTGGGATTTCTCCCAACCCCATCCCACCTTCTGTATGTCTGCCCCTCTCCTTAGCCTAGAGAGGGTACCCAAAGCATAAATTAATAACCAAAGCCCGGCAGCTACACAACATTGGAGCCCCACCAGCTGACAGTGTGGGATTTTTGCTCACTAAATGAACAAACAAAATTAAAGGAAAAAAAATCTTAACTATTCTTAATTATATATAGTTCAGTTGTATTTATCCTGATTCTTTCAATTCTTTTCACTAGGAAGAGTAATTACAAAAAAATTTGACTTTTAACACTACAAGATACAGACTGACTACTGATTCTCTAGTGAGAAATAGAAATTACCTATTTTTAATGCACTTCTGTGAATGCCCACTGTACACACAAACCTTCCTT
Source organism: Dromococcyx pavoninus (assembly GCA_033558185.1). Taxonomy (NCBI): domain Eukaryota; kingdom Metazoa; phylum Chordata; class Aves; order Cuculiformes; family Neomorphidae; genus Dromococcyx; species Dromococcyx pavoninus. The sequence continues at coordinate 921,234 of JAUMJL010000348.1, read as the reverse complement.
TCTGTAGGTTCTGTGTGTGTATACAGGTATTTATAGATGTGTACAACTGGGCAAAAAAATCCAACAAACAAGCAATAAATCATGCACACACACATTCAGAAATCTTCAATAATATTTCAAGTCAGAAGCTTCAATAAATTTACCGGTGGGGACTAAAGCACAACTTGTGCTCAAAGATGAACCGAGGTGGATTTCCTCATTGAACAGATGAAATGAACTCAGAAAAAAAAGCAGCACTACTTTCTGTTTAATTTCCCACCTCTGCTTTTTTTTCCCTTACACACTCTGGCTGTTCCTGGTTCCACAGGCAGTGACATATAGACAGGGAAGGGACATGACATACATAAAGCAAACAGAAGCTGAACAAAACACAAGACGACGGCATTTACAACCCAGCTGACAAAGCCAGTCACTTCACTTTAAATAATGTGGCAGGCAGCAAAAATATAGTAATTACAAGAATTTCATTTTCATTAACTAATAAACCAAGGAAAACAATTTAAGTATCTGAATGTCATTTTTCAAATGAAAATAAACTGTAAACATTTGAATAACATCACAGCAGGGATAATATACCTAAGGAAACCTATTGAAATATGCTAGTGAATTCATCCTCTTTTATCACATTAAAACTGCAATTGACTGTAAACCTCCTACCACTCTCCGCTGAGACTTTAATTGTAAAGATTCCTGTTACATATCATATTAGAATTTAGTTAAAATTGTAGAACACATTATTTCCAATCAGACAGCCAACCATCACTCACAAAGATTTTTAAAAAGGTGATTAATAATTCATCTCAGATAAGGAAAAGATCTATATTTATACCATCTTCTCAGCCACCATAAACTACCTGACAATTGTTCAGTAATGATGCCCAGTAAATTCTTTAAAATGGTAATTTGTCATTCTGTCACTTCATTTGTGACCTAAAATTCCTCACTTGAGGCATCATCAAATAAATTAATCACTTTCCAGGATCCATTTCTCTGTTCTGCACGTTATTATGCCCAGGCTCTCTTGTGTTTCTCTTCATTTACATATATTTAATGGCTCAGCAGTGGTTCACTATGGCACATAACGCACACATCTCATTACAGGTGAAATATTCTAACTGCCACTATCACTGGGAAAGAAAATAACTCTCCCAATTTAATTTTCCTGATGTAACAAAACCATGATTCTTCACTATGAAATGTTGATGCCATCCATCAGTCACAATCAATAAAATCATCATAGAAGTACGCCTTCTTTAGCATCATTCCTTCATACTGGTATTATTTGAGGGAGGTAATTAAACTCATAATATGTAATGAATGTAAATGAAGAAAAAACCCTCATGTTCTCCCTCTAACTATGCTTATTTTACTGCTTTGATTTAAAGTATTTTTACATCTTACAAACTATGAAATACACAAAGCCCTGAAGGAAATGCATCAGAAGTACAGTAAGCATCAATCAATACATATAATGACTAATTAAAAAGGAACATATTTTAACATTAAAAAACCACCAAATGCTGTTATTTATCGATTTTTCACTTAAAATGATGCATTCTCTCTGGACTAATATATTTGCTGTCTCTCTGAAATATAGATTGCAATACACTGGTTTCAAAGTACTGTTGCTTGCATCCGTTAAAAAAACCCAAAGTGATTTTGTGGGCACTTGGTCCACCACAACCATTTAAAAACCACACACATATAGGTATGCAAAATAATCTTACACCAGAGAAAACCTTAATAATCTCAGTCTTTCATACACGTGCCTGTGCTCATATAAGTCAAGAAAGACAACAGTCTCCTAGAAATGATAACTTTTAAAGAAGCCCACCAAAAAAATGGGTTGAGAGCAATGTTTGTTGCTCTTTAAGGAAAAGAGATCGTCTCCCTTGTAGAAACATGACTTTTTTTACATTTAGAAGTATGATGAACACTTCTCTTGTGACGAGGAAGCCCAGAAGGCACCAATACAGCCTGCTTCTGGGAGCCTGCTGGCTACCAGCCTCCCATTCCCCTGGCTCCAGGACCATTGCTTGCCCGTGGCTCGTGGCTGCCCCTAGGACACATAGGGTGCATGGGGCATCCTCCACAAGGAGGATTTTCCAAGAATGAGAAACAATCCCTAGTTTCTGCTCTAAATAATTCATTTTAGGTTTTATTTTAACATCATGTGCATGCAGGGAATTGGGTTCCTCACACTGAGCACAAGGAATAAGGAAGGAATGACGTGGCTGGTGTGACCTGACTGGGCACAAGCTGCCCACAGCACTTTATTTTGCTATCCAGCTAATTGCCATACTGCTATTTTAATAGGCATTCATTTCAGACAAGGTGCTTCATTTCCCCCGACTCCATCAGGTGTGAGGGATGCTCTTAACCCAGTTCATGCGCAGCACGAACTCACCTTTCCATGGCCAGTGTGAAAGGCAAAAATCTCTTTGCCTCAGGGTTACTTGTGTACTGCCCTTGGTTGGGGAGTCAGCTTTGCATCACAGTGACCATCTGAAATAGGTGGTGAAATGCATATTCTGGGAAGTGACGTTTAGAGTATGGTTGGAATAGAAACAGGAAAAAGAATGCACAATAGAAAAAAATATTGTTAATAACTACTAATACACAGCTCCGCATGAAACCTGCACCATGGAAAAGAAGAGAAGGCACAGGCTTTTTACGTATATTTCATTATTTTTCATCATAATAATTTTAAACTATCATTTCTATATATCATTATAATTTTTCATTTCAGGGCAATTTTCCACCAAGAAGGTAAGTTCAATTAAGTGGGTTTCCCACTCTGCAGTGGGCATGACAAGCGGCCACCTCTGTCCATATGGGCGCTGTCGTCACCCCAGTACAGGGCGGCCCTTGAAATGGGCAGCAAGACACAAATTATCTACAGGCTTTAAAAAATTCAAGACTTCAAAACCCACTAATTAGTGGGTATTTCTACTAATACCAGTGGGTATTTCTACTAATACCAGTGGGTATTTGTATTTTTCTTCATTCTGCCACTGCAGAGCTTTGCAGCAGCCACATAGCCCAAGTCAGAGGCATCAGTGCTTCCATTTCTCCGTGTTCCAGTTCAGCTGCTTCCCAGTCCAAGGCAATTAGTGCAATTAGTGCCCGGAGCGCCCTTCCCTGGCCACTCAGGGGGATGGGAGCAAAGGGGAGGGAATTGTCTCCCGTGAATAATGCTGTTCTAGCAGAGCTGATCAGTGGCTCCACGCACTTCAGCATTTCTCTTTGGTAAATATATGAGCACGGCACCACCTCTGAGCATCGGAGGGGACCGACAGCCACCGCTGCCCCTTCACAATGCCAGGGTGAACAGGAAAAAGGAGGGACCCACACAAACCATAAAGCATTAAAAGACATTTAACACCAGCTCTACTTATCGGGTGATGAAAGGTAAATAAAAAAAAATAATGTCAGTTGTCTATTTCTTGACACTTCTTTGCTAACAGAGATAACAAATAGAGCGAGTTGTTCTCATTAACCCCTTGATGCTGGGATTCGCTGCCTTCTGCTGCACCTGCGTCAGGGAGTAAAACGCTCTATAAATGTATTGCCAAGAAAGGGAAATCTCTTCTGGGTAATTGCATTCTGCCTCCATACAACGACCTCACAGCTATCAGCTCACGCAGACTCTTACGTTACTCACATATGTACATAAACACAAACCCACACTCGTTTCTTCGGTCCCCATCTCCCAAACTGGTTTACTCCATGTTGTTGAGCAGTCATGTTTCCCTCCAGAGCCAGTTGTAGTTCTGTTCAAGGTGAAGTAAACTCTTGTTGTAGGTTCCTTCTACAGGTTACACAACTGCATTTACAGAGAATATTCAAACTCGATAAGAGCACAATTTAAAACAAGACCTGAGCTTATGGCACAAATTAAACTCAATAAAAACTGACAACGTCATGGCCAAGCTCTCTTGACCTAGAGACCTACAGACTACCTCAGACAGAATGATCTACACACACCCACACAGATCTCAAATTCTCTAATCTTGGATTGAAACCCCCAAAACAGACAATACTCTCCTCTGTAGCATTTTTGTAGTCATCCTACCCATAGAAAGTGAAGGATGAGGGAAATCAGAGCAGGAGCTACCAGCAGCACACACCTTTTATACCACCGGCCAGTGGAACACCAAAGCCAGGCGATCCTATGCCTGGGAGAAGCCACCCTCCTGATGGACAGGTCCACAGTCTCAACCTGACAGAAACCAGACCTGGATCAGGCACCACCAACTACCCATTCTCCACACGTATAGGGCTGTGGGGGGAATTTATCCCGCTCCTTACATTCTGGCGAACTGATCTACAGCTATGTCTATGCAGTACTTGAACATGCCATATAGGCCTGCCACCATACCACAGCAGGAGCAGGCAGCACATGTACAAGTGGCACTTCAGCCCAAACTCACATTAACCATGCAAACACAAATTTTCATGTCAGATTCCAACTTGGATATCGCTCTACTTCATTTTGAAAAGAGATTTCAACAGCGTATGAATAGTAATCATTGTACTTTGAAGCTGAGGGTTCAGAATGCAAGGCTTCAAAACGTGATGCTACAGGTGAAAGTGTAGTCCTCTCCTCCACTTTCTGTCTGCAGACTAGGTTGATTTACCACAGAGAAATATTTTAAGGACTGATTAAAACAAGAATCTGTTTATCAAGTTTGCCACATACAAGCTCGGTACTCTTCTGGTACCGCTATTTATTCAGCTACTCAAAAACAGCATTCCAGATAATTTTTCATATTAACTTGTCATTTATGTACATAATGCTGAATTTTGGATTTTTTAAACCTAATAATTATGACCAGTTGAGCAACATTAGCACATCCCTGGTAACGTTCTCTGTTATCTGTATCAGGCATTTCTTAACTCGCTCATACGCTGAATCCAAACTACCTACTTTAAGTTCACATTCTGTCTTTCACTATTGAATTTCATACAGCAACCAAACATTTATGATCTTCACGACTTCTAGAAATTCTAGCGCCATTGAAGTAAACACCAGAACTCCCACTGGTTTCCACAGGACCAAGGCTTCACTGTTACAGTCATTTCCAATGACATAGAAGAGAAAATATTACATCATGTATTTCTGGTTTTCTCCTTTTTTCCAGTAAGTGTTGTCACTACCACTTGTATGCAAGGCCCAGGAGATACAACACAACCAGCAAAGTTTTCTTCACAGCAATTATAATACTTGCGCATAATATGCCTTGTGAGAGGACTACGATTAATTTTTACTACTCATTTGGTGGCTTTGCTGTTACAATAGTGTAGTTTATGCATGAAAAGTCTGCTATCTGTAACGTTTGTAGTTCTTAAATTCTTTAATAACTACTTAGATAACCAACAGATCCAGGAGTGCACATCAGGGTGAATATGCTATGAAACAGGACCATTATTACATTCAGTCTGGCAACTCTGGTCTCATGATGTAAGCAAGTTTGTTACCAATCACGAGAGGCATATTTTAATATGGTTACTTATTTCTCCACAGCCCCTTGGAATTACACCACTTTGCTGTTTAAAAGTTTACTTCTGAAATTTTCGATTTATTATATAAGTGTTTGCCTGATGAGAACTTCAAAACTGCTGAACACAAGAATAATAGAATCGCAGAATGGTTTGAGTTGGAAGGGAGCTTAAAGATCATCCAGTTCCAATCCCCCTGCCTGATAGTGCTACTGAGGACATAAAGCTAACAGTCTAATAGGGTCCCAGTCACCCCAGTGAGTTTACCATAACATTTGCATGGCAAGGGCACATACATGGTTAAAGACAATTAAAAAATAATAATTTGATCTTAAGGCAAATTTGACTTGGTTCTAAGCCTTTGTATCTTGGGGTTTAATGATAACTGGCTAATCACAAAACATTCCACGGTAATAAAGAATCCATAATTTCCTACAGCTTGAATTGCAGGTTGCAATTGAAGATGGAATTTGCTCTTGAGTGCAACTGTTTCACTGCTGCGGTTACACAAACTTCATGGTCAAAACAACTTCAGATCAATCTTGAACGGTTGTTCTGGAACACTTTGCAACTCCAGAGTCTAGAGTGTAACCTTTTATAGGTGAAGATAAAAAGGTGAGTCTTTCATCAAACACAGAAGGATTGCAAAGATACCATGGAAGGCACGACCATGGTCTATATCTCAGACAGCTTTATGGTTCTTACAAGGTGGGAAAGGCATCCTTGTTCTGGGCTGCTGTGCTGTCCCACCACCCACAGGTTATTTAAAACTCCTGGATGGTGAGTCTGATAATGAAGAACAGGCTATGTTCTTCAAAAGCACCAACACTTTATTTGTCCTAACAACAATAAACACCATATCTCAGCCAAAAAGGCAATGTGTAAGCCTCAATTTTGCCCAAGCATCAGTAGAACCAGCTGACTGCACCCTGCAGATCTGAGGAAACACGGTCACACCCACAGCACAGCAGACTTACCTGACCTATCCAGTATCCTCAAGCAGATTGAGATGCAGAAGTTTGGCCAGGCAGAGCTGCACATTCCCACAGGCAGTAAAGCAGACACAGGTGACCCAGAGTGAAAGCTGAATGCAAACTCCATCACCAACAGTAGGAACTTTCAGTCCTCCTGGTGAGGAGGTCAGCAGGTATAACACTAAAAAGGAGCTACTAGTGCTACTAAATTGCCTCATGTTGCGCTTTTTCATGTCTCTTTTTCTAGATGCAGCCTGCATTGCAATACACACACTCATCAGTCTGGCAGACTTTTTCAGGTTTCCTTCCCATTTTACAACAAAGTCTTGGGAAGGCAAAGCAAAAAACTCACCCACCAACAGAGACCAGGTACAAACAAAGTCTGTAGTAAGTCTACTATATTAAAATACCTCAAGAGTCCTCATTTTAAATTAAAGGGTGCAACTCCAAAATTCAGAGCTGGACTTTGGTATGGGAGAAGGAGATTTACCCAAGGGCAGATATGTCCGCTGTTGATGGAATCATCCCTTCAGGCTCTGCTCACCGGGTATTTTTGCTCAGAGACCTGCAGACCACTCTGAGCATTTCTGGGTTTGCAGACAGAGAACACGGGCAGTGCTGCTGCCACCTCACCACAGGGCTAAGCATTCCCAGCCGCTCTTTGAGGTCTTGGCCAAAAAGTGACCCATAGGCTGCCACGCACTACCATGGCTGCAAAAGCTAACCTTAGCCCACAGCCCAGAACTTTTCCCACCCCACCTTTCCGCACAGAAGTTTAAAATACATTTCACCTGTTTGTGTTGAAGACAAACACAGGCTTTGATGGCTTTATGGACAGATTCTTCAGGAACACCACTAACTCTCAACAGTCCACTGCTGCTCACTGAAGGTTTCCAATAAACCACTAGCAAAATGCACATTTTATGCCTGTTAGGGCAGAGGGAAGTGCTCTGCAGGGCACTTAACTGCCTTCTCTGGCATAGATATAAGAGCCAACACTGCTGACAAAATCACTGTGATCGGTACCACTTTCAGTCTGCTTAGAAAACAAACCCTCAGCTCACAAGGACAGGGATCTGTTGGAGCAACTCTAGAGGAGACTACAAAGATGCCCTGAGGGCTGGAGCATGTCCCGTACAAGGACAGGCTGAGAGAGTTGGGGTTGTTCAGCCTGGAGAAGAGAAGGCTCCAGGGAAACCTTAGAGCAGCCTTCCAGTACTGAAAGGGGCTCCAGGAAAGCTGGGGAGGGGCTCTTGATCAGGGAGTGCAGGGATAGGATGAGGGGGAATAGTTTTCATCTGAAAGAGAGGAGACTGAGATGAGATCTTATGGAGAAATGTTTTGCTGTGAGGGTGGGGAGGCCCTGGCACAGGTTGCCCAGAGAAGCGGTGGCTGCCCCATCCCTGGAGGTGTTCAAGGCCAGGCTGGGTGGGGCTTTCAGCACCCTGATCCAGTGGGAGATGTCCCTGCCCATAGCAGGGGTTTGGAACTGGAGGTCCTTTCTGACCCAAACCATTCCATGATTCTATGAAACCCTCTAACAACTGAAAGACCTTAAAGGAGGGTTAAGACCCTACAGGCAGCCAGTCCTGAACTTCTTTAACTTCCCAGAGCTGATTGCAGCAACCTGGTTAGTGCAGCAACATTATCTTCCCCGTAGAAAATGATGTATGCGGTTAGCTCGTGCGCGTAACTGTCTGTCTCGGGACTGCAATCCATACATCTGCGAGTACATTAGGAGCTGACACCCTCGAAAACGCTGGCAGCATCAACATCTAATCGATATGCATGTTCACCAGCAAAGCTGACTAGTACATCTGTTCTGTGAAAAAACATACATTCTGCCTCTAGTACAATCACTGTAATTAAAAATTAACATGCATTAATTGTTGGAGCTGATGTAAACAGCTGATGTTCCACTTAGCCCTGTCTTCTGTACATATCATTAGGCAAAGCCAAATATTGTTAAGTAAACAGGCAACACTTACAAAAAGAAATAGAAAACTAATTCCAACTAAATAAATTGACAACACAGCACAAGTCGTATTAAAACAGTTGAGATAATTATTAGGCTACTGGACTAACAGAGAGAAAATCATAGAAGACATACTTAATTGTTTGAATCTCATTTCAGTAAATGTATTTAGGCACAGTGTGAAATATAATCTAACTTGAATGTGCGTGCAGTGTTTTCCCAGAAGCAGGATGTGTAGTATATGTTGTTGAAATAAAAATAGAAGTTGGAGTTTGATACGCAGGTAAAAACAAATAACATCCCAAATGGAGCAAACTCGACCAACTGCTTCAGCATTCGATTGTCTCGAGAGAAATTCAGGTTGGTTATGCAATGCTAAAGGGTTTTTTTCCTTCCTCAGTTACATCTGCAAAATTCCCATCAATACCAGTGGGAGCTCCATGCAGACACCAAGAGAGGAACACACTCCTGAGGAGTTACATCCTACTTTGTATCATTGTTATTTAAATGTCATAGCAAAATAATTTCTCCAATTTGTATACAAAAAAAAAAAAGGCAAATAAAGCCCCAGCAAATGTGCCTGGTGCTGCACATCCAGAGCTGCTGCCTCAGATCACAGCGGCATCGCTGCAGATTGCCTGGGGGGTGTCAGCTGCTGGTACCCCCAGGCTGCTCGCCAGGGCTGGGTGCCTCCACTGTCAATCTCACCACTTCTCCCTCAAACTAAGGGAAAGCTGAAGTTTAAAGGACACTGCAGGTAGGGAAAGGGAACTCTGCCAGCAGTGGCCAAATCATATCATGCACACTCTATCACTCCTGTATTTTAAGAGCTCTGTGTGTCATTTTAGCTATGCAAAGGGCCCCCCCCTTTGGGGTCAGGGCAGGCTGGGTGCTCATAGTCAGCACCCATGGGAGACCACAGAATCATAGAATGGTTTGGGTCAGAAGGAACCTCAAAGCCCATCCAGTTCCACCTCCCTGCCATGGACAGGGACACCTCCCACTGGATTAGGGTGCTCAAAGCCCTATCCAGCCTTCCCTTGAACACCTCCAGGGATGGGGCATCTACAACTTCCCTGGGCAACCTGTTCCAGTGGCCACCCTCATTGTGAATAGCTCTCCTCCATGCAAAAGCTTTCCTCTACAGGGAGGAAAGCGCCCATGAACCCAGGAACTACCACGCATCCTTTCAGTGAGACACTGAATTCCAGGGCTTGAGAGCGAGTACTAATTACTTAGTGGCTCTTGTCATTTGAATGAGTCAGAAGCTCGTAAAATTTAGGCTTGGTGTGAAAGACAAATTTTGGTTTTGTTTGTTTGTTTACAAAAATCAACTTCAAGTGGGAATACCATGAAGGCTCTTTTTTTTAATAGTCAAGATACATTTTATGTGTTGATTATTGCTGAGGAATTTCACTAATCCACTCCAATACCATCTGCACACAATCCCCAGTTTTTCTCTGCTACGTCCACGAAGCCAGTGATTGACTGGGACCCACAGCAAACAAATTTCTGTCTCGTTCCCAGCTTCCATTGAGCTGTGCCATTTCTGCTACTTCCAAAAAACCACAATCATTCTTTTTTTTTTTTTTTTGTGCTGGGAGGTATTTGAAACATAAAAGTGTCACAAGACAATTGCACCTTTATATCACTACTCCAAACTGGACGTGGAAAATGGGTTGTAGAGCAGCACATACATCTGCTTCTCCCTCTCAGATGCCCCAAGAGTTCATTTGGCTACACAACACCAACTGGGTGCTGCCTGCAGTCCCCCCACCTTCCCCTTGCCTGCAATCTCCCCTGTGGATGGGGAAGGCACAGAAAAGAAGGGTTTGGTCACTATAATGATAGGAAAACCATAATTACGGAGTGAAAACTAAACTCATGAGCCATACCTAGGTATATCCATTGTGATAGGAGCTTTAAAGAAATTGCTGGAGACTTCTGGAAAAGTTTAGTAATTAACTATATGGAAATACATAGGGAAACCATGCTTCATAGATGGCTTCTCCACAATTGCAATTGGTTGTAATACTAACATTCTTGGAATTTTGAGGCAAAAATGTCTCATTACTGTTACCTAACCATGAACAATGTAATTTAAAAGTTGAAATGTAAAAACATTCCGAATAAAACACTCCAAAACAGCATTGAAACATCACAATCCTCTACGTTTAATTTTACTACGGTTTTGTTGGTGTGCTAACATTAGACTTAAAGCTGATAAAACACTTCAGCACTTAAGGACCTTCCTGCTGCAGACATTCATTTTTAACCAAATCCCTCAGGTATGCTGTTTTTTTTAAAGGCCTGCCACACCTCACAGCTGAAGTTCCCACCCAACTCCTTGCCCCGAAACCCCTTAAAGGTTCACAGCACTGCTCAGCTGTTTCATAACAATATCAGGCTCATGATGAACCAAATGAGTTCTGATTTGTGCTATTTAATGTCCTAATGGCTTGACTAGTTAGGTAGATAATTACACAGTATGATTTATCCAACCCATTTATAAATATTTATAATAATGGATAGATTAACCTTTGGGATTTCTATCCTGCAATCCCTTCGGTGGAAGAGGGTTCACTCCACTGCAGCAGCGAGTGCTGTTTCCTGTGTGTGAGCTCTTGTGTGGGTGGTGGGACAGCTCTGTCCATGGGGAGCAGTGGCCAGCACCCAAATTCAAGGGGTCTTGGCTGGAAACCACTGCTCCCCAGGCAACTCCACCCAGACAGAAATGCATCTCCAGAGTTATTTGCCAATTTTATTCAACCAGAAAAAAAAAAAAAACACAGGAGATTAGGAATCTCAGGCTTCTGCTGAACAATACCAAAACAACCTATTTCATGGAAGGAAATAATTCCATTCTCAGACCTCCAAAACCACACATTTTTCAGAAGAGCTTCAGATAGAAACTTGGGTCAGTCAAAAAATTCACTTGGATGAGTCTGTTCACTCCTCTAGGACCATGGTCCGAGGGGTGGGAAGAGGCACGCGATCCTCTGGGAGCAGACGTGGCACCCATGCATGATGGTGAGTCACGGCAGCCCCCGCTGCCCCTCGGGCACAAGGGGTGCATTGTCGGCAGCGACAGGCGCCGCGATCGCTCCGACGGCGTTATCCAGCCCCAGGACGGGAACGCCAACGCTTTGCTTGGCGGCAACAAAGGGTCAGTGTTTGCTGCCGCAGGGGCCGCACGCAGGAGCCACGGCCAGAGGAAGGGTCTCGACCTGCAAAGCACTGCACGCAAAGAGCAGACAGCAGCTCAGGAGACAGGCAGAGTCTGATGTTGGTGTGCTGTGGCAGCCCTCCAGAGAAATAGATGTAAGCTAAAAATTTTAATTCAATAACCCCTCCTATTATGGAGTCAGATATGGCACTTCATCTGACAGAACTCTTTCTCAGGACTGGCAAAAACCACGCTAAATATACATTAGATACAAAGAATATGACTTGGTCTTCCATGTTAAATATTGGTTTTGCATTTTTTACTTAGTTGGAGCAGATCCAAGCCTCTGTCTGTTGCATTTCTGAATTTTGATACAGTATAAGCTCTCCAAATTCTGTATCATAGAATCACAGAATGGTTTGGGTTGGAAGGGACCTTAAAGCTCAGCCAGTTCCAATCCCTGCCATCGGCGCGGACACCTCCCACTGGATCGGAGTGCTCAAAGCCCCATCCAACCTGGCCTTGAACACCTCCAGGGATGGGGCAGCCACCACTTCTCTGGACAACCTGGGCCAGTGTCCCACCATCTTCATCGTGAAGAATATTTTAATACGTTTAGGTTTTTCTTCTTTACCAGTTTACTAGAAAAACTTGATAGGATAAATTTTGGGCTTAGGACCTCATATGTAAGTTCTTGTACCTATTAGAAACACACAAACACACAACTATTTACAAAGTATATCTGTGTCCTAGACCAGATTCACTTCCACACATCTGTTTCCACAGGCAGGAAGCCCCTACTTTAACTTGCAGTTCTGCTGTTGTCTGCATTCGCTCCCCTACACTGATTGCTGATGTTTGTGTTGAGCCAGAGCCTGGGAACCAAGAACAGGAAAACCAGAAACGTATGGAGTGGCCAGGACTAAAAGCGAAGGGAGAGAAGGAAAGAGAAGATAACCTGTATTATTTGAGACCATAATTTACTTGCAAGACATGATTGGGGGATAAAGTTATGATCCTCTTGGGTCCTTTACAAGGGCCATAAGAGGCAGGTACTATGGAAACTAGAAGGATAGCCAAGCTGTGTAAAGAAGAGTGTGTCAGAAACATCTGTTTACAGAAATTCTTACTAGCAATGGTGAAACTAGAGCAAAGACCCCATACTGGAGCAATGCTTTAATTCACAAAGCCAGCAATACATTGAAGAGGTTTTGCATGTATGACATTGAGTTATTAATTTGTCAATGCATTGTTTCACTATTTTAAAAAGTTGTGTTGCAACAGGAGTTCAGACTGCAGAGAACAGAGCTGCCTTAGGGGGTAAACCAGCATCCACGCCTGGCAGGGTGGCCCCAAGAGAAGATTAAAGGCTAAAACTCAGGATTTTCACAATTTATTCCATCCTCTGCCACCTAAATCAAATACCTAAAACTTCCAAATGCTTCAGTTTAATTATCCCTCAACTTGGTCTAGAACCCATAATGCTCCATCTCATGTGAAGGCACAGGTGGAAATTCTTTTCTAAAGACCATACCCTCAGAGTCCATGAGAGATTAAATCCTCTCTAGAATCATTAATCTTTTGAGCTGTTGAGTGCATGAAATAATTAATAGCAAGAAAAGAAAATCCCAGACCTCACGCCTTCTGAGCTTCCTACATGCATATATTAGCCAGAGAGGCTGGAACTGGACATTCCTTAAGGTCTCTTCCAACCCAAACCATTCTATGATATTTACATATTTATTTGTTTTACAGTTCCCCCTCCCTGCTGAGTGATGCAGAGGCATCGATGCCCAGGTTCTACCCACCAGCACTAGTCCTGACTCCCCAGCAAGCCCGCAAGGACATCCCACCCAGCTGCTGACGAGAGGTACTGTGTCTGCACGGTTTGCAGAGCAGTGACAGGCACAAGACTGCTCGTCACTGTGCACTTGTCACAGTATTACAGAGTGTGGCATCAGATCTGTATGGCTGTTTTGGAAGAACTTGTTTACACAGCTGTTTGCTGCGAGTTGCATCCTCCTCATTTTGCCTAGGCTCTGCTCCATCCAGTATTCCATTCCAAAATCAGAGCGTGCTGCCAAACCCTCCGTGCCCATGTGATGTGAGCCGAGATAGAATTCCAATCTGAATGCAACTTTCTTTGTGGAACCACTCCAGACGCCGAGAGCGGTGCTAAGAGGAAACAGCACACAAAACCTGCCTCCACAATTTCAAACACCCCTTCCCAGTATGCATACAATTTCACACCAGTCAGACTGTACAGATCAGCAACCAAGTGAAGGGACCTACTTAGAAATGGACACACGTGTCGTAGCACAATCTGGCACGAGCGTTTGATGCAAAGCAAGCTTTCAGAGGAGTGGGGAACTGTATTTTTTTTTCTCCTGCTGCTGTCTCTGCCCATTGGTAGTTTTGACATGCATCATACTTTTGCAGTCTGCTCGGGATGTTGGAATCTGGCTGGGGAGCGTTCAGGGATCCTAAACCAGTCCCTGGGATTTGTGCTGCAGCGAGCGAACGCAGGAACCTCGAGGCTTGGCACCACTGCCAAGACACTGCTTATGCACCAAAGAGAGACTCAGCCCCGGGGGAGAGCAGAGATACAAATGAGCCTTTGGAGACCACCTCCAGCTGTACTGCACAGTTGCAGGGACAGAATCACGCTTTGCTGTGAATCTCAGCTTCCTTTGTGCCCAGGTTGCTTTAGGCAATAACGCATCCAGCCGGCTGGGGAGCCCCAGGGACAGCAGAGCCTCTCTTGGAGAGGAGAGAGGGAACACGGAGCACATTAACATAAAACTGCTGGTAGACTGGCTCAGGACAGGCATTTACCAACGGGGAGAGAGGACATCAGCTATACAGCTGGTCAGATACACAACCATACCCTTGCACCTTCTCCAAAAGGTACATGAGCATCCTGAATGGCAAACACAGAGGATTACAGAGAAGCAAGATTTATTGCTCACATACTGACACTATATCTCGCCTGTAGCAAATATACTGAGGAACAATCCTCAAAATAGGGGAAAAAAAAGTCTTACTGAAGGACTCCACCTCCAAAATTTCATCTTGGAAAGCCTGGGCAGCCCGTGGTGCAGTAGCACTGCTCCAGATGAGGATATGGCAGTCCCCACAGTTGCTGCCTCCACCAGGGAACCCATCCCTGATGTCCCCAGGGTGGTGGGCATGTCAGGGAGATGAGAACATGTCCTAATGATAATAAATGTGATGTCCCACCACAGTGGAGCTCTGATGGAGCTCCCACTTGCTCTCCATGGAAAGAAGAGTACAGGGTCTGAGACTTATGGCCACTTTAAGTAAATAAATCCTTGAAAGCATAATAGCTGCCAATGTGACCATATCCACGATGAAGCGTTAAATGAAGTGTGCCATTCCCAGTACAAATAATTGCCTTTGTTTTCATCATTTTGTCTAGTGCATCACAGGAGGCTGTGGAACAGTGTGAGTTTTTCTGATCTATAATCAGACAGTTCATAAAAATCCTAATGGAAATGAAGATTTTGTTATTTGGAGTGGTCAAATTTCCATTTTCAAACACATCACATTTTAAAACCCAGGTTGGCATTTTGGTTTGCTGAGAGTTTTAGGATAATAGCAAATTACACAGAAAATCTACCAATTCTTTGTCAAGTGAACTATGCAAAAAGGAACCATTAGTTCATAGTTCATCTGTGAGATGGGAAGACATCCTGAATAATAATTTTTAGAGACTACGGAGGGCATTTATTCACAAATAACGCTCACATCTACAGAATTAAGACTGCCCCTGCTGTCTATAAAACCACTGTGCCTGGATTTCACTAAAGGTATTTTTAAATAAATTGATTTTCCTTACTGAAAGGATAGGGGAATCTGTCCTATGTAAGATCGGCTTACGCCATACAATACCATGTACGGAGAACCCCAAGGAGGATATGAAGGCAGTGAACTCAATATCCTAGGGGTGAGCTCTCAGAGGCCCCTCAAACTATGGTATGAGCTATCCCAGCCCACCCGAGGAATGAGAGCATCTTCCACCCACTCACTCTGCTAGCATTGTAGAGCAAGATGTTGGCAATTGTTCTCGGAACACAGCTTTTGCACTGATTTTCTCTTCTATTCACCTCCTGCTCTGTGCTTTGCTAGGACTGCATTTTCCCTTCTACCGAGATTAAAAAAAAACCACTCAAAACCAACAGAAAGCATTCTTTTATTCTGTGCAAAAGTTAAAATCTGTTGCTTCAAGGAGACTCCCAAACCAGAGCTTTGGGCCCTGTTATTTAGAAAATGAAAACTCCACCTAGAGCAGACTATGAAGAAAAGGTATAAAAGACTGGTTGACTAAATTACTCCACTTTGCTTTCCCCCCTCTCTAACAGCAGTGCCCTGAGGCAAACCCTATACAGAAACCTGTCTGTGACTCATTCTTTGAAGCAAGCATGGAAAATGGGATCCCACTGGGAATTTGCTGTGTTTGTTACAGCACTGGGACATGTTCATCTGTAAGTATTTTTATTTTGGCTTTTGGGATCTTAGGCAATATTAAATGTGGTGTTTGGAATACAGCTGGGCTAGGGGTATTCCTGTAAGACAGAGATGGAAAGCAATACTTTGTAAGTTTGTTGTAAAATTCAAGGATGTGCTCATTATCTTCAGTTTATTGTTTATAGTCCAATGATGCATTAGGGAGTGCACTAGGAATTTGTATGAGCTTTGTTTGCTTTTAATGCTGAGGAAAAGTAGGTATAATTTCAGTGTCCAGTCCAATGAAATTCCACAGAGCAACACATCCCAGCCTCACCCAGCAGCACCCAGCAGCCCATCCTAGGAT
Source organism: Dromococcyx pavoninus (assembly GCA_033558185.1). NCBI lineage: Eukaryota > Metazoa > Chordata > Aves > Cuculiformes > Neomorphidae > Dromococcyx > Dromococcyx pavoninus. The sequence goes on along the minus strand of JAUMJL010000348.1, from coordinate 904,783 downwards.
GTCCATGGACCACGGGGATGCCAGCAATGGCAAAATGTGCCAACCTCAGGACACGGCAGAAATCCTCCTCAGCAGAAGCTGGCAAAACACCAATTTACTCAACGCATTACAACTCTCAGAAATTAAAGTCACAGAAGCATAAATTCAGTATGTTAATGCACACCTCAAAAAGAAATCAGGTAATCAGGTGCTTTTTTCTGACCTCTCTCCTCTTAGATTGTGCAGCTCATGATATTCCTTAATGGTAAAAACCAAACACCAAGGCTACCAGCATTAACAGGTTTGTGATGCAGGTGCACCAATTCTGGATACAAGATCTTCCTAGATTTTAACTAAAAATAGAGAATCTAATAACAGGGACAGTTTCCCCTGTAGTCTGGCCCACATGGAAAAGCTAAATACAGAGCAGGTCGACAACTTATTCTGGAAGCAGACATTATTTTATTCTACCCTAATAAATAAACTTCCTTTTCAAGTTTTACAGCCGAGTCGTGGAAGACAAAAAGCATTTCCCTGGACAGTCTGACCTTTCCCATCACCTTCATTGTCATCCAACAGAATGGAAGTCCCAGCCACCACCAGACTTGAGAACTTTACCCTAAAGACAACCTGATAGGTCTCAAAGGAGCCTCCGATAAACATAATTATTAAATACCCAGACTACTGTTATGTTAAAAGGAAGCATCCGTTCAGTTTGGGCCTAACATTGCAGAAACTGGAACATCTAAGCTTTCCTAAAGCCCGTTTTGCCCCTGAAATATTTTTAAAGGCTCTCAGAATCCACCAAAACAGTTCCAGCATTCCTCACATTTGTCCCTAGTTTAAAGTTTTAGTAAACAACAGTAACAACTCTTTAAAAAACCCCAAGAAACAGAGGCTTACCACAACATTTCCCCAAGGCAGCAGAGTCCCTTTCACAGCTCACCAGCTCCATCCATGCCCGGGAGACCTTCGGCTGTTGGAGGAGAAGCAGAAAGTGAAACCAAAAAGAAACAAAGGTGACACTGATTTACTTTCTATCAGAGCCAGGTGGAATGCAAGCTATCATCAGCCTCAGCAAATACCAAAAGAAACACCCCACCTTAACACAAAAAAGACATTTTAGATGTGTTTCTTATTGTTGCCTTTGAAGAAAATGCACTATTCTTCTCCTCCCCCCCTGCTCAGGTGACCACACTAAGACAATCAGGAGGGTGATTGCTATTACCACCATCTGCAAAAATGGGTGTTCAACTTTGATGGGGTTCAGCTGAAGCCCCAGCAGCTCTCCCCAAGAGCAATGTGATTCGGTTGCCTGCAAACAAGCCTGGTACGAACGAGTCTCTGGAAAAATAAGAGGATGTAAAAGCCCTTAAAAGCCTCCCAAACTGTGACCCACTTCAGGACTCACAAAGCAATCGATATAGCTTTGTGCACGAAAGCTTTAATGCTTGGTTATTGATCCGTGGATTTAGAAAAAAAACGCGAGTCTTGCACCTCCTTAAAGTTTTTGAACCAACATCACTCTCCTCACTTTAAATAACTTAAATAAGCGTTTGAAATTCTGATCTTCAAGTCCCTAAAAGTGCAAGTTTCAGAACAATTTTGTTATTTCAATTAAAAAGAGGGGATGCTGCCTATTCAGTCATGCCTTATACCTTCTCTGCAATAGGAACTCTGACTGTTGTATTACCAAGGACAGCCCCACACCTAACTACAGGTGCCTGAGAGAGGGCTTGGCATCACCCACTCCATGTCCTCCTTCTTCTTTAAGGGGCTGTAATTCTACACTTCTTCCTGTTTCCCAGAAGGAGTACCACACAATTGGTTACAGGATGATACCTTCATGATGTTTAACCTACAACAGGACACAGCATGAATCATGGCAAGAAAATGTCCCTGAGCTACCACCACCAGTTGGAGATAACAGCCCAACCTGAATCCCCTGGGTGAGGTTCATGCTTTTACCTTGTTCCATGCAGGTAAGCAAATTACCTCATTCTTGCAGCAAAGATAGAACGATTCCTTGGAAGCTGAGCTGGTGCTTCACATGTTCTTTTCCAGCTAGAACCCAGGACAGTTAATCTATTCTATCTGTGAGTTTTCCTTAGGAACCAGGCACTGGATTTTCCATCCCACCCAGCAATCAGCTCAAGTTCTTAATGCCTCCTTGTAAAAATCCAGTGTCTTTCTATATTTTTGCCAGTGAAGCCTTCCCATTTATGCCCACTATTAAAGATTCAGCTGCCATGCATTAAATGAACCTGTTTCTCTGGCAGGTTCTTGCTAGTTTTTAGGCTTTAAATGATACCATTATTATCATTTATAAGGATAACATCACAATTAAGAATGTATGAATAATTTAGAAATGAGCAAAAAGTGTTTAGTTTCTCATCCTGCCTGCCAGAGAGGCTTCAAAACACAGGCTCTTTATTTTATTGCAAAACACTGGCTTGCCTTGGTGAAAGGGATGAAAAGTTACTAATTTCAGGCTTTAGTTCAAACCCTTTAATCTTACAAATAAGTGCCTTCAGTGAGTAGCTTGTTATCTCCTAAAGCCTCTGCAGGGCTGTTCAGCCTTTTTCTCGTTCCGAGATCCATACCTTATCCTAGGTGAGCCGGATGAGACAAAGGGGAAGCCACCTGAGAAAACCATGATTTAATGGAGCTTTCCTTCCTAAATCCTAACTTGTACTGTTGGCAAATATTATGGGACATGCTCATTTCATTGCAATAAATAATGACATATAATTTAAATTCCATTCTGTGGTTGAGAACAGTGTGATAAACTGTTTCTGAATTGGTAATTCTATTTATTAAAAACAGGGGTATTAATTTTGACACGTTGAATTATAACGCAGACAAACAGATCTTGTGTTTTAATTAAATCCTTCCATTTGATGAGGGGTTTTTTAATATGAAGATTTAATACCAGATTCTGCAATTCAGGCGTTAGGTGGTGGGGTACTGTTTCAGCAGGGTGCCTGGGGAGATAGGAGTGTAAGCACTCTTGTGTTTTGGTGGCTGTGAACAGAGCCCCTCGTGCCTGCCCAGATGGATATTCCCACTCGAGGCCTGGGACTGACCTCCTTTTGCCAGTGCCTGTACCTGCTTCTCCTTCTTTTCCCCTACTTTAATGATGTTCCCAGGCTGCCACTACAATTCTTATTTTCTAACACCGAAGCAGAGCTGAATATTTAAAAAAAAAATAACAACCATACTGCTTTGAGGTTTCTTTCACATTAAGCTACATTTAATATTCATTTCACATTTTTTTTCTATTAATTAAAAGTAAACCGTGTATTGTATGGTACATTATCCCTCTAACAGCCCCATGTGGAGATCATGAAGTGGAAGACTAATGGTGTAGACTTTAGCATTTAGTTTTAACCAGAATAATTTACATATCTGTGAGAAGAGTCCGAGGCATGTGTAAATAAGCAGAACTCTAAGATATCAAGACCCTTGCCTGGTTTACTATGGACTGGAGAGCCATGGGCTGTGTATTTATTCCATCAGTCAGCTAATTTAATGAGACTTTATACAGCATCTATTTCTGCAGAAGACACAAAACTTATTATTAAGGAGAGGCATGTGGCAGTAAGAAAAATGTGTTTGTTTGCTTTTTTATTCTATTACCCCCAAATAGCAAAGGTGATTCTATTCACTGTTCATTAAAGTTTACCTTTATAATTTATGAAAGGAGACCGGTATCAACAGCTTTGTGCTGAGATTACAGAATTCGAGACTGATTAAAATTTAATGTAAAAGGCCACAGATTTGGGGTGGGTTTTCCAGAAAAATAGCTTCCCAAGTAAAAAGTGTGGATTTCATTAATGTGTATCTCTATTAGAAGGCACTATAAAACACATTAGAGGCATGGCCAGAGCACTGAAATGGCATTTTCACTGCAAAAATCTGTGTGGGTCTTTTAGGATAAGTTGGAAGGAAAAGGAAGTTGTGATGGATTGCTGGGAGAGTGGCATCAGTTCAGCTCTGCATCGACACAGAGCCATCCCAGCCCCAGCCATCACACTTACTCCAGCTGACAAAAGAAATAACCAGCTCCTCTGATGTCAGTTGTGCTCCCATCAGGAGACACCAGAAAAGAATGACAAAGAATACACATTAAAAATTGTGTGAATTTTGATTGGACTTACCAGATCTTGGGGGGAAAAAAACAAAGGAAAACACTAAATTCACAGATTTGACTAAAACAGAGTTACTGTCAGAGAAAAAAAAATCAACTATTTTATGAGTATTTTAAAGGCACACAATGCAGGTTTTTAATACTGAAGCAGAATTTTCCTTTCCAGTTTGCTCTACTCATCTAGACTTCAAAAAATCGTACAGGAAGAGTTTCCATTCAAATGATGACACAACTGAAATTACTACTTCTTTCTTTCAAATCTGGTCAATGCATTGACAAATCAGTCACAGACATCACGCTCCTCGTTCTTCCACCAGCTGGAGAGTCAGACCAGCACCCCTACCACATTGGCCCTGCAAACTGCTCTCCGGATTTCATGTGGAACAACTATAACAAATCCTACTCCAGATTACACCTGTTCCATGGTGTAATGGAATACACTGCTGACGCAGGGGTTGGATGATCTCTCAGGTCCTTCCAACCCAAACTATTCCATGATTCTATGATTATTTAGAAAAGACATTGGGGCTTCCTTTACTTTCTTGGTTAAGACCAAGAAAATATGCACAGCTATTTACAAGGATTAGAACATCACAAATACATTTTTAAATCGATTTCTTTCACTTTTTTTTTTACTGGTAAAGTATTTTTGGAAAACTAATAAAATCGAGTTTTAAAACAGAGGAAATTTAGAGCAAAAAGAGATGCCATTTAGTAACTGAAGGTTGCTATCATTTCAAATGTGACTGATTTTTTTGAATACAGATTTCAGACAATCAGAAGTGCACAAACCTTAAAGATCACAAAAGCAACCTGTGCTTTCTAAGAAAACCAGACAAAGAGTGAAAATTCCATCCGCAGCCAAGTCATAAATTCTCCTTTCCACATCCTGGTGGTCACTGCACAGTACAGTTCTCCTCCTCTCCACTGAGCACAGCATGAGAGCCTGGCAAGGCTCCTGGTGTGCAGCAAGCACCTCATCATCCTATGGAATTCTGTGGGATTCACCGTAGTGACCTTTTTTGTTCTCTCCCCTCCTACAATGCCCATAGCTCCAGTGAAGGGATGCAGAGTGAGACCTGGCTCCAGCCCACTCCCCTCACAGGGAGCCTGCAGGGTAAGCATTATGGTGTAGGAAATGCATTGGGTGTGAAGGGAACTAGGAAAGACAACCCTGCCCTGCTAGGCTGCTCATTAACGCATCCTTACAGGAGGTGCAGGCCAGGAGAAGCCCTGCACCACCAGCACCATGGCATCCGCCCCTGAGAACGGGCAGAGCTCATCACACGTAGCCACTGGGACACTGGCTCCATGAATGACCACTGACCACTGCCAGAGATGCTCCTGGCAGCTGGCCATCAGTGACCAGGTTTGAGAACTCTCCCTGAACACTTGGCGTTAATCGTACAAACTCGGGACAACCATATCACGAGACACACGCTCCTCTCTCAAATCTCTGTCAGGCTCGTCAGGCTGACCTTGTACAGCAATGCCTTCCACAAATCAGTCACACAAACTTGTCAAAAGGCATTTTTAAAAAAAATTCCAGCCCCATTTTTATATATTGTTATTCTCATTTTGTTCTTGCTCAAAAGGAAAGGGAACAGAGGCTCCAAGTCTGCCTGTGCTACGTAATTAGTCCCATGAATCTCATTAGAATAATAAAAATATGGCCTACTTATGGCTTCAATTAAATGTTTCCTAAGTGAGAAATAATTAAGGATTGCAGAATCTGGTCTATGACTAAACTAAAACAGCAAACCCTGGTCTCTTTGTCGACAGCAGCAGTCTGGTGATCAGAGCAGGACTGCGCGAGTGCAGCCAGCAAACAGGATGCAGCCTGGCCTTCTGCACTTCAACTCCATAATCCCATCAGCTCTACCACCCATCATATTCCTACATTTCATCATAAGACCTGTTTTTCATAGGCACCATGAGAGATTTTAAGATAACTAAAGTGTATTCTAAAAAATACACACATGCAGGGAAGAGTGTGTGTATCAAAATATTTGCAACAGCTTTATTATAGCTACGCTGGATTGAGTCACAGCATTTGTACACAAACAGCAAAGTCCTTGCACCTTGAGGGTTTGTGATCCAAATAAGATGGTCAAAGAAAAGCCTAGACTAGATGAGATTTTTCTTTTTAAACGAAATGGTATTCAGATGACAAGGAAGTAGTTTTATCTCCCAGGAATCTACATCAGAATAAGCACCTAAGTATCTGTTTGAGTAAGAATTGTGGTTGGTTTCCAGGTTTTTTTGCTGGGATTTTGGCTTCTTGGAGATAACCGGATGCTGGAACACCAGCCCCTTTCATTCTCTGTATTTCTATGGGACCATGCTTTTTTGATTTCAGATTTTTAAGCAATTAGTTTGCAGATGTCACTAAATAAATGGCATTCATTCCTTAAGCAGGAACCATACCTGTTAACCATCTCAGCATATTCGAGCTTTAAAGCCGAGCTTGATGTGCACAGCATGCTCAAAAACTGTACTCACAGTTCAAATGAGCTGGATTACAGACCATGACCACTGAGACCCTCACATGACAAAGCCTTTGTGTAATTAATATGCAGGGTAAAATGCTCCCTGGACGGCTGCTAAAGCGATTTAAATCATGCACATAAAAAATGTAATCACAAATTTAGCATGGTGGACATTGTAGTCACACTGTGCTTGATTGCATAGAAGGTTCCAAGTGTGTTTTAAATGTCCTTTAAGATTGAGATTAGGACTTGTACTTACAAGATGCATATTAATCTAAAACTCAACATTTTTCAGTGTGGGATCACAGTAGGAGAACATTATGGGCAATAGAGGTTCATTCTAATCCCAGTAGGTAATTACACTTTGAAATAATATTCTTTAATTAAATCTTGTTTGCAGTTGATTGATTTAAACACTAAATCTAAAAACCTGAATTTGAGTTTTTATCAATTTTTGATGCTTATTGCACAGAACTTGGGCTTTAATTGATGTTTCTGAAGTTTTTAAAGCTCTTGTCCACCGTATCCTAGCTGAATTTATTGTAATTACCAACATCATTCTTTTGCACTGTAGACAACTTTGACTAGAAGTACAGTAATTTTAAGTACTTTTAAACCATAAAATGCATGATACATATTTGCTTTGTACTAAGGGTAATGTTTTACTTATAGCAAGCATAAAGCATCCTGTTTACACCACAGAAGGTGTTTTCAAAGCTCTGGAGAAGTGTCTCTGCTCTCTGAACACCCACCACTGGTCCTACCGTACAGTCATGTTCACTACACACAGCCAGCAGCATAGGGATTGCCACAGCAGCAGATGGGTTAAATTTTAGGGGCAATATCTATGCACCTTAGACACAAAGTCTCACCACCTCTGCCACAAAGATGTTCATGCTCTGCTGTAAGCCCTGCCTAGTGCTCCAGTGCCTCTCTCACTGGGGATGTGGTGCTTTTGGAGAGGATGGTGTTCCAACCACCAGGGAAAATGGGTTTGAACCTGGGCAGTGCAAAGAGAATTTATCTATTCAGACTTTTGTTAGGTGATCAGACACGTGGAAAGGGTACAGACACCCTAGTCAGGTGAGAGTTTATTTAAGTGAGTGTTTACAACAGACTGTATACATGTTTAACTGTTTTTGTGAGCATGCTAATGTCCATCCCAAGAGATACAACATACTGAACTGCATGGCATGCCAACGTGTGTAACACATCTTATTAACATAATGATTTTAAAGAAGTATAAGAGTAACAAGCCACCCTTATGCTGTGCTGCTGCAATCATAGTAAATGTACCTGAAGGCTAATTAAAACAAAACACTACTTAACAAGAAATGGTAACTCCCATGTGCTTCCCCTGCCCAGCACAGGCTGCAGAAGCCCAATGCTTTTGATGTTCCACCAGCAGTTCTGGGGCATCTCTGCAAGCCCCATGCAGAAATGTAATCCCAGAACTAGCTTTTTTTTTGAGATTTGACTGTTAAGGCTTTGATGGTGGTAAGGAAGTAACGTGATTAAATAATTTAGTTAGGGAACAGCTGGAGACAAGGAGCACTGGTGGACTTCACAGCGCTGGTGCAGAAGCTGTCCCCTACCTTGCTCGGCAAAACTGGTGGGCAAAGATCACCCATTTCCTACCTCTCAACCCATGCCTAGCACCCAGGTTTCACTGAGGATATCTAATTCCCCAAAGGCATCCACAATCAAGGCACAAGCTCTTGATGTGGTGTAGAAAGGAGCCCAGCATGGAGAGGAAGGCTCACCTCTTAATCTCCATCCCACCATGGGTTTCATTGCTTAAATGGGACTCCTCTCCAGTCACAGAAGGACAGGTACCCCAGCACAGACAGATCACACATCTGGGGTGAAGGAAGAGAAAATGCAGCAGGATGTGGTATTGTAACCTGGGGGATGCGGAAGACCCAGCGTGCACGTGTCGTGGCAAATTACACACATGAAACTTTAAATATGCCTCTACAGGGCTGACCTTTTTCAGCTTGTGAAATTCCACATCCAAAACTTCAGGAATAAGTCAGTTCTGCCAACAAATGAACTTTAAAATTACACTGGTTTGCTGTAGCTTTCGTCCCAGTCCCACCCAGGCTGGGAGAAATGGGCTTGAATTCAAATTTCACTCTGTTAAGTAGTGACATCATGTACGTGTCTTACAGTGAATAAAATTCATGATACTATATGTTTAATAACAGAAAATTCACATCTTACTGCAGCTGCATTTGTCACATCTGAGAACAAACAAACTACTGTACGGAATGTTTTATTAAGATGACTTCACTGTTGTGAGAAATGATTAAGTCACTCTAAGAGCAAAGTAGGACCACAGGACCTCATTCATCGTAACACTAATATTAATCACACAAATAATATAAGTGTCTTACAGTAATCCACACTCCCTTAAAATATATATTATACATCTCAAGGGCAAACAGTAACAGGACTGACTTGGAATCAATCCCTCAAGCCAGAGTGGCCAGAAGAAAACCATTTATATTCTGACAGATTAATGCATATTTTGTTATGCGTAAAAAATGAAAATATTTACAACACTATCAGAGAGAGCTAAAGAAAAATTAAGTCCTGCTAATCAATACATTTCAGGCATGAATTTAAATTATTTCCAAATCTTGCAATGTCCTCTGAAAATTAGCATCAAATAAGCAAGCATGTTTCTATCAGTTTGGCTGTGGTTAATCATTATTGGGATATTTAATCCTAAATTTTTTACATAAATTAAATATTTGTGATGGCATAAGGTGAGGAAACTTTGAGTATTCGATGAATTTTCTAACAATTAAATTATTCAAAAATAAGTTAATTCTCTGTAAATAACATCTTTGCTGCATTACAGTAACAGGAAGAAACAAAACCACACAAAGAAAAGAAGATGATGATGTAAATGACAGTCTTAAAGCACAATTGGAAAACCCTGCCTGTAGGGTGACCACAGAAGGTCTCTGGGTCCCTTGGTCTGCAGTGTAGTGGAGGGTCCCTGTGAGTGAACTGGGCACCGTGTTCCCTTATCCCATTGCTATCCTCCCATGTGCTAAGCCACCCACCACCTACAAACACAGAGCAAAGGCAAATAATGGGAAAAATAAGCTGGTGTTGATTTGAACAGAACAATGAGTTCTACCTGGAGGTCAGCTGGTAACTAATCAGTGAAATACTCAACATATTTACAAAAATGTACTGAGTATAAGTTCTTTTTACCTGGTTCTTCACCCTTTGCGCACAAAAATATTTCTATTCCTATGCACAAGCAACGTTGACCCTGGTTATTTATAGAGTCATAGAACAGTTTGTGTTGGAAGGGACCTTAAAGCCCATCCAGTTCCAACCCCCTGCCATGGGCAGAGACACCTCCCACTGGGTCAGGGTGCTCAAAGCCCCAACCAGCCTGGTCTTGCCCCCTGTGGAAGGGACAGCCACAACTACTCTGGGCAACCTGTGCCAGGGCCTCCCCACCCTCACAGGAAAACATTTCTTCATAAGATCTCATCTCAATCTCCACTCCTTCAGCTCAAAACTGTTCTCCCTCATCTTATCCCTGCACTCCTTGCTAAACAGCCCCTCCCCAGATTTTCTGAAGCCCCTTTTCTGTACTAGAAGGTCTCCCTGGATCGTTCTCTTCTCTAAACTAAACAAGCCTACAGTTCTTGGACCACAGAGACCCTCCTCATACCAGGTTGCCCTCTCACTGCCCATGCAAACCACAGCAGACACCAACACGTGGCTGGTCAGCACAAACACATCACTTTGAGACACAGATACGCTTTGATAGGAGAAAGACATCCGTTCCTGGCTGCTGGGTGCTGGTGTAGGGAGCTGCAACCCTGGCACAGGCATCACTTGGTGCAAACCCATCCCCACCCCCAACTGCAGGCAGGTCCAGCCCAGAAACAAATGGGTCACTCCTTTCTTCAATGGAAAACTCAAGGAGACACCAAGGTGCAGAAGAATTCATTTCTTCAGCAAGCTGAGGAGATCCCTGACACCTTGAAGTCAAGTCCTAAGCACCAGGGTGTTGCAGGGGTTTCTAACCCCCTTTTTTTGAAGCATTAATAATGACCTGGCAATCTTCTCTCCTGACCAGGTGTCTCCTGAGCTGGAATCCTAGCACAGCATTCCTTAGCTTTTCACACTGTTCTGTTCATCTTTCACGCAGTCTTGCCATAAACTCTGCTCTTTACATGAGAGGAACTACTCCTCGTATCAAAGAGAGGAGAAAACATCACCGCTTCTAGCATGACTAAAAATTGACTGTCTTCCTACTTAACCTGTTCATCCCCATCTCCTCCTCCTATTATTTCCAAGCAATTTTGCAAGATGATTATTATGCAAATGCTACAATAAAAATCCTTTTTTTCTGCTTCCCTTGCAGAGCCTCATTCTATTTACCTCCATTCACTCTCTCTGATGGACTTCTCAGACAAAAAAAAAGGAGAGAATAAATGTGTTCATGATTGACCCGAGTCTGAGGAAACTCAGCATGAGGTCAGCTACTGCAACAGAGATTTACAAAATCCCTTCCCACCCCATTTCCCAGTTGCAGTGCCAGTGTAACTTCTAATGCTGCAACATTTAGAGCATGCTCATCTTCCTTAGCATGTTCAGCCATTCTCATTGGGACTCCCAGACTGCTGGTTCTTACTGTCACATGGGCTCTCCTAAACCAGTAGAACTGGTGCAAGACACAAGCTTTCTACTTGTACACTGCAGCTAATTCCCAAGACCAGTTCACTGTCTGAAGGATGTTATTCCTGCAATCCTACAAGATTAAATTATTTTCCATGGAATTTTTGAGACCCTTTTCCTTGATATCCAATATGCAAATCCAAGCAGAAATATCTGCCATTCAAGAATGCCTTCACATGTTGCCAACATCACTTTGTCTATGGGAAATGAAAAAATACCAGACTGAACAGTCACACTCCGAGTTTTACCTGTACTCCAGCCAAATGGTAATTACAACTAATTACTATAGCTTAGGATGCATTAATTAATATAAATGAATGCATTAGCTGGTTTTAAAATGAAGTTTAAATAAACTTCTACCAAGCATAATGAATATTTTTACTACAGCTCATCATTTTGAAGCAGGCAGCATGGACTCAAGGCTTGCTTCTCTGTAGGTGGAGCAGGACCAGACCCTTCTCCACTCCTCCCTGTGCACACAAAGGGACTCAGTTTTATTTTAACGACCTGCTTTTCCACTTGCATTGGCTTTTGCATCACAATAAAGACACAAGGAACAAGTGCTGGAAGGGACCTCTGGAAGGATTTCTGTTGTTCCGCCTGCAAACAGAAAGGGTAGCAGCAAGCAAGGGTAAATTTGCATGAGAAACTGAGATCTGCACATGACATACACAAAGGATCAGCAAAAAGTCAAGGACAAATACTATAAAGAACTTTTTCCTCCTATAAACACTGCATGACTATGTTCCTTTAAAAAAGGATTTTTATATTCTTCAAACTTCCAACTGGCCTGAGCCCTCTGTTCCAGGAAAATTAAGCACAGCAGCAGAGGAGAACTATTTAAAAAAAATGCACAGGGTTTATAATTTCAAAAGTACCCCAGCTCTTCCCCTGCAAATGAGCACAGGCTGGGCAGGTTGCCTGTGGCCAGCAAACGCATCTGTGCAAGCTGTACAACCAGTCAGTGCAAAGACCCCAAACCCAGAGTTTATTCTCCCCCCTTGGGAGAATTTCATTAGACTTCCCTTAGACTCATGAATACGGATGTCTGACACCTCTGAAGTACAGGGAGAAGCACAGCAGCGGAAATCCTGATTCTCTTTCTTAATGCTTGTTGCCTTGGTCGACTTTTTGGGCCACTATTTCTCACATCTCCATCTGTAAAGTGGGACTGGTGGTATGTTATGTCCTGCTCCTGACACCAGTGGTGCTCAAGTCCCTCCCAGCCTGCACAGTCGAAGATGGAGGGTCTTTTAGCATGTGCGTGGCAAACTGGAGACTGGCAATTCTCTCAGTGTAAATTTAAAAGCAGTGTTTATTTTGGGCTCAGCCAAAATAACAAACAAGATATTTGGGGGCACTCCGAGTTGCAACTTCTCAAACTTGCAAAAAAATAGATCTCAACCTGCTCAGATCACAATCTGACACCCTGAACACAGTCAAGGTCACTAAACAAAACTACAACACAACTCATTTTTGTTATGATACACCATAGTGCTGAGAAAAAAAAAAAGATATGAGATAAGTCAGAGAAGGAGAGAGAGAAAACTGAAAGAGTGAAAGAGTAGTGGGAAGGAAAAGTAAAATAGTCACCACTCCCTAGGCACAGCAATTCCTCTGGAAACAGTGGTCTTCAGGAGCACATGGTCCTGCATTTCTTCTGCATCACATCTTCAGGCCAGTTCCACAGGGTGGTAGGTGTGTGCCTTCCAAAACAGCTCTATTTATAAGGCAAGTCCATGCTCCATTATGAGGCGTGGTCTTGCTGTGCATGCACAGAAGCACCTTGGAGAAACTTCTGGAATTGAGTCTGGGGCAGTCTGGCTGCAGCACCTCCACCCCCTCCTCTGTGGCAGAGCCAGGAGTCAAAGATTAGCCCCTGAGACAACGTGCAGACCTGCACCCAGGCAATGTTTAAAACACACATGTTTGAGACAACAAATCCACCAGACTCTGACGATGTTTACAAGCAGAGTCAGTCTTTGCATGGTATCTTCCCAGCTCCAAGAACCAATGTGTAGCTGGTGCACTGCAGGTTTAGAGGTTCTCCAGCACAAGCTGCCCTCAGGCACAGGTGCCTCACTCCCCTCTGCACTCACTCGGCTCCCAGCACCCAAGAGGTTAAGTGGAAGCAAAGATTTATATTTGCCTTAGATGAAATCAAACCAAGGTCTCAAAAGAAACGTCTGGGGCACGCATGGAAGGCTAACCACTGAGTTTTCAATTAGGCTATGTTTTAGGGATACAAAATTGCATATTCCCTTTCTACGTGTTCCCTGTTCTTACAGAGCAACCCATTATTAAGCTATTAATCACCTCTCTCAATTAATTGTTCTAAAATGACCCAGGCTTTAGTAGTTGTGTTGCAATTGAAAAGCTCACTTATTTTTGGAAAGGTAACTTTACAGGCAGTAGTAATTTGAGACAGCCAGGCTATTAGCCACTGTTTAGAATCTCAATTACTCTAAAGAAGGATAATTAGAAATAAAACAAACTTGTGATCCCCCTTCAGTAAGAGCAGTTCTTTCCTGCTTTATGGAATATACAAGCAGTTTTTCATCCACTAGATTAATTTCCACATGAAAAATTGACCTTAACAGTATGAAGTATGGCTACAAGTAAAAACTGTGTTTTCATTGAAGAGAATAAATGCATTTCCTGAACGCTGGCTGTTAAAGCTAATTGATTTATTGGCTCTCTATATAGTGTACTATTGTCTTTGCACTCATGGGACAAGGAAGCTCTTGAGAACAGAACTAAATTCTGCCACAGCAGCATGACAGCTGAAGAGGTTTGTTTTTTTTTTTAATATAATGTGCAAGTTTCTCAGAGCTGAAAAAAAGTCCTTTCTAGGATTGGTGGAAACACACTGGATGTGCCTGTGAGCTTACTGCATTTCTTTTTAATACTATAATATTAAGAAGCTATCAGCACTGGCAGCAGTTACTTTCTTTTAATTGGATTGCTTTAATTGTCAAATATTTATGTTCAAGCAAATGTAAAATACAACTCGAAAGAAGAGAAACAGAAAATTCCTCCCTCTTTTTTTTTTACTTTAAAGATAGGGAAAAAATCAATAAAAAAATTAAGGCTATACTAAAAATATCTCTCCCTGATAACGAAAACAATTTTAAAATTCATTAAATAATACCCAAATATTTGTTATTCTCTCTGGCTTTTGGGTATTATGTATATCAGTGCCTGTAAAATGAAAGCAAGCGCTTCGTAGCAGGTAGGAGCAAACTCCCATAATCATACCAATAAAAGAGCCCTGAGGAAAAACCAAATAAAATGAAAAATCAATACAGGATGTTGTTCCCCAGATATACTATTAAAATATAGTATTCCAGAGCCGTGCTATTGTCCTCAGTAACGGATGAGCCTTTTACTCTAAGCTAAGCTGTGGGACCAATTCTCCTCCATTCTATGTATAAAAACCCTACTGAGCCCGAAGGAAGCTGCACGACCACCCACAGGAGAGCACAGCCTGGATACAAGGATGTGCTTTGCAAGGAAAGGTGCCTAAATGGAAAGGAATCACAGCTGAAATCCCCCAAGGAAAGCTTCCCCATATCGCTGGATTTTAGAGCATCAGTGAAAAACACCCAAAAGTTTTCTGCCATTCTCTAACAGCTGCCAAAGCAAAAGCCTGGACACACAAATCTGCCAAGAAATCTAATTATATTAAATGCTTCTGCAAGAATTCTCTTATTCCATCAAGCAGCATTTTGGCTACAAATTACATTTTTCTCTTCTTTATTTTCTCCTCAGCTTGGTTCTTATTGCTACCTGAAAGCGGACATTATAGTCAGTATAAATACTATGGATTAACAAGGAAAATCTGTAAGGAGATCAATAATTGCCTTTCCCAGGTGAACACAGTCTGATTGTTCACAAAGCCACAAGAGAAGCAAAGTCTTCTAAGCGAGGCAATGCAGAACGGGAGAGCTCAAGGAGCCCTATCCGACCTGCCTGGCATCTTTGACCCGAGAGAGGCACCCGGGAAAATCAAACACCAAACAGGACTGGCTTTCAGACAGATGGGTCCTTTTTGTTTGCTCAATAGAACAAAAATACTCTGAAAAAGAAGAATATCTGCTCAGTTATTGGAAAGGAGACTGAAGGTCATAACCAACCCTTTTTAGTGACAAGTATAAATGTGAATGCATTTATAACCTCTTCCTCTGATCAAATAATTATAAAACCAAAACTATCTTAATTTCTAGGCTGTCCTTAGTGCTATTGACTGCTTTCTTGAAGCTGACTACCAAAAGGCAAGTATAGTTGAAAAACTTCCTCCAACTGGAGAGGCAGAATAGCTCCTGCCACCCAAAGCAGGGGAAAGAGAAGAAAATGAGTTTGAACAAGTAGTATTTAGAAAGAAGAAACTTTAGCAAAAGGGGTAGAAAATTACTGCAGTCAAAACTGCAAATATAGACTGCTAATTCAGGAATTAAATATCTAGGTGTTTCAAAAGTAGAACAGAACAGGCTGTTTCAGTTGTGAGGGAACCTATAATGATCATCAAGCCCAGATGCAAAGTACACACTAAGAAACGTAGTATTCCTTCAGAGTGTGAACAGCTTTAAATACCTTTGTTCTGACACGGCAAGCATTGTGGCAGCAACTTAGCAAAAAGCTAAATTTTCAGCTCTGAGAGTGTTACTGTATAGTATCATGAAGCTGGCATAACTAAAATCTACTTGGTTCGTTTTCCTTAATATCTCAAGGATCTTTCACATCTGTATTTTCTAGTGCTGTTCCTTTATGTTTATACAGAGTAGATTGCCCATTTTTGAGGTGTCAATACCCAGAACATCACAGCCCCCACCTCCCTATAAGATGACCAATAAGTAACATAGAATAATTTATGCAACCGTATTTCCAGTTCATCAACTCTGTCAGCACCACTGGTCCTTGTGACTAGATAAAATCCTCCTCCTTACAATCATTTTACAGGATGCTCCCACAACAGCACCAGAAGTCCCCACTCTGAATCAGGCAACAAACATATGCAGATGTGGGTATGGATCCTGGACCTCTGAATTCCACGTGCCACTTCTTCCTCTTGATCTGGAGCCATAAAGTGATATTTCTGTTAACACTAAATACAACGATGGTCAGTCTGGGATATTTAATGAGCTGTGTTGGTGGCTGAGTTCAAAGAACATTTCCAGATCAGCTTCAATGCTAGCACTAACACCTTGGCTCTGACCCACGTGGCATCGTTCAGCCACAGTGACAAATTGCCAGGCGAGTTCTGCAGGGAGAAGCAAGGGAATTAGGGAATGAATAATTAAACTCAAAGAAATAGGTGAAGAGATTCTGAGGGGAGAAAAAAAAATAGCCTGAATGACAAGAAACTGAGAGCCAAGTTGCCTTGCAGGTGTTTGGAAGGGCAAACCCAAGGTGCACCGCTAGGAGGACCAGGGGTCCCTGATGGCAGCGAGTCCCCAACACTGTCACTCCTGGGTGTGGGATGCTGCAATGGGACCTACGTGGGAAAGCCGCCCAAGTAGGCCTCTGAGGAACTATGGAAATGTCAAAAATAGAGGAGCCGTGCCAGCCTCCCACCTGTGCCAGCTTTTCCAAAGTCAGAACTGCAGCCCCCACAACCCGGCACGGCAGAGATTGCCCTTGGTGCCCAGGCACGAGCCCCAGCTTACAAATGCAAACCACTTACACAATCAGCATTTCTGCTGCAGGAACACATCCCTCTCCTCTCTGAGACCTGCCTGCCCTCCCCAGCACAACAAACTGGCCGCAATAGTTCTGCCAAAATGGTAGTAGTGTTTGCATTGCCCTTTGCTATAGCAACACGGCACCCAGGTACAGAGGATTTCCTCTGCTAACCACTGCGTTCTTTAACTGCTAATTCTTTAAACCATCAACATTTAATCAAAACCAAGTTTTAAAACCCCGACTCTTATCACAGCCAGTACTTATAATCCTTTTTTCCAGACTAGCTGTTTCCAAATCATGTTACATCTTTCATCTTCCTTGTGGTTAATTTCAAGGTCTTTACTGCATCAAATGAGATATTTTTTAAAAATGTCTCTGTTTTAGTTTTTCAAGCTTTTAGGCAGTTCTGTGACTTCAGATTGGCTGTGAAAATCACACGGGCATTTTGTGTTCAGTCACTTCAGTAGCTCTTTGTTTTAGGAGAATACCTTAATGGCAACTACCTTATTATTTTAATGCAGGCAATAATTTAAATTATAACAACTGCAAAAGTCAGGCTATTTTGTTTTATGGATTATCAACAGCCTTATGACCTTGAAAATAGTCGAGTTGACTCACTGATTTTTACAGTTTAACAAAATAGCATATATAGCATAATTTTATCAACTTTGCCTATCTGCTGAAAGTGCAGTGGTCTAAAAATAGATAAATGTCCATTGCGGAGCCACTTCAGAGCAGAAGGGAAGTTTAGTCCAGGAAGTGAAATTATTTGAGAATGGCTGTTGAACTGTTAACACGAGACGTTAGAAAGTTTTCAGCGCTTGTTTTGCTGCAATGTTAAATGAAGTTCGTTAATACCCAAATGACAGCAAGAGGCATTGACCCTCATTTAATTCTTCCCTAAAAACTGTGGAGCCAGAGGAAAGGTAAAGAGGAAGAGCAGTTAACCTCTGGTGACCAAAGGTGCACTTGATCTGTTATTTTGTATTCTATACTCTTCAAAGAGCAATATAAACAGAATTATTTATGCCCAGCAAAATGTTGCTTAATTACTTATGCACCACTGTTTGCTTGTATTTTAAGCTCTCTCTACCACCCACAGGCAGACGTTAAACAGCTGCTAAAAGCTAGCTTTAGTCTTGCCTGTTTGAAATTAGCATACTTGAGCTTTGAAAAAACTTTGTTGCCAATTTACATATGCATAGAGACTGATATTTAGACTCACCATATGATATGTCCCTCAAGAGCTTTTCTTATTGCCTCCATCCTCAGGTCTCAACCTAGAGACTGTAAATCTAGCAGGTGATTAATTCTATACCCTTGAGAAACTAGCAATTAGCACTTGCAACCAGTAAAAAATTGTCATTTCAAAACCCTGTTTACTATGCCCATGTATTTTCTATGAACTCACAGTTAACTCTAAATAGATATATACGGCAAGAGGTTTGCAGTCACCCCTGTCTCTTTATGTAAAAATATAATATAGCTTCCAGCTAATCAAACTATTAGACATATGGAAAAAGATTAAATAATTGGCATTCCTTCTTTTTTTTTTTTAGATATAAAATGGGAAGATGCAGCAAGCATGAAAACACTATACATGATGTTTTATGTTACCAGACCTTAATCAGCTCATTTCAACATGACGACTTTGTAGGGTTTACCTGTTTTGTGTCAATTCTTATCTCTGATAGCTGAAATTACCGTACTTCCAGATGTTCTTATGCATTATTGAGGTCTTCTGCAGTAGATGCTGGAAAAGGTAAGATAAGGTTTTATTTCTTTGTAGTAGTCACAACACTGAGATCAAAGGCAGCAAAGTGCAGTGCTTAGTATTGAAAACTATGATGAACTTCACATTTATTTTCAAGTAGAAAATCTCTCCTAAACCCGCTCATCAATCTTCAGTTAACTGTTTCAAGTGTAATCCACTGGGCCAACGCAGGATGTTTGAGAGATTTGGGGGTGCTTTTCCTAAACAAGAATGTTTTAATGCTCATTAAATGCCTGCTCATCAGCAGAGTGCAATAAGGAGAGCAGAGGACGTTGGAAAGCTCTGCTGCACCCATGGAAAAGCTGCCCGGGAGGGAAAGGAAGGACTGCATGGATCTGGGGGAGAGGGAATGCAGCAGAGCATCTTGTGCCACGCGCAAGTATGTTTTAAAGATTAAAAACAAACCCTGCTTTGAACAGAAATTGTCTCTAAAATGCCTGGCAGCAAAGGGAAAATGTGGGTTCCTTTATAGAATATTTCCACTTGAATATTTATATACCATAAATATCCATACCAGATCACACCCTTTTTGTGGGGAGGAAAGACTGCCCCACCCCAATTTTAGAGGAGCTTTTGAAAATTGTTGAACTATATCAAGGCAAACTTGGGCTACAATGCCTGAAGCCATATTTGTCTAATCATAAATGTAAAAACAGTCACTGATAGAAGGATTTTTCCTCACGAGTTGCACAGTCATTAAGGGGTCTACTGTAAAAGCCTGCTAGACTTTCTTTCCACTAATTACATCATCAGATCATCATACCGCTAAAATCAGTTGCGGAGTACTTGTACACAACTAAATCCCTGCTCCTAATTACTATTTTAGTCTCTTTTTCCTCATGACATGTTGGTGATAGATCATTATTTTTTCAGCAATTTGTTCGCATTTATATGCAATATAATTGGATCTGATTAATTATTATGATTAATGACTGCAGAATTTCCTTGCAAAGCTATTAATACTGGTAGTATCAAATGAAAGACATGGACAAATTAAAGCCAATGGAGTCCTGTTGCTTGTACTTACAATGCCTGGGCTCAAGTAACCCTTTGCTGTTCTCAGCTCTGCCAGATATATGAAGGTTTAACTGGTATTTCCCTACAGATCTGTGTGTTTTAAGGTGGTATTAAAATGCAGCTAATGGATAAGAGATGCAGATTTAATTTTTAGGTGAACTACTGTCCTTAAATGTCTTTGGATACATTTTAAACGAGCTCAATAGGATTATTACAACTACATTGATTTAAAGTCAAGGAACTCTAACAAAAGGAAAAGACAGAAATATTTCTAAATAATATAGATTTACTAATTTTTCAGGTTGGGGTGCAACAAAACATGACAATAAAAGCAGTTATTTTCCATTAAATGTCATATAAAAAATTTCTAAAGGACATATTTATGTAGTGTGTGTTGTATTTTAAATCACACTCCGGCTTAGAAATAGGATATTACATGTAAAAAAGCAAACAATGACTGAGTAGCTTAGGGGATCGACTTTCCTGCTACCTCTGGGACCTGACTTTAAATCTGTCTTTGAGCAAACTGAAGAAAAATCATTTCAGTCTAATGGCAGTAGCATATAAAAAAAAAAAAAACTCAGATAGCAGGAGTTCCATGCAGGTGGCAAAAAGCTTTAGAAAAAAAGAGGGTGCAGAATCAGATGAGTGATGGCGATTTTGCCTGGATTACTGTAAAGCTCAAACCACCGAGACTTTGAATGCGATTTTAATCTGTAATAAGTGACAGCAGCCCTAATCAAACCTGAGTCAAAATAAGGGCACTGATATTTTGGGTGCAAAGCTACTGAGAGATTCTGAAAGTGCCTCAGTTAGTCCAACATCAGAAATAGAGAAAAAAATGCCTGCCTGCAGAAGGAATTCAATACCTATTGAGAGCTTTTCTTAAAGCATATTAGCTCTTCAGATTCTGAGGAAACAGAGAAGATTGGTCGCTTTTCAGTTCTAGGAATTTCCCCGTAACTAAAATACAAGAAAATGATGGTGTATGTTGTACAACTGTGGGCAAGTAAATATTTTGGAAGAATAATCTGTGTTACAAAGCAGATTAAAAGGATCAGTCCTTAAAAACACAGAAACACAGCCAAAATGTATGTAATATTTGTGATCAAGTGCACAGAAAGAAAACATTTGTCAGAGAGCAAATCAGTCTAATTCACAACAGCAGCCTGTCTAGAAATTCCAAATCATTTCAGTGTGAGCTAAACATCGTATTGTACCATTACCTGTAAGAAATTATGTGGTTTCTGATGTCAGTGCATCCTGATTTCATAATGTTGCAGCTTATACTGTGTGGGGTCCTTCTGTTTGATTTTTAGGGACATCTATTTTAAACACGCTATTGAAATGAAAAGGATTTATAGCAATTCATTCAGTGTCTGCACTTCATGGCAAATAAGAAACAGGAATCCAAAATGAACGTTACTCGTGGCTACTATTTGTCACAAAAGGCAGGGCAGTACATAAACAAATAGAGTTAGAAAGAAAAAGTTAAAATAATTACTAATGGAGCATTTCTTAATATTGTTAATTGAAACTTAGGTATAATTGCATTAGGATAATCATGACCTCTGCTGAAATGTTTAATGTACAGTGATATTAAAGAATTTAAAAGTAGCAACAATGCAGGGACTGTCAAGAAAGCTGAGGCTGCCTGATGACTACACAAACTTGAAGGTGTAAATGGACCAGCTCAGCATAGCTCTCCAGGACTACTCTTTCCAGAGGCGTCTTCACCTCTGGCTCTGATCTGCAGACAACTCGTCCTCTAGGTACTGACAAAGGGGGGATTCACCAAAATGAGGGAGACTTGCACCATGGGAGATCACGTATATGATGGCCCGTGATAAAGGATAGAAACCTGCCCACACTGCTCAGGTGAGAAATGCAACAGTTTACTGCACTGCAGACCAAAAATGTTCAAAGGCAAATGGGAACATTGCAGAGTGTATCTGTGATGATACCAAAGGAGTTAGGCATTGCCTTCCTTGCAGAATTATGTTTAACATCCAGTTCGTTACCTCGTAGGTGGTGTAACGCCAGAACACACTCTTATCAACAAATTCCAGAAGTGAAAAGTTTCTATAATAAACAACAGGGTGAAAGAAACCCATAAATTTTATCCATTTTACAAAGTTCGGGTTTCTGTGCTGTGTGCTGTATCGGTGGGCTGTTACTTCTTCTCCAGTACAACTTTGTATCTGGGCAGCTGCATGAAGATCTTGAGGTATGTTCACCTTCTTTTTGACATCAATGATTCTTGTTTGTTGAGGGAAAAGAGTTTCCCAAATGATTGACTCAACAAGATATCTCAAATGTACCCAGGCATTAGTCTTTGCATGGGAGTATCTGTGAAACAGAAAATTACAGGTTTCAATATGTGTATTCTCAAATTATCCAGAAAACAAATGTAGCTGCAACCATTTTTACAGCATTCTGTCAAGAGATAACACCATCGTCCTCTGCTCAGTTTCCCTCCAGGCTCAGAAATGATACTAATATTTATTATTGTTCATAGAATCATAGAACCTTTTGGCTTGGAAGGGATCTTAAAGCCCATCCAGTTCCAGCATCCCTGCCATGGGTGGGGACACCTCCCACTGGATCAGGGGGCTCAAAGCCCCATCCAACCTGGCCTTGAACACCTCCAGGGATGGGGCAGCCACCACTTCTCTGGGCAACCTGGGCCAGGGCCTCATTATCCTCACAGGAAAAATTCCTTTTTTTTCAACTCATTACCATCATTGTTACTGAATATTTGCAGGCAAATCTGTCAAAGGGGACTGAAATTCACCAGGCACTGCACTAAACTCACAGCAAAGATGGTTATTGACCCCAAAGAACTCACAATTTAAAGTCAAACAAAACAGCAGCTGTGAAAGGCATAATGTACATCCCTCCCATCCTCTCTGCCTGCACACCACACTCCTCCTTGAGCAGCCAGACCTTTACAGAGCTGTTGTTCACCTACATACCCCTGACCATTCAGAATGTCACAGGAGAAACTGGCTCGTTTTCCAAGATACAGCCAAAGAAAGCCCTTTCCAGCCTTGACAGCCCCAATGTCCTTATCAATGAAAAGGTGGTTTGAATAAATCCTGAATCCTGTGACTGATGACAGCTATATTCACAAACAGTGATCAAAAAGGTGTGAGAGTAGTACCTGATGACCAGGAATCACTGGGATTTGTGTGCTCCCAAGACTGGTCTCTAGGAGAGTTTTTGCATGGGGAGGGGAGAAAAGGAACAGAGAAGGAGAACACGCAGTGGGATGTGGGAAAGCAAGGCAACACAATGTGACACATTCAAAGAACCCCATTCCTCATTGAATGAGTTGTCTTTCTCATCTCAGAGAGCTGGGAGGTTTGCTGTAGATCAGACTCCACTGTGGAGAGGAAGAGTGCATCTTCAATGAGACGCTCATGGATGCAGCTGTATGTGGGAGGTCTCTGAAGAGCAGGGGATCCACAGAAACCTGGAGGGAAATAAAACAAGAAAAATGTGTGTGAAATGGGACCATTCGCTGTTCCTGAGCTGTTGGACAGTTCAGGAGTGTGACACTTCAGCCGTGAGAACTGTCCAACCACACCAAGCAAAGTTTCTTCCATACCGAGTGACCACTGAATTCAATCCACCCTGGGATGGGGTGACTGAAGAACGACTGACAATTGAGAAACACATAATGCCTATAAAATACCCACCCAGACTAGCACTTATGGACCTTCCAGCCTTCAGTTGTGTTACAGAACCAAGAATATAGTCTGTCATGAGGATATAAATTATGTCTGAACCTCCTTATAATCCACTGCTGCTAATCATAAACACCGACATTTGCTTACACTGCAAGCAAAACCACTTGCTTGCACATAAAATCTATTTTAAATGTTTTTTGCTTGACCGTGCCCTCCATCAGGAAACAAATGGTCAATAATGCATTAATTAAAAGCACATCAGACCCTTGCTTGTGTTAGTTGTCTTCATATCTTCAATCTGCCTCCTGCATCTCGCTAGGTAGTAGTAGCCCATCATGTATGCAGAAGAGATTATCTGAATGAGCACACATCTCTAATCTGAAGATGAAAAACAATGTCCTGAGAGCCTTTAAAATGGTTTCATAGAAAATGAGGGTTAGATTATTTTGTTCTTCTGTTTTCATTTTTCTTGGGGGGCTTTAATAATTTTTTTCAATAAAGGCAGTTGAGATAAGTGAAATATCAGTCCAGAAGTCACTGAGGAAACAATATTTAGACCACAGTAATAGAACAGGCAAATGTGAGCGTCATAATCTTTTAGCATCTTTTGCATTGTATTAACCAAACACAGCATCATCAATCTCCCAGTGTTGTTTTTCACCTGACTACCACCTTTTGCCTTGCACACCCCGAGGAGCATAATTACAGTCACATAACATATGTACATTGAGTTTGAAAAGAAGGGAATAAAAATTCTTTTCATACGGATGGCTTGGGTAAGCAGGCAAAGCCACGCGGGTTTTTTGCCTGCAATTTCCTGAAAGTTTTACCCTTTTTGCTGTTTAATTTAAAATTTAGGAGAGAATTAGAGTTCGAAGAGTCTACACAAAACAGATGTGTATCCTGAATATGATCCTTTATATTTTTGTTTGACTCTGAAATTAATCAAGTGACTTTAAACACAGAAGCTGATATCTGTGTGTATTTTCTTGGAAAAAATACCTTTTAAAAAAATATGCCTGCAAGAAAGACTGCTGTATATACACATATATATAATCCACACTTCAAAACACTTAACAACTACATTTTTAACTTAAGGGGCATAGATTATGCTTTTACCTTTTTTTTTTAAGCTATGAAAGATAAGAGGCTGAGTGGACAAGATGTAAAAACTCAACATTAAATACCAATTCTGGAATGCTGAAGAAAACTGAACCGGACATCCATTATTTCCCAAAACCTAGCACAAACAGAATCCTTAGACCTTAATCTTACCCTAATTTAAGATAAGGGAAGCTCCCGAAACATCGTTTTGGCTGTAATTATTATCTCCTGAAAAGCAGCACCGCGTTCTCTAGGGCACGTGCAACTGAGGCAGATTAGAGTTCAGTAAGAGGCTCCATTTATTTCCGCCTACCAATTTAAGTATGGATAACGCATTACAGTTAGGGAAGAAAAAAGAAATAATAACCAGGACACATTAGCACAGTCACGTCCCTCTCCCTTTCTGCCAAACAGGTTCTAGCTGTACTGATAGCAACTCAATCACTCATTAGAAACTGAGGCCATAAGCTTATTTTATTGGCACTCTCAGGGTGCCTTTAAACTGCGACGGAAAGCCTTTAGCTGCAAAATACACGGAATGTTCCCATTCCATCTTGCAAATGGAAAAACAAACCCCAAACCCCAGTGCTGCTAGGGTTACAAAAACAATGGAAAGGATCTGAATCCGAATCTGTATTAGGTTGTCATGCAAATGTTTTGCCCTGGACGATAAAAGCAGGTGCAGGCAGTGCTGGGGTTGACCACATTCCAGTGGAGCCCTGAGAGCACCTGGAAATGCAGAGGCAGGATTTAAACAGAGGTGCACTCAGAATCAATTTGCAGCACTGAGTAAAGCTTCTAATGTGTATGGTTCAAAACAAGGCAGGCACTGTCTGCCTCAGGGAGCCTCAGACGCTGCTTTCCCATCCTGAAGATCTTGCAACCAATTTCTACCAAACGGGAGAGAGGATGTCTGGTTTTCAATATGCAAGTGTATTGCAACAATCAAGAAGGTTGCATTATATCTAAAACTAAGGTGTTTCTTAGAATTTAAATAGCTATATTAGGCACACGTCTGTCTTTGTACTTCCTTCTGTCATGAGACCTGTTCAAGAAATCAATAAATTTTATCTGTGAATATACATAAGTCTTCTGCAGTCGTGATCCACTTTCAAGTAATGTGTGGAGGAGTATTAGGCAATTAGAGACGGCTGAGTAACTGAGCATATATATACATTTTTAACGCCTGCCTTTTCATCTTTAGCTTGGATGAAGCGGCAAGACCTAAAAATCAAACACTGGATGAGTTTAGATGATGGGGTATTTAATTTAAGATATCCATCTTAGCATTTGAAAACCTTACAAATGAAGTGTCTGTGTTTTAAAAATTGGCCATTTCCAGTAGCTGCTAAGTCTGATCTGTAATCCGTTCTTGGTTATGCAAAGAAACCACTTATTGAAATTCAAGTACATGCTTAAGGCCAGTTAATGGCTATTTTTCCCTCATTAATACAACAAACATAGCTGATATGAAAGGTAGCTGTTCTCTTACACTAATAAAACTGCAAAGTGACAGAAATAACTTTTTGTGCTGTCTCTAGTTCTTAATCTAATATGTCAGTGGCAGGAAACTGAATATCAAGTGGAAATAGGAAGGTGGTTTTATCAGTGAGTATGGTATTAGCAAGTATTAGCAAGATCATTAATGAGACAATCCATCCTCTTCTGGTGTCCACATTTCAAACAAAGATGTTGAAAATGTCTTTAAGGTAAAAGAGGGGAGATTGAGATGAGATCTTAGGGAGAAATGTTTTCCTTTGAGGGTGGTGAGGCACTGGCACAGGTTGTCCAGTGAAGCCATGGCTGCCCCATCCCTTGGAGATGTTTAAGGTCAGGTTGGATGGGGCTTTGAGCACTCTGATCCAGTGGATCACTTTTCTTTCTCCACATTGATATCAATCTGCTCTTCTTTCAAAGGTAACCCATTTTCCTAGTGCATTCAGTAGCGAGACCATTTAAAAAATGGTCAGGAATACGGCAGCTCCACGGCTGCAGGATGCCAGCAGCCCAAACTGAGCTGAACTGTCGGCGAGACTCCCAGCTCCCCGTCCTTCCTGGCAGTTATACAGATACCACAGGCTATTCACAAAGACAAACAAATTGAAACCAACCCTGAGGGGTTACTGAGTGAAGTTCAAGAACATTGCTTTCAAATTTCCTTGTAAATAAAAATATATGTGAAAGAGAAGAGCTGGAAGCATCTCAGTGTATCCCTTGAGCATGGTTCAGAGCCCCCAACATACTGTTCTGGTTCTATAAATTAGAAATCTTGTCATCTTATCATAGAGACCAAGAAAATTGTGGCAAACTTTATCTGCTAAGTGAACCTTAATAACCTCAACTTTAACTTCAAGAAAATTACACTTGGAAACATTTCATAGTCTTGCCGGTTGCCGGAGACATAAAATTCTTTCTTTTCTCCCACCTCTGCAGGAGTTATTAACCCTCCCCACAGAGCCTTGGAGACCTTCAGCAAATTGTCCCTTCCTACAAGTCTCATGCAAGAGCACCGGCGAGGGCTCCGTTGGCTCTGACAACATATTTGCAGTGAAATGCAACATCACAGAGTCCAATTAAAACTTTTAACAGTTAATTGAGAATATCCAAAAGAATAAAATCACAGCCTTTGAATTAACATTATTGTATTGTGGTGGTGGTTTCTCATAGAAGAAGACACAAGTGTTTCCATAGACTTATGGAATGATTTGGGTTGGAAGGGACCTTAAAGCCCATCCAGTTCCAAACCCTCTGCCATTTTTCATGATCAGGTGGATAGGGCCATTTAATACCAGCACTGTACTAACTGCCCTGGTCCCTCTCACTGCAGCCACAGCTGTTCTTTAATTTCAGCCCTCCAGATGCATTTGCTGATCTGGATTTGCTGAGAAGGCTGCAGCTGGACATTGGGTGTAGCACTGGCAGCTTCACAGCACAGACAACTCAGAGACAAGCAGGGATTTACTGGTGCTTAACAGTTCCAGCACTACTGACTTTTAACCACGAGCCTAGGAACACGGCATGACTATGGATGCTTCTGGAGCTGTATGAAATGGCAAATTATCAGTACATTCTGGGGCTCATTTTTGCAAGAGAATCTTGAAGCAACCTCTACTGGCTTGAAAAGGGAAACATAAAGAATTAAATGTATTATTCAATCAAAAGCATGTAAAGACATACATCTTTATTAGCAAATTCCCAGGTATGATCCTGTAACGTATTTTAGAACGGACTTGGCAATACTGCAGCTTGGCAGCTCTGCAAAACATGGGCCAAAATAACCCCCTACACTTAAATGCACTTAAAGCTAACACCAGAATGAGGACTATCCAAAGGCTGGAGCACCTCCCATCCAAGGGCAGGCTGAGAGAGTTGGGGTTGTTCAGCCTGGAGAAGGGTCCAGGGAGAACTTTGAGCACCCTTCTAGTACTGAAAGGGGCTTCAGGAAAGCTGGGGAGGGTCTCTTGATCATGCAGTGCAGGGATAGGATGAAGGGAAATTGTTTTCATCTGAAAGAGGGGAGACTGAGATGAGATCTTAGGAAGAAGTGTCTTCCTGTGAAGGTGAGGAGGCCCAGGCCCAGGTTGCCCAGGGAAGCAGTGTCTGCCCCATCCCTGGAGGTGTTCAAGACCAGGTTGGATGGGGCTTTGAGCACCCTGACCCAGTGGAAGTTGTCCCTGCCCATGGCAGGGAGGTGGAACTGAATGGGCTTTGTGATCTCCTCCAAATCATTCTATGATTCTAAAACAGACCAACTCTGATTGTGCAAGTGAGTTTCAACCATAAATCCAAAAAATCCCTTACTACTTTAGATGATCAGAGCCTGAGCATCTTTAACATACATGAAGGAACTTGTCTGAGCACTCTGGTCGGTTGGAGATGTCAATGTGCGGAGACTGGGGGGCAGAGGTTTCTTTTTCCCCAAGCTCTCGCGGATCTCCGGGGCACAATATTCTGAACCTGGCTCCTTCCAGCAGTTTTATTCACTATCCACTCGATTCTTTGCTATTGGGGAATTCCAGGCCTTCCAATCTTTTTAATTGTCATTAATAATACTGAGCTTTGACTTTGAGCACAAAGCACAGGTTACAGTTCTTATGGGAGCACCAGAATACCTTCTGTGAAGCCAAGTGGCATGCCTTCATTTTTAGGTTCAGAACAGACTTTTTCCTCAGTCTAGGCAAAATTAAAATTTCACCCACAGATTCTCCTGGTCCATAACTACCTCATTTGGTGACCTCACGTCACACACAGTCTCTGTATGCACATTAGAGAGATTTGGACGGTGTGAACAGAGTATTAAGCAAGTTGTCAAAAATAGAGTTCTACTTGATCAAGCTCTCAATGACAATGTGGAAAATCCTCCTGCAAGGGAGTCGGACCAACCTCAAAAAGTCTAAACCTGATTTCTGAAAACACTGTCTGGGATTCTCTTCAGGAAACATCCCCTCACAATACTTATTAGAAAAATCAAATTCAAAACTGTCCAGTAAAACACTCCATGTTTAGCATGATGAAATTGTGGGGAAAACCACAAATTTGTTGAACTTTGCCTTTCAGGCAGAGGGACAGTCAACCTGTTTGCTGTTACATCAGTAAAAACAGTAAAAACTGCTCATTTTCAATGATTTCAACCAAACCCCGCTCACACAAATGAGTGTTAATTACCCATGCCAGACCCAGAGATGCTGCATGCAGGCCAATGCCTGAACATCCGAGCCTGCCAGGCATCCTTGCAGGGAAGACTGCCTTGCAGGGAGATTGTACTGACCATGAACTGCACAGGAGCAGCACCAGCGTGGGCAAACATTTCATATCTGACTGATGTAGAGCACACTGTGACACACGGGGTGTTGGTCAGGAGCTGCACATCACCCTTTGCAGGGCAGATCTGCTGCCAACTAAACAAGTGCACAACTACAGGATCTGTAAATATCTTAAATTGGTGTCAACTTTGAGAAAAGAAAACAAAGTCAAAGAACTCATTCAGGCAGCCAGGCCAGACTATTAGCAAGATACACGTCATAAAGGGCTTATTCTGTTTAGACAAGGGGTCTAAACTTCTTCTAAGTTTAGAGACACATTCCTAAAGCAATATAGCAGTCACTTCAGGCAACTTATATTTCATTATAAGCAGAAAAGGAAGAACTTCGCAAAGTTCCTTTCCTCAAGAGATTTTTACTGCCATATAAGCAGTGCATTCTGAAGTCCGTTACTATGTCATTACAACTTGTCATGCCAGGCATCCCCGGTTATTTGGTCCTTCCCTGGGACAATGGGTGCCTTGCCATATATCTTCTGCTTTGAAGCACCGAGGTAACGTGTTTTTTTCCCTCAGAAACAAATGATTCTAAATTTACAGTACAAAGACCTTCTAGGTGCAACCAAACACTTTGGAAGCAGCCTTCGATCCACACAAAGCTGCTGTACAGGACGTGAATTGAGAGGGTCCATTATTAAAAGAGGGATCAAAACAGGCTGCAATTATGCCCAGTTAATCCTCTTAAAACACGGAGGTATTTCTTCACCACAGTAATTATTTGCAGGGGGTGAAAATAGCAACCATATAGAACAAATTAAAACTTTACCTTCAGATGCTACCTCGATTGTTATGCAGATTTCATCATTTCCATGCAGCCAAAAGAGACCCTTAATGCCACCCCCTCTTCCAATAATCAAAATAAAAGTGTGACATCATCGCTAAATTAATTACTGGTTTATTTGATTTATTTTGCCATACGCCGTTCCTTCGTACGGCTCTGGCCAGGCTCATATACTCAAAGCAGATGCGGTCTGAAATCCCTCTGATTAAAAGGGTGAGCAATACATCAAGTGCACTTGGAATTTCTGTAGGCGATACCTGAGCGCGTGAGGAAAGGCATCAAATGACCAACGCAGTGTACAAACTGCTTGTCGAGGCTTTTTTAAATACAACTATCACGCCTTTAAATGTCATGCTGGGCTTTAGCTAACTAAGGTGGCAGATTCTTAAAGCACAGAATTTATTATGTTGAAATTTTCCAAATGTAAGACTGAAAAGGGAAAAATATGTCGCCTTTTATTTATTCCCTATATAAATATAGGCAATTTAGTCCTTCCCCCAAATACAGGCAGATTAGATGAGTTAGACAGTAGTCAATTCATTTTGCATAGGAATGGCTCATTAAAAAAAAAGAGCCCCACATTTGTATTAGGCTCCGATTGGACAGTGCACAAAATGAATTTACAGTGTCACTCAGAGATGTAGCAGGACTAATGAGGGAGGGATAGAGCATGGCAGGGTGGGTAAATCTTGACGATATTCATTCCCTCAGCTGGTGCAGCTCATGAAATGGAGGTGTCCCTCATTATGTATGTGTCTCAGGAGCTTTCTTTAATATTTTAATAAATAACAACATCAGCCCAACAAGAAATTAATGAATAGTATCATTAATAATGAGCTAGAGTCTTGTAGTGATAGGACAGATATTAAATTGAACCACAGTGGTGCTATCTCTAGAGACTTGGGAATTTTCCAGCGGCAAACAAGGCCACTGAATGAAGCAGCCATCGCTCTGTGCCAACAGCTTTTACAACAGGTTGGGAGTAATAAAAGAGGATTTTCTGCACGATAAAGTTAAGCCTTAGAAAATCTGCTGGTGTAGATCGGTGTGAAAAGTACTGCCAAACGTGATCCTTAATTAAACTTTAATTAAGATAAAGCTCTTTCCTTTAAAAAGGAGGGGAGGGACCAGCAGCAAAGAGTGTCAGCTATTTTCCTACCCAGTTTCGATCTAAAATAATGCTATATTAAATCACAGAAAACTGTGTTCAAATAAGTTAAATCCACAAAACCCAGGAAATTCAGAATCGCGGACGAAAAGCCATCCTTAGCACACCCATGTGCCTATATGTGTTGGAGCCCGAGGGATACAGGATCAGTCACAACTGGGAGCCCTGGGAACAATAGTGCTGGCTGAGCAATGTCCCCATCTCCTTGCTGCAATGGGTCGCAGTTGGACCCATGCATCCTTCCCATGCATTTTTCTGAAGGTTTGGGATTTCTGTGTTTTGTAGGAAAGGCAGAAAATAACATATGCCACGTGCACGAGAAACGTTTGTACACAACAAAACATGTTTTAACTTTAAAACCCAGAACAAAACTGCTTAGGCATGCACACAGCCCACCTTCACCATGGTAAATGGAAGTGTTTGTATGAGTGGGAAACATTAACAAGCATCACCTCATCAATTCGTAGACAGTTTCCCAACACTAAATCCCAGACACTCCCCAAAAAAGTGTATTTCATGAGTTCAGTGCATGTTTTTTCACCAAGATGTTTATGACCTGACCATCAGTTGCACCAGGGGCACGTGGGGGCCTTTCCACCCCAAATTCCTGCTTGGGGGCTGTTTTGTACTCACTCTGTCACTCAGTGGATTTTGTTCCCACATGTGGTCCATATATTTCCTCTATTCTTCACTGGGAGTTTAAACCAGCTCCTTTTCAAGGATCTAAATTAATTTCTGTGGCTGTGTGCTTGATTTAGCTGCCTCATCCCTGGACATTCTCAATGTCAGGTTGGATGAGTCTTTGAGCACCCTGATCCAGTGGGAGGTATCTCTGCCCATGGCAGGGGGTTGGAACTGGATGGGCTTTGAGGTCCCTTCCAAACCAAACTGTTCCATTTTCTATGATTTCTTGTTAAAATAGTTAAGATGACCTCACCAAAACACAACCTCTCACCATGTTTTCAAAGCCATACTTAATCTCATCTCCTGCTCATATTTTGATAGTGTCAGGCCAGGCCAAGTCACTATTTTTTTCCTCAATACTTACCAGAGGTGGTGTTCACCCACCCTCACACAGCTGATCCATGAATTACACTTTGGGGACACTCACTTTTCTCCTTTGACTACATAAAGATGGTTTGTTACCTTGAGATGTTCTAGATCAAAGCAAACCACCTAATTCTAATTTAGACAGCATAAACACCCCTCTGAAGAGGACTTCTAATAACCTCATATGGTGTAAGAGCTGAGCAGATGTTAGGGAAGGCTCAGCTTTTTTTCCAAACTGTTCCATGGGCCACCACTCACCAGAGCAGAAATCCAGCCTGTATCAGCTGCAAGTGTTCTCATCTACAGCAGAGCCAGCTTTTAACAACAGAGGTCCCTGAGAAAACTGTAAATGTTCACGAATCAATGAGATCAAAGTATGTTAGAGGATGAGAGGCAGGGAGAGTCTTCAGCATCAGTCATAAAACTGAGGAGCAGGGAGCCAGTAAATAAATAATGCTGGGGAAAAATATTCTCAGACTCTTTTAACTAGAGAAGGAAAAGGCAATAGTTTCTTTAGAGTCCAAAATTACTTCAAATAGAAAAACAAAACCCAAACCATAAGACATAAGATAGCTCTTCTTTTGCAGCATTCTTAAAGAAATGCTTCCTGGTTTTTAGTGAATTTGTTAAGAACCTCTTTTTATTCCCAGAAATACCACTGAGGGGACGTGAGCCTGTCTGTACTGCAGTTAAATTCAATAGGAGCAGGATGGTGTTTTAAATTTTTAATTACTTAGTTTGTCAAACTCCCAGGAGAAGACAGAAGCCCCGACAAAGACTGGGAGCCCCATGGTCCCTGCCACAAAGATGTACAACCAGCCATGGAGCAGTCGCCTCACCAGTCCCATCTCTTCCATTGCACCTGAACACAAAGGAAGACCCTGCAGGGCTTCCTCTGTGCAGGAACCAGGCTCCATCCCCATTTTGGGCCCCTTACAAGCAAGCACATGGTCGATCAATGAGACATCTCTCAGCCTCCAGAGGCTGGGATTTCTGGTTTTTTGTTTTTACAGATTTAAGTGTATCAATTGCAGTTTCACTCAAAGTCAGTGGTAATTGGCACTTTTTCTTTTCTTTTTTTTAAAGTGTCAGGCTAAATTCTTAGAGAATTTTGTTATGCTTTTAAAAAAAAGGAATAAAGGCAAGATAATGAAATGTTACTCTTAAATAACAGTTACAATGACTAACAACTTTGAGATGGATAACTAATATATCTATCAGGGAGAGAAAAGGCGATGATGGGAAAGAAACACACATTTCATCCCTCCAGAGCAGGACAACCATTTTATAGGGCACTGACAAAATCAATTTTATAGACACCCATTTATGCATGTTTATTTAATTCTCTGTACCCAGTACACATTCATTTATATCTTCCCTCCCCACTGGGCATCCTTTAAAATTCATTTGCTTGGTAATCTAATAGCGTAATACGGCATTTGTGAAAATGTAGGTTCTAGGTGTGGTGGGTAAGTCAAGCATCATTGCCTGTATACTTTTTTAAACAACACCACAAGCTCCCCATAGTAACAAATATACTGAGGGGTCTTAGATAAATCCAGAAAGTCCAATAAAAGAAATAGGGTATTGAGCTAGCGAGCAGATTGACTCTTTATACGTGTTCTTA
The DNA here is from genome assembly GCA_033558185.1 of Dromococcyx pavoninus. Classification (NCBI taxonomy): domain Eukaryota; kingdom Metazoa; phylum Chordata; class Aves; order Cuculiformes; family Neomorphidae; genus Dromococcyx; species Dromococcyx pavoninus. The sequence continues at coordinate 870,738 of JAUMJL010000348.1, read as the reverse complement.
TATATTCATTTAATCTGTTTGCAACCTGATACTATTTCTGATGCTGTAGAGATCAAACTTTAGCAACAATGACTTCTGTTTCTGTGCAGCCTTGAATTTCACTTTGAAGGAGCTCAATATGAACTGTGATTGTCAACATCATGTAAGGTGTAACACAACTTCAAACTGGAGAAAAATACCTGATTTTTCAGGACTGCTCAACCCAGCTCTGACAAAAACTAAGGCTGTTCCCAAGCCACTCATATTTTCTTCATCCTTATTTTCATAATCTGTACTAAACTCTTCTCCTAGAAATCTGAAAATACTGTGTGAAGTTAGACATTCATGCACATACTCACAAAAAATCATGCCGCTTTCCCTCAAGCCTAGCCAAGATAGGTAAAATCATACAGAACTCATATAGAAGGTATCCACAAGTAAAACAAATAATTTGTACAAAGCAGAAAACAAAGGCAGAGACAAGAGCAAAACTTAGATGAGCTATCAGGAAGAAATACTTTCCTGTGAGGGTGAGGAGGCACTGGCCCAGGTTGCCCAGAGAAGTCGTGGCTGCTTCATTCCTGGAGGTGTTCAGGGCCAGGTTTGATGGGACTTTGAGCACCCTGATCCAGTGGAAGATGTCCCTGCCCATGGCAGGGGGTTGGAACTGAATGGCCTTTAAGGTCTCTTCCAACCCAAACGATTGCACAATTCTGTGATTTTTTTTTTCCTTCCTTTTTTCTTTTGATTCAAACAAGCTTTGAAGAGCCTTTCTTCCACTTCAGTGTCTGTAAGGACCTGTGCATTCAGGGGTGCTTAACCTTCATAGACTCTCAGCTTTGATAAAACTTTATGTAAGCTTCAGAAAGTGAGTCAAGTATGGATGACACAATGCTAATTCTGTTCTAATTCAAGTTTTAAACTATGATATTTGATTTAAATCAGAGGTTGGACAGGCATGTTGGAGTGAGTGAAATCTGATAAATTCAAAGAGAAAAGAAAAAGCAAGGATTAGAGTATCTATAATTCTCCCAAATAAATGGTATTGAGTTATCCAGTGACTCAATATATTTAGTGATAAATTAATAGTTGGGGAGCAACACAATAGCCAGCTGATCTTTCCATCTGTCATCCAGGAACTGAAAGTCCAGCAAGCTGCTTCTCCATGCTCCCCGAGCAGCAGTTGCATTATCTTGGTTTGGATTTTGAAAAGAAAAGGCACAATGTTTTCTGGCAGCTCAGTGTCATGTATTGGCTTTGATTTTGAAGCTTGGCCCCTCATCATCCTTCCCAACCACGTGCTGAGGTTTGTACTGAAAATCTTCACTGGATGATCTCAACTCTGTCCGTCCTCAGTGGTTGCCTCAGTCACACCAGACCATGTCAAGATAAATGACTGAGAGCCTGTGCTCTAGCTGCAGGACTGCTGAGCACCAGTCACAACCCATGGCATCAGGGTCAACTCAGATGTTCTCTCCCACCCAGGGCAAAGAGCTGAGAGGCATCATTCCAGCCCCATCTTCACATGCAGCCAAGGGCACACCTCTTCCCACTCCCACATCATTGACCACGAATCAGCGTTGTTGGAGAACTGCCTATTTTTTATTTACCACGTGAAAGAAACAGTAAGAGTAACTGCACATTTTGACACATTCACGCCATAAATTATCCTATGTTCATATTTTTCCAGGATGCTATTATCCTGGGAGATAATGGTTCATTTTTAGGCTGTTATAGCAGAGATCATAAGGTTCCACCCTCGGCAGCTACATCTCGTAACTGCCTTTCACTCTCTGAAAGCGCAGGCAATTTTTCCATAATAAAAACTGGATTAGCATGTATCAAGAAGAGGTTCCACCAGCTGTCACTTTGAAATCAGGCTACTCTATCCGATGTTCGAGATGATAATGGATAAACCCATAAATGACAAGCACTTTTCCTGTATTTATCTAATAAGTGGCTAATACAGGCTAGCATTGCCTCTAATAAAACAATATAACAGAAGGAAGAAATAGGCTTAGGCTCTAGTTGAATTAAATACAAATGGAGTAATAGTAGCACATGAAAATATGGCACAGTAAATTGTATTTTTTTTACCTGTTGCTCCTCTCTGGAATTATATTTCGTTTTAATGCACTATTCTCACAACTACTCAAGAATGATTTTTAATAGGATCTGACTTAAAGTTTTTCGAAATGCAGCTAATTGTGATTTCATCACAGCCAGAGTCTCTCTCTGTGTATGCATAGATGCTAAAAAGAAAAACAGATCTCTAAGAGAATGAGTTCTGCAAGTAGACTTAAAAGAGCTGCATTGTGCTACATGAATTAGCAACAAAGAATAAGCAAAAGAATTCTTATTCATCTGCTGAATATTGGTAGAGTACTTGCTAACACTTCTATTATTAGAATGACACAATATCAAAATTACAATTAAAAACATATCAAGATTTAGACTTAGTGATAAAAACAGCGGTTTGTTATCTAGTTAATAGTGGCATTAGCAATAATGAAAAAATTGGGATTAACTTGGTTCTATTAGTAAAGTAGAAAAAAAGGATCATTGACAAAAGTCTGCCTAATAAGGAACACACAAAAGAGCTCTCTTGATGAAATATTGCATTTTCACCTTGCTTTGAAACAAAATTTTTACACTTTCACCAATTTCCCAAGAATGTATGGGTGAATAATAAAGGGATTTCATTCCATCTGCTACCTGAGAAGCAGCTGAACTGTGCGCAAAGGAGCCCCTTCAAGCACCCAGCATCTCTACCGGTGCCAGCAAACTCCTGGCAAAGACGCAGCCCCCAAAAGGCAATGCTGGAAGGGATGACCATGAGAAGTCAAAGATGGCACAGGAGGGGAAGGGTCTCCAGCACTAGCTTCCAAATCAAGCATGGTCATCTTCAGTTCCTCACTAATACCCAGCAGGGTGGTGGGTTTCTTTTAATTGCCTGAAACCCTTTTTTTGGTTTTATCTGCTCTTCGTCCCAAGCCTTTTTTTTTAGATGCCTGCACAATACTGATAAACCAGCATCACACGCAAAGAACTTTTCTGATGACAAGAAAGGAATCTTTTAGAGGTTTTACCTTTTCAACATGCATGTGAAAATTTTGCAGAAAGTGCAGCCTGATTTTACAGAAGAATCATGACGTGCTGCTTGCAGCACCTGTTATTGTGCAGAACCACAGGGGTTCAAAGCGGAGATCAGTTGTGGCAGCATTTGAGTATTTGTAAAGGACAGAGAGAGGAGGGATGCAGCAAGTGAGGAAAAGAGAGCAGAACCCGGACCCAAGCCAGGAGATACTGCACCTCCTGCACATCCCTGACTGAGAGCAATCAGCAATTCAATGAGATCGTTGGCTCCTCAAGCGAGGGATGCTCTGCACATATCCCATTAGCTCAGAATCCTGCTTCCTATGCAGGCTGGTAAATTAACGCAATACAAACAGTCGCCTCTCGTGCTCCACTGTACATACGACATAAAGCTCCTTCCTCCCTTTTCACTGTCAATCAGTTTATATTTTGATGCATGAGACTTAATTACCTTTATTATTACTTTATTTTGTGTAGCTACAAAATTTATTAGAGGCCGTAAAATTATCTGAGCCCTTTCCTAAATCCCGCCGCAGCATCTGACTCCATGGCAGGCATGGAAAGAGGCAGTGCCTTTAATTTTTCCTCAATTGACTGTACTTGAAATTAAAGTACTCCCTGGTTACAAAGCAAGGGAAAATGAAGCTCTTTGTGTCTGATTTTCAGCAGAGAAAGACGAATGTGTCCCTGCCCATGGAAAAGGGGGGTTAGAACTGGATGAGCCTCAAGGTCTCTTCCAACCCAAACCATTCCATGATTACTTAGGGCTCAGAAACTGTATGTGCAAGTTCCGGCTTAGGCAGCACCTCAATGGATCTGCACCCTCATGCCAGCCCCTCCGCTGCTCACAGTGCACAGAAATAACCTCTGGAGCGAGATTTAACAAAGTGGGGGGGGGGGTAGAGGAAAATAGCCCATTTTTCATTTTCTTTGGTTTCGTAAAAGGAGGAGGCGTGAAGGGAACCCGCGCTGGCACAGCACCAAGCGTCTGCAGAGTGTGAAAAGCAGCTTTCGCCAACGAGAGGGAAAGGAGGAGAAAACAATACTTGTTGGTCACAGGAGAGGGGGAGCTGAAGGTCAGAGGGGAAATTCCACTTGCAACATGCAACATATTTTTGTGGGCTGAGTCAATACCCTGACGATCAGCAGGACTTCAGCCTGAGAGAGGGGCGTTTGGCTGCCGAATAAGCAAGCTCCTGTAGGTGTGGAGGAGAAATGAGTTGGAAATGGAAGGAACAATTAGCTGATGAGTAATGAGGAATGCACCACATTGCCTCATTTTCAGCTGGTTCTTAGTGCTTGTTGTCCTGCTCTGGGAAAAGCAGCTGCTTAGTTTTTTTTCCCCTTTGTTTGATCAGGCATGTGGGAAGGAGAGCAGGGTGTGATGAAGTGGGGGCCAGTAAATGGGTTGTTTATTGCATTTTTTTTTGCGATATCGTTCCATTTATTGTTTACGGGAAGTTTTGGGGTTTGTTTTTTAAATCACAGATGAGTTAGAAAGGAGGAGTTAATAGCAAAAACCCACAGGCACTAAAATTCTTGGTGCTTCCAAGATATCTGCCATGCAAAGGCTGCGAAACCTCTCCCTCACGCTGATAACCATCACCTATTTTGTAAATACTGATGCACATGAAGATTAAGAGACTTCCCAAATGTTTGACGGTGGCAAAACTAACAGTATGCCATTGACATCAAGCACTTCTCTACACCAATGTGATAACATTTACTTTCTAAGCAAATGAAATCTTACATTTTAAAAAAAATTCTACAAACTCATCACTTTTCCTGCCCTCAATTTTAACTTCTCCCTGCAAACACATTTCAAGAAAAATAACACTTGGTACATACTGTAATACAGTGCTGTAAATCATAAAACAAATCCACCTGCATGATGAACATGAAGACCTTCCATCCAACAGTTTAATTTTGTGTAAAATTCCTACCTTTGTGTTTCATTAGAAAACCATAGAAGAGGAAGAAAAAGTTGGATTAAGGGAAACAGCAAATATGAAACAAAAAGTTGCACCAAAAAATGGATCCAATAATCCTAAATTAAATGTACATTTTTAGTAAATTTGGATATCTAATGACACGTTTGAAAATATCTCACCTCATGAACCTGGAGAAGAACAAGTCTTTGCTGGTGTTGCATATTTAAGGCAAGATCATAACCACTTCTTCCATACAACACAAGGACCAAAGTGTTCCTTTTAAAATCAATTTTATCTGAGCTATTTTGTTAGTAAATGTCATATTCCCAGGACAGAAAGGATTGAATCAAGTGATAGGTGATTTGCATTAATGGGCAATAACCCACAGAGGCTGTGAGTGTTTGTAGGTGGGCACAGGGGGATGGAGAAGGCTCACCAGCCTAGTTTTGTCTTGAAACTCTTGCAAAAGCAAACCCACGCTCTTTGCCTAGCCCAGCCTTACTTCTGCTGTTAGAGGAAGCCTCCTGCCTTCCCGCGGTGGGCAGCCGCACGCAGGCTCCCAGACAGCATTTGACAAAGTTCCACATCAGAGATTAAGGTCTTTGTACAGAGATTGAGGTCTAAAGAAAGAAAGGAAGCGGAATAGACATAAATGTAACATAAAATGGATTGACATCGGCTAAAGGGCAGGTGGGGGAGGGAGGCATAGTCATAAATAAAAACTTTTCTTTAGGGGAGAAGTAACTAGAAGGATGTTATTAGATCGGCATGGAGAGAAGAAACAGACAGGAAAAGTAAATACAAATTGATAGCAACTCTATTGGAATCTACAGTTGCTAAATCACTGCGAGACTGATGGAAAGTCAGTGGGATCTTCTCTTCTGTAAATTAACTAAACAGGAAATATTCATCAATACAGAATGTCACATAAAAAATGATGCAGCTGCTCACAGAAGGTTTTTTTGTTAGACTGGTTTGAATGTTTACACAAATCAAGAAGTGAAACGTACCTGGTCCAGAAGCACATAGGTTTGTAAACCTTTGAAGACACAAGTCTCACCAAACTTCTACAATAGGAGAAGCTAGTGCAGGGTAGGATTCAGCAGAGGTCCCTAGCAGCCTGGTCGACCTGCCTTCAACAGCTCAGCCCCAGCTATGTGCTAGTGGAACCTCACTGCCCAGGTGAGGCTGAGCTTCATCCCACCAAGCTTTATCTAACTTGTAGCTGTAAACAGTCATTTATACTCTACTTTATGAAAAAGAAAGACTGTCTTATGTTTATTTCAAGATATTTTAGAGTTATAGCATAGTCTCTACTACCTGTTAAAGAAAACTTGATGACCAGCTTGGACCAAGAAGTTCCTCCTGGAGTATTTAAGGCCAGATGAGATTAATCTCATTGATTGCCTGCCTTAAATAGCAGGGTGAGGCCATTCTATACGTACTGAGGTTCCAGGGATAATCATGCTTTAGCCACAAGATTTTCCCTAGGGCAGTCCCTCACTTCTTAGGAAAGCAGAGAAACAACAGCCGAGCCTTTTTGGAGACCTTTCATCCCTTACAAGTGCACTTCAGGTTTTTGGTGTTGCTGCCACCCTTCCTTTATGTGTTATTTCCTTTCAACTTCACAGAGGATATTTATATTGCTGGGCTCTGATGGGCTACTGCAACGTTCGAGTAAAGGCTGTAGTTTCCTGGCCAACAACAAACACCCTGGGTGCTGGTGACCTAGTTGTTGAAAAAGGGATAATGGATGTGATGTTAGCAAATTTATCCCAACATCATTTTGCCTATCAATAAGGTTAAAAATAAATATTTTAAGTTTTATGAGCTTAAAAAACACAGAATAAAGTTTATTCCAGCAGGAAGATGAGCACAGATTATTAACCTATGAATGTAAAAAAAATCTATATGGAAGTAACATGCAAGGTTGAACCTATCTGGAAGAGCTTTATTTATTTTGCACCATTGTCTGAGATGTAGTGTTGAAATTGTAACCAGACACATGATTATGTATTAATTTACCTATCAATGCCACCCAGCATGTTAAACCTGATCAGGATTTGGAAGTGCTTGTACAAGAGAGACAACGTGATCTCTGCAGTGGGTCATGTGCATGCAATTCGTTTTTGGGGTTTCCTCTCCTAAAAAGCACTTCTGCACAACATTAAATGTTTGAAATCTCAAATAACTCTGAATTGTCAAATATGCACATTTTTCTAAAGGGAACAACACTTTTAAACATGAAGATTCCCTCAAATTTAAAGTAGATCTTTATAATGAAGACAGGCATCACCCACTACAGCAAAAAGAGCAGCAGGTATTTCCAACCTGCAAGAAGGAGTTCCTTACATTAATGAATATTTCCATTATAGTCATGATATCAAAAATAAGTTACTTTGCAGATTCTGACTTTTAGAAACTTATTCCCTTGGAAAATTGTTTGTGTTTTCCCTTTCCTGTTCTAGTGATTAACGAACTGGCTTTGGAGGAGGGTCTCCAGTTAACCTAATACAAAATATAAGCTTTTATTAATATCCCAAACAGTTCCATTACAACACATACACAGGCACAGTTATATATATATAAAAATGTGTCTGTGTAGACATAAATGCACACATTTTGAGAGGTGATCTATCTTCTTTATTAAACTTTTAAACAATTAATAGGTAAATATCTAATATACAATTATTTTGCTAACACACAGACATGAGTTGTACCAATTGTGCACAAATATATCATCTGTAAATGCTGAAAGAGAAATATTTCCATCCAATTTGGCAGGTGTTTGACAAAGCTTGAAGAAAGGATTAATTTCTTAAAACACTTTAAAAATGAAAAGCTATTATTCATATCAAGTGTGAGCAAACAACATCCACTCCTTCTGAATATTTAGAAAGATGCTATGAGTGGGTAAAAATAAGGAGAGAGAGAATCATCAGTGAAAAACACCTTCTCCCTTCACAAATCCCAGTGGTAACTACACAAGGAGTTTTGCCTATAGCGGCGAGGGAATGAGAATTATGTTCCATCAGAACTGCAGCGTTCAGCCCCAGACACCCCACTAATACTATGTTTAACAGATCATATTAAAGCCTGGCAAGCCCACCAGGCTTTTAACGTTATCAGGTCAAGCATGCGCCCACTTCTGTCCATGAAAGCTATAATAGAACTAACACTTCGCACATCTGTGGAGCCTTTCATCTGTGGATCTCAAGGTGCTTTACAGATACTGAATAATTAAGCCTTGAACATTCCCGGAGTTGGGTGATGGGAATGGATAATGGCACCAGGCACAGCAGCATTGCCACTTTCGGACAGAAGCCAAGAATTATTTCATCCCCAGCTGAAAATAGACGGTGAGTCTTACCCCCATCTTCTCAGAAACCCTGGAGAGATGATGTTAGTCTTGGACGTACATTCACCTCCCCATTTCCTGCTGCGTCCTGGTGCACGAAGGTTTGTTTGGGTGGAATCAAGCATTGTTACCAAAATAACCCACAAAACAAACCAGAAAAACCAGTAATCTCTACAGGTATCCAGACACGATCACTGCTAAGCACTGTGAGAAACCAACAGGAGCAGCAGCAGGTCTGCCGTACCTGAAGAGCCATACAGCCTGCAGAACCCACCGGGTGGCGTTCAGTTTTCAGGAACGGAGACCTCCTTGGCTCAAGCACTCAGTCCTTTTAGTATCACCTCTTTTCTACAGCCCCGATGGTCTCTGTGCTGCTCAAGCTCCAATTCACAGGACTGTTGGAAAAGACCTTTAAGATCTTCCAGTCCAACCATAAACTTCAGCTTGCCAAGCTCACCACTGAACAGTGTTCCTAAGCACCACATCCACATGTTTTTTCAACCACCACTCTGCCAGTTCTTCACCACCTTTCAGCAAAGAAATGTTTCCCAATGTCCAATTTAAACCTCCCCTGGTGCAACTTGAGGCCATTCCCTCTTATCCTATCTCTTGTTCCTTGGGAGAGAAGCCCAGCACCCACCTTGCGACAGCCTCCTTTCCAGGAGCTGCAGAGAGCGATGAGGTCTCCCCTCAGCCTCCTCCTCTCCAGGCTAAACAGCCCCAGGTCCCTCAACTGCTCCTCGCAAGATTTGTGCTGCAGACCCTTCCCCAGCTCTGCTGCCCAGTGCCCCAACACACAACACTGCATGACTTGGACACAAAGCAATTGCAAGAGGTTGTGTTTGCTTCTGCTGCCTTTTCTCAGCTGGATTTGTAGGGGCATAAATTATCATAACTCTACTGAACCAAGAAAGCCTTAAGAACTGAGGGAGTTGATGTTCTTTATTTATGCTCAATCAGTATTCTCCAAATATCATTATTTCAAATTAGGAACCGCATGTGAGCAAACAAGCTGGGCTGCCTGGAACAGAGGCGAAGCGCAACATGAATTCTCAGGTTGGGCACAGAGCATACTTTCACCCCTGCTCTGGCATCTGGCACAAAGCATCTAGAAGACCCTCTGGGCCCTCACATTCACTCAAAAACATCCCTTTGATTTTTGATCTAACTGATGGCACATTTGATAGCAGCCCTGATGCTCATTCCCTCTTTCCTCAGGAGCCTCAAAATTTGAACAAAAAGTAAGACTTCTCACTTCATGAATTTTTGATAAAGACCCTTGCATATGTCAGCAGGCCCACACTGACATCAACAAAAAGTACGTGGCAGTCGCTGCTGGTTTAATACTGTAATGCTCTCCAAAGTATTTACTTGGTCTTTTACTGATGTTTAAAGGTACGTGGCGTACATTAAAAGCATATTTTACATTTTATTGGAAAGACTCAGAGCTGAGAATTTTTGAACACTTCCATGGTTGTCATCTTTTCGTGTTTATATGAACACCAAAGGAAGACCAGGGCAAATGTTGCTGCTGAATGGGGCTGGTGACAAAGGACATAAGTCCTGTAAGACTCACTAAGACCTGTCTTCAGCAACCTGAAGTCCTCAAGACCAATCAGAAACTTCACCACAAGACTTATCCTTGATGAAGGAGCACCAGCTTAGGGAACATTTGCACATGCATTTGTGAACCCTGATGGGATGCACCCATGAGTGCCAGAGGAGCTGCCCCAAGTCATCGCAAGACCACTCTTAATCTTTAGAAGAGCGATCAGGGGAAGCTTCTAAAACTTGAAGAAAGCAAATATCGCTCTTATCTTCAAGAAGTTGAATCTGGAGAACCACAGGTCTCACTTTGATGGCTGGGAAGGCAATTGAGCAAATAATCCTGGAAAACATTTCCAGTCATGTGAAAGAGTAGACACCATGCATTCATATAGAGAAAATCATGCCTGACCAGCCTGACAGCCTTCTACAATGAGATGACTGGCTCAATGGACAATGAACAGTCAGGCCCAAGTCATATTAGAGTAAAAGGGATTAAAATCTCAAGATTGCAACTGCCTTTTTGGAGTCACATTGGAGAATTAGGCCCAGACCTACCTGAATACTGGTGTTCATGTTAGATGTTGCATTGAAAGGACTACCCTGGATGAGAAGCTTCTTACTCACTAGCTATCCTCTTCCCCATCACAACCTCTCGTGCAAGGAACCTCTATCCAACGCTGGCAATAATATTTTAGATTTATAATCTTTATATATTACCCAGGGAAGTTGTGGCCACCCCCTCCCTGGAGGAGTTCAAGGCCAGGTTGGATGGGGCTTTGAGCACTCTGATTCAGTGGCAGGTGTCCCTGCCCTTGGCAGGGGGCAGGAACTGGATGTTCTTCAAGGTTCCTTCTAAGCCAAACTGTTCCATGAATCTGTATAGGATTCAAAGCAATCCAAGCAGCAAGTGATAGGATGAGAGGAAATGGCCTCAAGTTGTTCCAGGGGAGGTTTAGAATGGATATTGGGAAAAAAACCTTTACCAAAAGAATGGTGAAGCCCTGACAGAGGCTGCCCAGGGCAGTGGTGGAGTCACCATCCCTGGAGGGGTTCAAAACTGTTTGGTGGTGGGACCTAGGGACATGGTTTAGTCAGCACAGTGGGGTTGGGTTGACGGATGGACTGGATGATCTTAAAGGTCATTTCCAACCTTAATAATTCTATGATTCTATATACAAAACCACAGCTTTTCAGCTGTTTCAACTACTATTATTTACAGTTTATATTTCTATATATACTTTCTTTGTATTAATCTAGTAGCACTTGAATTTAAAATCAAACACAGTGATAACAGGGCATGAGAGCTCCTCCAAGCCTGTGCCTTCACCTGCAGGTTGGTGACACACATCAGGTGGAATCGACAGCTCCTGGCTCGCTGATTACTGGACAGTCGGGTGTTGTCACTGTAGCAAAACGCCTCAGAAGAGATCTGTAAATGTATTTATCTCAGAACACGTTTATTTTAAACAATGAAGTTGTAACGTAAGGAACTACATCTAAAATAGTATGTTTGCCTAATAAGAGGCATTTTTCTCTCGTAAAACCCTCTATTAAAGCCACTTTGCTTTGTTAACTTTCATAGCATGTATCCTCACTATAGCCTTCAACACCTGAAAAATTAGTGGAAGAATTTGACTGATTATAGAGGCTGTTTGCCTTGTTCCGCTGCTTGTTCTAAAAGGGATACTCAGCAGAACTTGCATTTTTTTTTTTCATTTTGTGCTGTCTGCATGAGTAATTACCTCCCTGATTTCTGAGATGCAATTGAGTAGCTTCCACATTAGAAAAATCCAAAGATTGATAGAGCCATCTCTCCTAAAGGATTAGTTTGCTGCTGTAATTCCACTGAGTAGGTCATTCAAATAGCAAAATGCTACAAACTTTAATTTCTCCTGTTTGTAAAAGCCAGATATTGATACCTATTTAAAAGAATCTGAAAAGGGCTGGTTAGCCTTTTGAGGGGAAAAGCATTTTCTCATTCCTGCTGCAGCTTCAGCAGGGCAGGGGGAGGAAGAAGGTGCTTGCATTCCTAGAAATGATCAGCCCAAAGGCTGGCGATGCACGGTGTAAGAGAAAAGACCAGAGAAAAGACCAAAGAAAAGACAACAACTGTGCAGATTTTGAGAAATGGTGCATCTTTTTATAAACCGACAAGCAAGTTTTTCCCATAACTTAAAGGGTGAGTTAGTTGCCTTGGTGACATTGGGATGCCAAGGGAGCTGAGGTGAGTCCCATGAGTGCTGCCTGCCTAGCACATCCTGTGGAGGAGGGCATTGCCCCATGGATGGGCATGGAAACAGAATCACTGAATCTTTTAGATTGGAAAAGACCTCTGAGTCCAACTGTAAACCCAACACTGCCGACTCCGCCACTAAACCCTGTCCCTAAGCACCACATCCACACAACTTTTAAATCCCTCCAGGGGTGGGGAATCCACCACCACCCTGGGCAGTCTCTGCTAGTGCTTGGCAATGTTTTCAATGAAGAAGCTTTTGCCTAATATCCAGTCTAAACCTCCCCAGGCACAGCTTGAGACCGTTTCCTCTCATCCTATCACTTGTTACTTGGGAGAAGAGAAGAGACCAGCAGCCACCTTGCTGTGGTCAGAGAGAGAGAGTGAGGGGAGCCCCTGCTCTACCCAGGGCTGATGATGACCAGGGGAAGAAGGGCCGTGTGTGTTTTGAGGCCAAGGCTCACAATCTGGTATCACAAAGGGGAGATATTCAGAGCGCTTAATGCATATGAGAACAACAACTGTTGCCTAGTTCTATACTTTCCAAATTATCTAATTCAATATGTAGCATTTTTATATCAGGTTCTTTAATTTACTGGAGATGTTCTAAGGAGGTTTTGGTAACATCCACTATAGCAATGACTTCATAAAAACCCGTTGAATACTGATAGAAGACCTTTTGGCAGACTATTAAGGCAGGAATTCATCTAAACATCACAGATATGAGCATAAGTGGTGTAGACTGCTATGATTCTGATAAATAGTTGTGACAACATCATTTTACCAGGGAGAAATTACTGACTTCCTCTCTTTCGCTCTACTAAATAAAAAATAAACATATTAAAAAAGTAAACTCAAGATTCTAAATAATATTTTTAATTAAAATGCCAAAAACATGTTAATATCTTATATTCATAAAGATACACTTTATGATAATCCTGGAGAGGAAAATAACACAGAATACAAATAGTAAATAATATTTTTCTGCTTTTCAAGTAAATAAATGTTTTACTTCCCTGAACTACAGCAGCCAAGTAGTACTTGGGCTCATACATGATCTCTGTAATGATCCATATTCCTGTTTGGTGTAAACTGAGCTGTACTGATGTCTAGAGAGGCTCAACAATTTATATCAGCTAAAGATCTGGCAGTTAATTTAAAAGGCAAGGATAAATCTTAGGTCTGCTCTGAAGTCAGTTTAAGTGAAATGCAAAAGATCCTTGCAAGTTAGGTGCACATTTAATTAATTGCAATCCAGCCTCTCTAGACAAACCACAGATGCTCTCCTGATTGAGCTCAGCATTTCCTAACCAGCTGCACCAATCTATGCAGTAATACCTCCCTGTAGCTAAACATCTGGAGAAACCCAGGGAAGAGAATAATAAATACTTGTAAAATTCAACTAGGCAGGCACCTGAAAGTGACTTTAAGGCAAAAAGGGGGTTGGTATGTATGTGTGGGATGGGAGGAAGAGAGGATATAAACCTGACACCCTTAGAGAGAGGAATGTACTGTAACCAGTAGAGACATCATCAATCAGCATCTGAACCCACAGTTATCAGGGCAGTAAATCACATTCTACAGTTTCTTCACTTGGAAAGTCATAGAATGGCGGAATGGTTTGGATTGGAAGTGACCTTAAAGCCCATTCAGTTCCAACCCTCCGCCATGGGCACGGACACTTCCTACTGGATCAGATTGCTCAAAGCCCCATCCAACCTGGCCTTGAACACCTCCAGAGATGGGGCAGCCACCACTTCTCTGGGCAACATATGCCAGGGCCTCCCTACCTTCATTGTGAAGAATTTCTTCCTAATGTCTAATCTAAATCTTCCCCCTTCCAATTTAAAGCCGTTCCCCCTCATCCTGTCCCTCCAGGCCCTTGTAAAAAGTCTCTCCCCAGCTTTCCTGGAGCCCCTTTCAGTACTGGGAGGCTGTTCTTAAGGTCCCCTGGAGCCTTCTCTTCTCCAGGCTGAATAACTCCAACTCTCTCTGCCTGTCCTCATACGGGAAGTTCTCCAGCCCTCAGATCATCTTCATGGCCTCCTCTGGACCTGTTAAAAAATTCACAAGTAGTTCTATAAGTTCTGTTGGAGATGTAACATCACAGTCTCACAGACTGAACATCAATATTCTTAAACTGTTTTTAGCCACCTCACTCTTGGAAAATACACCAAAAGATGATGACATTTCTCTCACATGTCTACTTCTGGTTTGCTCCTCTCCTGTAAAGACACCTCTGCTGTGCCTCTTCACTAAGGTTTTCAGTGCAGGAAAGGCTGTCAGAACGCTCAGCATCCCCTCTGAGCTCACTTCCCCACACTCACGTTACAGCACTTCTGGGGATACCCAGGCCTCTCCGGACATCCATGTGCAACAGGATTCAGAGCATTCGCAAAAAATCAAGATCCTATAGAAAAACAGCACATATGGGGCAGAGGAGCGACTAGAAGAATATTGTAAATAACCCAGTTTAATCCCTCTTTTTCTGAGTACCAACAATTTGTGACTGTAACTCCTTCTAACATCAGTCATCTATTCAAGGAAGCCATAAGAACAGCAAGGAATGAAATCTACTGAATTTCACCTGTGTGCCTAATATTTATCCTCAGTGAAGGACATGGAATGGTTTCCAGAAGTTGAGCTCATGTTTCACAGGATCAGAGATGAAGATTAGAATGCAAATAGGAGAGGAAGAGCCTGACAAGTGGCTTGTTTTCTGAACAGAAATGTTATTATTTAAAGGGGTTCTCTAAGAATTTTTTTTTCCTATCAATGAAGAAAAAAATCTTTTAAAAATGACTAATTTGGTAAAATTCTTCAAGGTGTCTTTATGAACATATTTGTTCCTGTGATGTTGCTTAAAGTGATGGTTTCGGACTGGTGAGTAAGGCATGCTACACGCTCCTCTTCCTTGGAAATGTTCCTCATTGAGCCCATGTTGGTTCATTTTTGCATTTCCACTGGGGAAAACTGTGGGATTCCCTAAAACACAGAAACATTAAAGCACACTTTTGCAGCTAAGGGATAGTCACATAATATTTACTCCACAATATTCTCTCTTGTTCCCTGCTGCAGAATCAGACCCCAAAAGGCATGGCTTGCCCAGACCTCAGTTCAGCACCTATGACATATTAGAGGACCTGGTAGGGTCCTTCAAGGCTAAATAAAATTCATATTGTGTTCCATGTAGCTAAAAAACATAGGAATTTATAACAGGATAAACAGCCAAGAGACAGACAACAGTAAATTGAATACTCTCCTCCCTGCAAGGCTAATTGAGGAACTTGCTATTGCAGCAGCTGATATCATGACACCGATGATACTTGAGAGATTGGCAAGTAGTAGGAAGACATCATTTAAAAAAGAAAAAGAGATGAAATCAGGAAACCTCTCTATCAATCTGCCAAGCTGTCACACATGCTTGTTCTGAAACAATCCCTCTCATTTCCAATACGTTATGTCAGAACTGGATGAAAGGCATAGACAGCGAGTCTGGAGACAGCCGCCTCCTCTCCTGAGCTCTGTTCGAGCAGTTTGGGGTAAATCAGACATCATTTCCAGATGACAGTAAGTCTGGACACTTAATTTGGGAAGCCTGATGCAAGCAAACAGCTCCTGAGGAGGAAGAGTATCAGGACGACACCTCCTGAATTACCCAACCCTTCCTCCCACCACCGGAAAAGGCTTCAGGGAAGAAGAGTTCTTCATTTTAAACCGATAGCACCTGGTGAAAAGACACTGTTTGTCAAAACAGAATTTAAACTCAAAATGTAAATTCAGCATCAATCATGTGCACCAATAAATACATTACAGCACATCCCATGAAGGCCATGAAAATAGGGGAAATAAAAGGGTTATTAGGAAATTAAAGAAATTAGGGAAAAATCTATCAATCACCTAACCTTAAGAATTTCAATAAGAACAGTTTGATACACTCAATATTAACCACATAAAACTTGGTAAGGAAAATATCAAAGGCCATTTGGTGATGTCAGCGGGGAATAGAATCATAGAATCATGAAATGGTTTGGGCTGGAAGGGACATCAAAGCCCATCCAGTTCCGACTCTGTGCTACAGAGGGACAGAGGCAGGGACACCTCCCACTGGATCAGGGTGCTCAAAGCCTCATCCAACCTGGCCTTGAGCATCTCCAGGGATGGAGCAGTCACAATTTCTCTGGGCAACTTGTGCCAGGGCCTCCCCACCCTCACAGCAAAATATTCATCCCTAAGATCTCACCTAAATCTCCCTTCTTTCAGCTTGAAACTGTTCCCTCTCATCCTATCCCTGCACTACCTGATCAAGAGCCCCTCCTCAGCTTTCCTGGAGCCCCTTTCAGTACTGGAAGGCTGCTATAAAGGTAAAGTACTAAGTCACTGCTGAAATCCACGCAGAAATACTAAAAGAATTACATAGCAGCACACAGCAGAAAGGTACAACAAGATGTGGGGTTGGATAATGTTGGTTAAACTGAAAACACTCAGCCATGCGGGATGTTATTTCCCCAGGCTTCATGGGTGCACAGAACCAAGAGAACATGGGCTCTGGGGTGAGACATCATGAAGGTGGCTCTCTAGGCTGCTCCAGACCATGTGGATAAGGACAGTAATAACCACAGCCTTTCAAACTTTTTTATGGATGTAAGTCAGGAAAAATAAAAACCAGCCTGGTGTCAGTTCTGCCCAAAAGATCTCAGGCAACCACAAGAAAAGACAATATGAGCTGATCTTCTCTGTCTGTGGTGCTGGACTGGAACTCAAAGAACTAATCCCTGGATTAAAAGGCAGCCAGAATGTACTGAAACCTATTAGAATGGAACATGTCGGGATGGAACGTACGGATAAGAGGCCACTGAGTGGCACCTTAACAATTGCGCATTATTATTTTCTGTGCCATAAAAAAAATATGAGGAAAGGAACCACGTTGTAGTGAGAATTTACACAGAAAAGTAAATTTCTTTTCTCCCAGGTCAGTTAAGCCTTGTTTGGAGCAGGTAATCAAACAGATGTTTAGAGAGAAATAACTGAACCACTCTTTAGTCACCATCAGTAAGAACACAGTTTTAAAAAATACCACTATTGTCTCTTATGTATCCAGACAGCATCACCCATACCTAAACCATTCCTGGCAAAGTCAGCCATAGAGTCATAGTCAAAGAATGGTTTGGGTTGGAAGGGACCTTAAAGCCCACCCACTTTCTTGCCTCTTTAGCTGATGGCAGCTTTGAACGATAAGACTTTCTTACGTATGAGTGACTGCTCAGCACAAAAAATAATACATTATATTGTGATGTAGGTAATAATTAATATTACTTTTACTTAAATGTTTCATTTAAAAAAGATGCACCTTCAGTATCTCTTCACCCTCCTTTCTTTAGATTCCCCTTCTCTGGATTCTCATCTCCTTGCAAGTTTCATGCTTCCAAAATTCAGTTCTTTATATTTCTTTCCTAAATCCAAATGTACAGTGAAATTTACCCAAACAGACGAGTTTGCTCCCCCGCCCCATCTCCACACAGCCTCCTTTCATCGCAACAAGTAGGGAAGAGTTCCCAATGTTCCTGTTACTTAGCAGACTTTTTTTTTTTGGTGTTTCAGTTATTTCCATTGTTTATCATAATGAAGAAAAAAACTACTACTTGAATGCCGTCAGAATCAGTGAAACATTTGTGCTGCTTTAATAATTGCTACATGGAGTTTTTTCTGTGTTTATATTAGAAGCATTTAAGATGTTTAGACAGAGTTTTTCACAGACACACATTGTGATAGAGTCCCTGTGGTGTCAACTGTAGATCAAAACCACCCACAGCACACATAGCGTGAGAGTAACCTACGTAAGTAAACACAAAACCTGTTTGGCATTATCTGGAATACATAAAAGAATATAATTGGGTAGATATCTGTTTCTGAATCTGCGACTCATTCTCTGTAACATGGGTTAAGCAGCAGTTGTTTAAAGGTGACGGGAAAGCATAATTGAAAATTGAGCTAATCAGAGATTTCTGTGCTGAATTACTGCCTTAGCAAGCACCAAGGTGGGAGGAAGAAGGAAGACAAAGCAAAAATGATCACTTGCTTGCTTTCAACATTGCAGTGTTCCCTTCCCCTTCTCTGAGAGTCTCCCGAAAGAAAACAGACAACATCAAGAAAATACATATTGTAGATTATCAGCCAAAATAGATTTTTGAGCTGGTTAAAATAAAGAACTGTGACATATTTGTTTTATGCAACTACATCTCCAAATATCAACCATCACTGTCCTTAGTTATTTTTCATAGCATGAAAGGATACTAAAATCTATTCCCAACTTTTATATAATTAAAATTTTCTTTGTCCTACCTTTCAAATTATTTTCCCTTTCCTTCTTTCAGGATGTAGCTTCGGGGTGAAAATTGGCTAAGCACTGCAAGAGCATTCATTGCATTCATTGCGTTCAAAGCCCCATTCTACACTAAACACGTCACTAGATCTACCAAGATGTCCAGGATGCACATGCAAACCCAAAAATTCAGATAAGAATTAGCATCACTACATCCTTCCTTATTGTCTAATCCTTACAGAGCACGTAGGTGTTTCCAAGGCCCTTTCCATTCATGTTCTCCCTGGCTTCACTGCTGTATATTCCTTTTTTTTCAATCATTCACCAAAACACCTGGCTGGGGACAAGCAACGCAGCCCCATGAGGTGGTTTATAGAGAACAAGGAGGTTTGTACGATTGCTGAACAGCCAGGGAAGCCGGGCACGGCTGAACTGTTGGGATAGCTGGATACCAGCTGAGCTTCCAACACAAGGGAGGAAAAAGAAATCACAGCCAGTTGGATTAGCTGATTGTCTGGAGAAACCTGGAGCTAATGCTGGCACCAGCTCAGTTGATGTCCCTGCTGCTATTTGCCCCCTCGCTCTGATGAAGACGGGAGAAGAAGCCACAGGGTACTGTTTACCAGGAACCATAGCAACTTCCAAGACCATTAGCTGCAGTCACAGATGGCTCCACTACCTGACTGAAGGGCTGGATGTGTGATATTTAGTCTGACCTATAAAAATATCTCTGGAGCAACCTGCGTGCATAAGTGTCACATCAAATGTGTGTCATACAAGGTATGTGACACCAGGCACCTGATGGAGCATCACCGCAACTGAAGAGGATGTGCCCCTTTAAGAGGCTCGTAACATTCAGCTCAGATTCTACAAAACACAGCTGGTGATAGTTGCCAGGCATAGAAAGTTACAAACAGATCCCCTTCTCTTCCTTAGTTATAAGATCCTATATTCTTAGTTACTAAGTCATTTTATTAAAGGTGTGCACTATTACCAGCACCAACCCACAGTTCTTCTAAATGCAGCCAAAGATGGCAAAATGCCACCCTGTGAAAATCAGAGCAGGAGATGAAGAATGAATAATGTTTCCAGGTGTGGGTGGCTCATACATCACAATAACAGCCAGTAATCCTCTTGGTGGCTGAGGCAAGTCTGGAGAGCCACCATCCTCAGCCCTTTCTCTGGGTGCAGTGAAATGCTATTCCTTCAAGCAGTCAGCCCAGTACCAGGAACACACAATAAAATTGAGAGATCTCCTCAGAAACTTACTCAGCAAAGTTAAACATTAAATATTTCATGGCTTGGGGCTTGGATGAGACTTTGAGCACCCTGATCCAGTGGGAGATGTACCTGCCCATCTCAGGGGGGTTGGAACTGGATGGGCTTTAAGGTCCCTTGCAACCCAAACCATTCTATGATTCTACATCTGAGCTGGCATTTATCCAGAACAGTTGAGACTATTCTACTCATCTCTTCATAAAGGTTGTTCCTAAGAATGCATTTCATTTGTGCAAAGTCACCTTCAAATTGGTATTTCCCTTTTGCCCCTTGGTTTGTTTAGTTCAATCTTGCTCTTCTCATATCACATTGGTCTCTACAAGCAGGTTCATGTAATGCGTGTCTGTATTTGGAGCCAGTTCAAAACCGCAGGAACGCTATCGGAGATACCCCAAGTCTCAGCGAGCAGTTGTGTTAAAAGCTGAAGTTTCTGAGTGTAGGGGTATTTTAGGCTGTGCTTAGTTTGCTCACGTGCTTTCAGACCTGCTATGAGTCTACGTGCTAAGATCCATGGACCAAAGGATCCCTGGACAGACTAGTTGTGGGTTTAGTGTGTCTGGACAATGCATTACTGTAACACATGTAACAAGAGTTATAATAACAAGAGGATGCTGTATTATGATTATGTAATAATCAGAAATATTATCATTTTAGCTGAATTAGTCCCTATGTTGTTTGCAGACACTGCCATTTATGGAAACTGCTCCAGGGGACACTAAACAGTTCCCTCTCAGGTTTAAAAAGCTGGTGTTCATCCTTCTTCTTAAGACATGGTAACAATTCCAGGTTCCACTTTATAATGAATATTCACAATATATCATGAGTTACAGAGGCTGCTGCAAAATCAAAACAGTGTTTGTCATACTGCCTTCTCCTGTGAGGCTCTGTTTGCCTGCTTGCCTTATTTTTTGAAAAGCTGCTACCTAAGAGGAAATATTACATCTAGTGGTATAAGAATAATTGCAGGGCTATTTACTTTCATGGCTGAAACAGTGATTTAGGAGTGCTGGTCCTCTTACATTCAAGTTTTCATGTTTTATATGATTTCAAATACCTTATTCACAGAGCTGCCTGCCTTCACACACGGCTTGCAAAGTCAACTATGAAATACAAATTCTTTCTTTTATTTATGTAGAGATAATTTTCCAGATGAAGCAAAATTGTAAAAAACATCTCAGATAGATCTTTCTGATTAATGGCCTGGCTATTTCTGACTTCAACATAAAGAAATATTTCAAAATCATAGAATCATAGAATGTCAGAATGGCTTGGGTTGGAAGGGACCTCAAAGCTCATCCACTTCCAACCCTCTGCGATGGGCAGGGACACCTTCCGCTAGATCGGGGTGCTCAAAGCCCCATCCAACCTGGCCTTGAACACCCCTGCTTCAGCGATGGGGTGGCCACAACTTCTCTGGACAACCTGGGCCAGTGTCTCACCACCCTCATCGTGAAGAATTTCTTCCTAATGTCTAATGTAAACCTTCTCCCTTCCAATTTATAGCCATTCCCCCTCACCCTATCACTGCAGGCCGTTGTGAAAACTCCCTTCCCAGCTTTCCTGGAGCCTTTTTCAGTACTGGGAGGCTGCTCTAAGGCCTCTCTGAAGCCTTCTGTCCTCCAGGCTAAACAACCCCAACTCTCTCAGCCTGTCCCCATATGGTAGGTGCTTCAGCCCTTGAATCATATTCCTACATCACTTGTCCATGGTGCCTAGGTGAATTACATGGAACATCGCCCAGGCTCCGTTTGGAGAACGAGTCATGGTGAACACAACCACACACAAATTTTGCATTGCCTTTGTTTTTTTTTTAAAAAAAATATTGCTGTGGGTTGTAAATAATTACAGTAACTGTGACTGAGGGCATTCCATCTCGTACTAGGAAATGATCTCACAAAGTGTATGGGGTCATAAAATATGGTACATTTAAAAATTTCAGACAATTATTTGAAGAAATTTTGAAGGCTGAAGAAAAAAATCTAAGGTTTCTTCTAAATTTAAGATATTTGCTCCGCTCTGGTGAATCTGCCTGTTTGAGGCATTTGAACTCTAGAGCATTTGACCTTTGTTCGCAGCATGCAGATTTGAAAATTAATTCATATTCATTTTTCACATGTTGGTTGGTTTGGGCTTTTTTCTTCTCAAAAGTAGGGTGTTTATTGTCACAACAATGTTGCAAGGCACTAATTAATGTGGCACTTTTAGAATTGTTGCTTAAGGTCTTGAACAGAAAGTATTACCAGTGTATGGAATCTTGCCTTTGGCACTCCTTGGTACTGGAACAAGTTGGAGAATGTATATTCATTAACTTGAAGTTTCCTCAGGAATTACCAAGAGCTGCAGAAAGAAAGAACTGAAGCTGTTACTTTCAAAAATATGACTTTAAGCAAGCATTTACTTCATTTTCGCCAACATTTCTGAAGGCCAAACAATACATGAATACGATGTTCTTGTGTAAGAATGGTTTTATCAGAAGAAATTACAATAGGTTCAGAGAGTCATTGCAGCCCATCAAAAAGAATGGACACGATAAATTATCTCCTCAAGACAAAAAAATATAATAGATTCCTAAAGTCATGCTGGAGAAGAGAGGGAAAGCATAGAATCACAGAATGACAGAATGGTTTGGGTTGGCAGGGTGCCTAAAGCCCATCCAGTTCCAAACCCCTGCCATGGGCAGGGACAAAGCTCAAATCCAATCTGGCCTTGAACACCTCCAGGGATGGAGCAGCCACCACTTCTCTGGGCAACCTGTGCCAGGACCTCCCTACTCTCTTCACGAAGAATTTCTTCCTAATGTCTAATCTGAATCTTCCACCTTCCAACATAACACATTTGTTGTGTTTGTCAGAAATCCACATTTGTTCAGACAAGTAGCACCTTTTAAAACAATATAATTCACTAACCTTATGTACACTGTCATGCTTGAGAGACAGGAACATCTTGCAGCCAAAGCAGCTTTTAATTCTTAAAATTCAACAATTATTTTTAAAAGAGAAACTGATTCTAAAAGTACTTTAAACACAGAATTGTATAAGACAGGCAATACAATATTAACATATGATTTCCACCCAAATTCAATTTTGAAGTATACAATCAGCTCCAGTAATATCAACATCAACGTTTACTCCACTTATGTGTGGGCTAAATATACTCTGTGTTCTGACAGAAATGAGGCACAGTTAGAAAAGCAGCATCTGCATGTGCTGGGCTTGCTGAACATTCACAGCTACCAAACACCACAAAAGGGTAAGCATCAAAGGTTTCTAAGTGAAAACACACAGTGGATACACTTATGGTCTTCCCAACAGGAATAAGTTCCATATTATAATTTGTTTAAAAAATATTACACAAATAGGTAAAAACTGCCTTTTTCTGTCACTTTTTTCTACCCACTGCTGAGATAAACGTACAGGAGGAGGGCTTTCTTTGCAAACATGATTTTCTTCCAAGGAAGGGGAGCATCTTAAGAATAAATGGGGGAACAACTATTGCTTTCTGAGTTTTTATGTTACGTTGCTATAAGACAACCAAAAGGAAACACCTGCCACAGTGTCCATACAGTCAGACTGCTGCATGGAGGACTTCTGGAAGATGTCTGCCTAGCAACAAGAGATAGGACAAGAGGAAATGTCCTCAAGTTAAGCCAGAGGAGGTTTAGATTGGATATTAGGAAAATTTTCTTTACCGGAAGTGTGGTGAAACAGTGGAAGAGGCTGCCCAGGGCAGTGGTGGAGTCTCCAAAAGCCTCCAAAAGCCATAGCACTTGGGGACATGGTTTATTAGGCACAGTGGAGTTGGGCTGACAGTTGGACTGGGTGAGCTTAGAGGTCTTTCCCAACCTTAATGCTTCTCTGATTCTAAGATTCTAAGATTCTCAAACCCTTCTAGCCTACTTCTCCCTTGTATCTTAAGTCATTGGTTTCTTCCCCTTTTCTCTGCATGATAAAAAAATATTAGTAATAAAATTCTTTTTTCAACAGCTGAAGTCCCAAGGTCCTCAACCACGTGTACTGGCTCAAGCACACCTACAGACCTCCGCGGACAGGCAGTGCCGACCGGGAAGGGCTTTGCTGATGCCCACAGCACGCTACGTGTCCGGACACCAAAGCTGGAGACAAAGCTGACAGAGTTTCTCGTGGTGAATTTTGAAAATGTCACACAGCAGCAGCAAAAGGAACCAAGTCACAGGTTGCCCGTGGGATGCCAAGGGCCCTGCAAAGCTGCAGGTTGCAGCTCACACTGATGGATGTGGTTCCCAGGTGGTCAGGCAGCTGGGTCAGGCTAAATAACCTAGGTATTATCAAACTTCTTTTTCACAGGTATTCAGGTGTTAAAATGGCAAACTATAGGGATGGTTGCTAGCCTGGAGACACTGCTGTTTCATTATTTAATGTCTATTTTTTTAAGTGCCTGAGATTTTCTCTGTAAAAAATAATGATCTTTACAAAATGTCACCTTTACTAACAGAAATTATGGCTTGAATACCTGAATATGAATATTAAATAATAAAAAAAAAGTTAATTTAAATAATGCTAAGGTTGTGACACAAACTGACAAAAGCAGGGAGATGCAGAGTCACAACTGACACTGTTCTTAATTCACACACATTTTGGGAAGGGCGGGAGGGCAAGAGTGTAACTCCAGTCATGCTCTCAAGTTTGAAGACTTTGATTTCAGTCATTTTGTATCCAAGCCGTAACACATTTTAAAGATTTCTTTTTAATCTCCTTATTTAAAAGAAGAAAACATTTTTCGCAGAAATTATCAGTTGTGTTTAATGCAGTTTCTATGCTCGCTTCATAGTAATAGGACAAAGGAAATGGCCTCAATTTGTGCCAGGGGAGGTTTAGATTGGATAGTAGGAAAAAATGTCTTTCCTGAAGCAGTGTTGAAGCACTGGCAGATGCTGCTCAGAGCAGTAGTGGAGTCTTTATCCCTGGAGGGATTCAAAAACCATGTGGCCATGGCACTTTGGGATATGCAATAGTAGGCACAGTGGGGTTGGGCTGACAGTTGGACTGGATGAGCTTAGAGGTCTTTCCAACCTAAACGATTCTATGATTGTGTGATTCATGGGGTGTTGCAGGTCTTCATCATGCTGACAAAGCAAAGGGGCTAATGGTGTTGTCTAAACATAGGTATATTGGACAGAGCTGCTACCCAGGATTTTGTCTACAAGAACCAAGGACCGTAGCTCTCTTGGCATGATCGAAGAGAATAACAATGGCATATAAGGCTTATACCAGCATAGTCTGGATTTGTGCATGTACCAATTGATAGTATCAGTACCTGTGTCCGTGCACCCATGCTGGAACAGCCCCACGTGTCACAGTGTCATCAGCAAAGGGACGGAGCAGGCTCTGCTTTGTAAGAACAACAGAGGGTTGCCATGGGTAAGAAATCAACTTGTCAGTCTTTCCTGTTGCTGGTGAGTACTTAAAAAGTTTCAGGTTCGCTTTTCGTCTTGGTGGTGTAGGGAGGGGCTAAGAGAAAGAGGAGCTTAATCACTTGAAAACAGACACTTTACATTCTGCAAACACAGAGTTAGAGCACATGCAAGATAACGTTATTTATGCACTCTGGCCACATCACACAAAACAAGTGGATGGACAAGGGCACGGCACATCGCTGTGTAAATTATCTCTCTCAATAAATGCAAAACCTTAGACCAGCTCCTTTTACACCCACAAATGACAAGGGGCAATCAAAATGACAGTCAAGGTAAGCTTGGAAAGTCTAGTCCTATTTGCAAGCCCCAGGAAAGAAGTGATTAATATGAGCTCAGCAAACTTTCTCCATTTTTTTCTAGAAAAAAGGGAAAATCTTATTTCTAATTTACAGAAATAGTATATGATACCAAGAAATACTGCATTTATGCAGAGCTTATCTGCACCATTCCTCTTTTACAGCTCATGGCTCCTGCAGTTTTAGTATGTCTACCTTACGCAGACACAGCTCATGCAACTAAACCTCTTTCCAAAATCATCAGTCCAAAAAGTATGAGTTTTCTACGCCCAATTTCAAATACTATCAGTAGCAGCCATTTACACACTCTAAACAATAAATGAGCATCATTGGATAATCCAGGTTGGAAGGGACCTCTGAAAGTTACATGATCTAACTCCTACTGAAAGCCAGATCAGTGCAGAGTCAGCCAGTCAAAGCTTGAAGACTTCCATAGACAGATATCTCTCTGGGCAACTCAAATTGCAGTCAGCTTTGTCATATTCAGTCTGAACACCTCTGTTTCAGCTTACTCCTGCTATCTCATACTCCCACTATGCACTGATGTGAAAAGCCTGGCTCCATCCTCTCAACAACTGACCTGTGAGCATGGGCAGGATTACTGTTTGGGTGTCTCAAAAGTAGGTCTTCTCCAGACTAATCAAGCTAGGCTCACCCAGCCTGTCCTCACAGGACAAGTGTTTCAACCCTAGACCTCTTGGTAGCTCTCTGAGAATCAAAAGATCAGGATGTAAGAGTGAACAACCAGCATATATACATGCTGTTATAACTCTTCTTTTCACGCAGTTATGAATTTTGTAGTCTTTTGCATCTTATTAGCAAACAGGTTGGAACACCTGATGAAGTCATTAGGATGAGAGGAAATGGCCTCAAGATGCACCAGTAGAGGCTTAGGTTGGATATTAGGAACAATTTAGTGAAAGAGTGGTGAAGCACTGATAGAGGTTGCCCCATCCCTGGAGGGGTTCAAGGCCAGGTTGAGTGGGGCTTTGACCCACCTGATCTAGTGGGAGATGTACCTGTCCATGACAGGGGGGTTGGAAGTCAATGGGCTTGAGATCCCTTCCAACCCAAATCAATCCATAATTCTGTGACTCTCTGATTTTTAAGATGCTCAGTTTGCACCTCAGCAAGCACTGGTTTATGATGCAACACAGCGCAAGGTGGTGCCGGGCGGTGTCATGCTAAGGCAGGAGTCATGGAAAAAGTTGGTGGCCAGTACCAGAAAGAACATTTTAAAATTATGTTCTCAATAATAAAATGCCCAGGTGTTTATTAGAGAGAGAAAGAACACCTGCCTGTGGAGGACACTCAGCACATCCCGATGCAATGACAAATCAATGCATTTGGTGATTACCTTTGCAGGTCACTTTCTAATGCAACGATCAATCAAATTTCCTTCCATTCTTTCAAAATTAAGCAGAAAGGAAAAGAGATTTTAGTTTCCTTTTCTTAGCTTATTTTTAACAGAGGCACTACAGAATTATGATGGTGTCCTTTTGGTAAACCAAAATGTCAGACACATATTATTCTTTTAAACATCTCCTGGCCTTTCTTTGAAAGGTTAAGGTGGTTTAAATAAATTTAGTCAAAGTAAATGACAGCTGAGGAAGAGTATTAGAAAACTATACTTATCAACAGCCTCTTTTCCTTAAATTTAAACAAGTCATTCACCAAACTGCTGCTTAAGGAGATCGTGACAATATGTGCTCTTTTTCAGAATGAAGAAAACAACTTTAAATGGTAAAGAAATGTTGAGGGGGGGGAAATTATACCCGAGTTAATGAGTGTTAATGCATGGTCTTAACTCCCTGAAAGTTAAAAACTATGGTTTTTCAAATAATCATGCAGCAATCTGATTTTTCACATGAAACCTTTAATGGGAGTTGTTCTTTTCCTGCTTTTACATCGCCTCAATGACAGGAACTTAAGTGGGATGGGCAGGAAAACTGAATGCAGGCATTATTTGCAATAGTGTCAGACGAACTATGTTAATATTACACAATTGTTCTGTAATTGCTGTTATTACTCACGGAAATACTCTTTATAGCAGAAGGGTTTATATATATATATTTATGTACTATGAGATGTAACTGTAAAAGCAATTCTAACATGCATGAAGGCTGCAGACTGGACTTGTGCAAAATTGTCTTAAGTGCAAAAAAAAATCCCCAAACCTACCAGTACAACAAGTGCTCTGTAAGATAACTTAGCGAGAGATTATTTATGCACTAGCACTGATAATTTTGATTTTGAGTTCATCTTCTAAATAAAATAATGATCAAAATAGGGTATTTGAGGTTTCCAAGAAGGGAAGAGTGGACTTTTAGGGGCTCTCCCTCGCTACATTTACCCAAGCTGAATGCAGGTGCCACCTTCCTTTAGCAGGCCCTGGCAAGGCTGCATGGCGAAGGCATCACTCAGAAATCCAGCCTGGATGCAGCACTCCTGTGTGACTTTGGGACAAAGCCCTGAGTTTGCTTGGTGCCTGCAGAGACAGGGAGACACGTCCCCACTCTGACTGCATGTCTCCACGAGATTTCCCTTGGAGAAGCCCACCCTCCCAGCAGAAACCTGACTGCTTTCCTCCAGCCCGACGCACCAAGAAGCCTTTGCCTCAATGTGACGGGTGAAGCCCCCTGAGACGTTTCATTCTCGTACCCTGTGGAGGGGCAGTGCTTCCCTTCCACTTGCACCTCCCTGCCAGACTGCACCTTCCCTCTGGCCGAGAAGGAGTAAAACACTTGTGACCTCTTCATGGTCAGAATTGTGTTTTCCTGCTTCTGGGTGAAGTTCTTTATAGAAAAAATCAAACAGTAACATGGTCCCAGAGGAAATCAAGGCCAATTGCTAAGGGCAGTATCAACATCCAAGGAAACCTTCCAGAATAGGACAAGGTACTACAATTCAGATTTATTGAGCCATATACACTCACTTAATAGGCAGCACAGAGGACCATAAAGCTGCTATATTTACACTCAGCATCTCACCAGGTACCATTTGGTATCAGTTCACAGGCGATGAATGCTCAGGTTGTGACAACTAAACCCTTATTTCCAAAGAAACAACAAAAACCAAAATGACATGGTTCTCACTGCCCCGTTTGAAAAGAATCACTTGCCTTGCTGATAAGAGATCAGTTGCAGGTCTCCACCAGGTAAGGAGGGAAAGACTGAGCAATCAGTAGAGCGAGCACAATATTAGTCAGAGGAGACTTAGGGGCATCTGATGGAAGAAAGAGAAAGTAGTGTGATTAGAAATAACAGTGAACAATTACAAAAATACCATGTCCCCAGTTACCCGTTCCTACTTTATCTTCCTAAATAACACTAAGGGTTTTTTTTTTCATTTTTCCCATTCATGTCTACCAAGAAAGAGGTGTCAGTGGGTAGATACAGCTGCATCACTGAAACCCAGAGGCATCGTCTGTACCATATTG
This sequence comes from Dromococcyx pavoninus, assembly GCA_033558185.1. Taxonomy (NCBI): domain Eukaryota; kingdom Metazoa; phylum Chordata; class Aves; order Cuculiformes; family Neomorphidae; genus Dromococcyx; species Dromococcyx pavoninus. Next base: position 841,806 of record JAUMJL010000348.1, on the reverse strand, counting down.
TACTCATGTCTGCTACACATTGGCCACCTCCACTTTCTCACCACCAGCCAACACGATTCACTTCAAAGACTTGCTTCAGCAAGTGCCCACTTTCCTGTCACATATTACAATCCCCATTGTGCAGTACCGTACCCATTTCCCAAGCAGATAAAGTGAAAAAAGGTCACCTATTTGAGCCTCAGGTTAAGCACATTTTCAGAACTGGGTTGAATGAGCACCAGGACCTCTGGCAAACACAAAAAGAGGTCTTTTCCTTACATCATCCTTTTTCTATACTATTTACTCCACAGATCAATTCAGAAGGGATCAAGAGAAAACATTCCTGTGTGCAGGTAAAAAATATACATATTTATGCCTGTACCTCTAGCCTCCCTGCTAAAACAGTCACCAACAAGTGGTTAGTGGGGAGTTTATGGTTAGTGTCAGTACATTGTTGTGCAATGCATGTGCTCCTGAGCCCCTGTGGTTGTGTGGGATGGTTCCATCACCTTCTGCAAAGCTGGCCCCACCACAACTCAGGCCAGGACAGCAAGTCCCCACCACAGCAGAGCTGGACATGGTGGCAGCCCGCGGAACACTGCACATACCAGGTGTGCCTCTTCGTTCAGAGCCACCAGGGCAGAGCACTGGCTCTCCTTCTCCACCCTCTTGCCCTCCTCCTCCATCCCTTTGCCCTCCTACAAGTTCAGCTCCCAATCCTGTGTCTGCTATACACAAACTTGAGCATATCAATATATAAAAAAGCAAACACCAGCTATCCAAAGACTTGATATGGTTTTAATTACCACACAATCGTACCCCCTTGGTTAAGCATTTCCTTCCAAACCTGTCAGAAAAGCAGTGTTATCCAACTTTTTTTACAATCTCACAAAAGCCCAGTCATGATGCAAGTGGTGCTTTCAGTCCTCAGTTGTAGAAATCTAATTTTTACTTTTTTACAAGCAAGCCAGCATTACCTGTGCACTGGCCCAGCACGAAGGTCTTACAAATTTCTCCCAAGTTTCCATAGAAATGCATTGATTAGAGCATAATTTCAGTTAATATTGTCTTCTTTCAGCATGCTATGCTTGCTTACACTAACTGTGCACCTTCCCCTCGCAGTCGTTTTCATCTTTTGTTCGGCTCAGTAGGTTTCCTAACTGGTGGATTTTATTGAGTTAAATCAAGCTGTCACTTCATCTGCCTGAAGGATGACTCAAATACAACACATAATAATAAAAGAAAAGTAGGATAAAATAATCTTGTCAAGCCAGAAAAACTGATTGCTTGAAGTTGTAGCCTTCAATCAATACACTAATTCCACAATTTATACCTCTTTGAATTGGAGAGGAAAGAAACCCTGATATGGTATTTCTTGGCTCACTGACCAACTTTGACCTTCTATCTCTGTGAATGTGGGATTAGCAAGTGCTGCTGCTTAGTGAAATCACCTATGAAAATAGGAGAGCAAATAAGTGACGCTGGAGGTTCAGACTAACTTTATTAATTTCAGAAGTGCAAGGGGTGCTCATTGCTTAAGGAGCGCGGTTGCACGGCAGGAGCCTGCTGAGCAGCTTTGGGGTCATGTATTTGGGTGTTACCGAAGGAGAGGAAGCAAAGACTTGGGATTGTGGCACTGATCATCTTAAGCATTTGTCAGCAGTCCCAACAAAAATGTTTTAACTCTCAGGAAAATGAAACCACTACCAGTTGTGTATAATTTTTGCTGCCTTAGATTAGAAACCTTGCGCTCTGAGCTCTGCTGCTCACAGAGTCCACTGACTGGAGTCAAGTAGATGAAGACAGTTTATTTAGGCAGCTTTAGAAAACAATTTCTTAGAGTATAATAAACCATTTGGTCATTTGTTAATTTTTTTTAAGATTCATCATGACAAAAAAAACCCTGTTTTATTTTTAAATTGTAATTAATCTGCACAGCTTTATAAAAAACAATTAAACCATTCATTTAAAAAATTCTGGATGCTCTTTGGCTGTCAGGTTTCTGCTTTGCTTTCATAATTCCTCCCCTGCAGGCACAAACCAGGAAAGAAAAATTCTTTGTTTAGCAAGGCTTTTATATTTCACCCTGCCACCTGTTTAACTCAGGTTGTGGCATGCTATCAAACAGAGCCTGGAACGCGAGTTGTCTTTCTGCCCTATGCCTTAAAAAGAAATAGAAAAGCCTGTGTAGACCACTGTATTAACTGTGATGTTAGAAGTGCCAGTCCATACAGATTTAAATAGCAAATATGATTAAGACAGCATAACAAGGTGTAGCTTTCCTTTGGCTGGGGAAGGCAAGTATTTAATAAACCACCATTTCTCCCTCCTTCCAGGGATATTTCTTACACTTATTTTTAGTGATTTCACTGATACTTGCCAACCTGAGAAATAAAAGCTGAAGGGAGAGACATGCCCAGCCTAGGATGAGGTTATCTCTCTGCACACAGCCTGGATCGAGGCTCAGGAGAGAGCAGGCAGCTTTCAAATCTACATCACAAATGGCAACTCGTCTCAAGGCAATAAATGATAAAGCTATCACATTCCAGGAGATCATAGAATCACGGAATGGTTTGTGTTGGAAGGGACTACAAAGCCCATCCAGTTTCAACCCTCTGCCATGGGCAGGGGCACCTCCCACTGGATCAGGGTGCTCAGAGCCCCACCCAGTCTCGCCTTGAAAACCTCCAGGGGTGGGGCAGCCACCACTTCTCTGGGCAACCTGGGCCAGAGCCTCCCCACTCTCACAGGAAAACATTTCTTCCTAACACCACATCTAAATCTCCCCTCTTTTGGTTTAAGATCCCTGCTACCTCCTTTGTTCTTATTTCCTTTCACTAATGCAGGGTAGAAACAGCACAGTGTTTTGCCTAAATGTACTTGAAAATCTCGAACACCTCACAGAAGTGCTAAAGAAAGAACAGTTATCTGTACTTTCCCAGTGGAAACTGCAGCCTGGGGAAGTTGCTGGCACACAGTTGTCTAGAGAGAAGGTCCAACACGAGCTTCAGATCTCACATTGGATGCCCCAGCAGAGCATCAGAGGACCCTGATGATCCTTTGATCCAGAAGGTTTACTGCTTAAAGAAATGCCATGTACTTACAAGGTGGTAATTCATGACAGTGGGCAGAAGCATTAGTGCAGAAAGTCTTGTTTGCTGTTTGACAGATGTATGTATACAAGAGCTTGACCCTCAAAGTCTGTATCTCCTGTGTGAACAAAGAGCTAAATCCTAATGGACCATTTAGAGATTTGTGTTCCTTTCACCCTGGAATGACTTAGTTAAAAGCTAAACTTTGTAGCATTTCTGTTTAATGAAGGTGGTAGTGCTTGAGTTTTCACCCTCATGCTCTTCCATGCCACACTATTACCTCTGAAGTCAATTTCCATCACAGAACGGAGACTGAGACACATAAAATCATAAAATCACGGAATGGTTAAGGTAGAAAAAGACTTCTAAGCTCATCCAGTCCAACCACTAGCTCAATATCATCATGCCTAATAAACCATGTCCCAAAGTGCCACATCCACATGGCTTTCAAATCCCTGCAGGGATGGGGACTTCACCACTGCCCTGGGTAGCTTCTTCCAATGCTTCCCATCTGGACTTGCAGCTCAAGTGTTGTACAATTGCAGAAGAAGAAGTGGTGAGAGGATCTGCAGATTTGTCAGACGTTGCGCTCTGGTCCAGATCTTCCAAGGAACAGCTGTGTTCTGAGGCCAGGAGCGAGACATGGCATTTCCAACAGGCGGGTCATTGTGGGCGGGTAAGAAACTAGAGACATGTCTGAGTCAGAGCTGACCTAGAGGGCTGTCTGAAGAACTGGAAGTATCACTAAGCAGTGGAAACTGAATCCACTGGGTAAAAACAACCAGCAATGAGCATTGAACATGGTTGCTTTAATACTTGCAATATTCCTGATCATTCTTGGATTTATGCGGCCTCCGTCTGCATGTGCAAGGAGCACAATTAAGCTTTCAAGTTCCTTTTAGCAAGACACAACTTTCATTAACCTTTATTTTACTCAGAGTCTACTTTACTCAGTTTAATGTGGTGCTGGAGACATTTTGTCTTATTTTGAAGGGAATGGGTGGTATTTCCCCAGACAAGAGCCCAAACAACATGGAACTCCTCGATGGAATATTAAGCAACTACTAGAAAGCACCCTTAGCATAACTGCATTTCCTAACAGCCTCAGCCCTATCTCAGGTAGCAGTTGGTATCCATCCCCTTTATTTCTCCACGTTAACACCGCGATCAGACAGACCATAGCTGTTCCTTGGCTTTCTCACTACCTCTGGCAAATTACAGCATCTCTTTTTAATGGGGGAACAGAGTTAATGATGCAGTGTTAATGAAAAGAAATAAAGCACTCAAGTGTTAGGTGGTCATCTTACACTCTGAACATCCTGAGTCAGAATGTTAAATTATTCAAACTTAGCACTGCTTTAAAATCTTTTTTTCACATGCAATTTGCACAGCAAAAAGATAAAGAACCAGAGGAAAATAAACAAAACACAAAAAAAAGGAACAAGCTACAGGGTACCAAGATGTTCCCTTACTGACTATAAGCAATAAACAGAAAAGAAATGCAAAAAAGATACTCTGGGTGCGATCTTAGTCTCCCCGGACATTTTCCACATCAGTAATTTGGTCTCTTCTCACAAGGAACAAGTGATAGGATGAGAGAAAATGCCTCGAATTGCACCAGGGAAGATTTAGATTGGCTATTAGGAGACACTGCTTTACCACAAGAGCAGTGAAGCCCTGGCAGAAGCTGCCCAGGGCAGTGGTGGAGTCCCCATCCCTGGAAGGATTTGAAAAACATGTGGCCGTGGCACTTTGGGACATGATTTAGTAGGCACAGTGAGTTTGGGCTGACAGTTGCTCTGGATGAGCTTAGAGATTTTTTCCAGCATTAATTATTCTATGATTTTATGATCTACTTGTCTCAGGTATGGAAACCTGGAGGAAATAAGGGTGTACACCAAAATATTAATTATCTTCCCATGTTCTTACTTTTTAAGATAAGGGAAATAAAAAAGACGTTTGCAGAAGAGCATGCTCATCCCCTGAGCCCACTGATCACATTGTCCTTGGAGTTCTGCTGCTATGAGGAATGAAGATGCATCTCATGCTGATCTTTGGAAACTCCTGGAGATGAAGGTTAAAAGGCATTTTAAGTGGTTAGTTTGTTTGTGGCCAGGGAAGAAGATGCTTGGTGCCCTCAACTCTCAAGGTTGAAGGATGTCACCATGACTAACCTATTGATGTTAAGAACAAAGACTACACCCAGGGTCAGCCAGTGGCAGTCCAAGCTCACTCAAAGCTTTATTGCTGACACCATTTTTCATCTAACTGTTCCTGAACACTTTCTCATAAAAGAAATGCTTATAGTTAGCCTTATTTTCAGTCATTGATTAGATTCCTGTCAGCTGAGCAAATGCTAGGCTGGAAATTACTGTGTGCTTGGGAAAGTAGGGAAAAATCTATCAGAAGTGAAAAAAAATTGCTCCTGGAATAAGCAAATAAGGGTGATGGGCTCTGAGGCTGAATAAACAACTTGTATAGTATATGCATAGAACAAAGATACTCACCACAGCCCCAGCTGCGATGGGGGACCAGGATTTGTGACTATCTATTAGGAAGAAACAGGCAGTTGAATATTCCAGCAACTGGTACCCAGGAATCCTTTTATTTCAATTCTCAGCTTCTACTCATCAAAAATAAAAAGCAAACATTGTCAGTTTATTTTACATTAATGATTGAAACCTTGGGAGTAATATCATGTTGAAAGACTATCTGGATAACAGGTCTACTGTAGTACAGTCATTGTCCTAATCACCTTTGAGACACACTGCAGGTGTCACCTGATAATAACCCCCAGTCTCACCAACATAACTAATAAAAACCTCAACAGTTGTGAAGCTTTCAGGGAACAAAAAGGCTAAGCGACAGTAACCACAAAAAAACCCAACAAACTAGGAATGAGGTGGCAAGCAAACCAGAGAAGCCTGAAATGGGCACCCAATTAGTACTATTTCTGAAACCACACTCAAACAATTTTACAATTAAGAATTAAATATGTCTTAATCCAGGCCTCTGAATCCTGTTAACAAGATCATAGAATCATAGAATCATGGGATGGTTTGGGTTGGAAGGGACTACAAAGTTCATCCAGTCCTAACCCTCTGCCATGGGCAGGAACACCTCCCACTGGGTCAGGGTGCCCAAAGCCCCATCCAACCTGGCCTTGAACACCTCCAGGGATGTGGCAGCCACCACTTCTCTGGGCAACCTGGGCCAGGGCCTCCCCACCCTCACAGGAAAACATTTCTGCCTAAGATCTCATTTCAATCTCCCCTCTTTCAACTGAAAACCCTTCCCCCTCATCCTACTCCTGCACTCCCTGATCAAGAGCCCCTTCCCAGCTTTCCTGGAGCCCCTTTCAGTACCGGGAGGCTGCTCTAAGGTCTCCCTGGAGCCTCCTCTTCTCCAGGCTGAACAACCCCAACTTTCTCGACCTGTCCTTGTACGGGAGGTGCTCCAGCTCTTGAATTATCTCTGTGGCCTCCTCTGGACTCGCTCCAATGGATCCATGTCCTCCCTGAGCTGAATTTTTTTTCAGTAGTGACAGTGAGAAGGTTGAGTTTTCCTGTTCTGGGCACTGTATGAAAAGAGCACTGACCCCCCCAAAACTGGCAGCCTAACCCCCAGTGACGGCATGTGGGAGGAGAGGAACAGAGAGAAGCCAGGCAAGGGTGCTGCTCAGAGGAGCGGCAATGGTCTCATCATGGAAACTGCTAAATGCCAAATTTTTGAAGGAATCATAGCAGAGGTGACCTTTAAGGCGGGATCTGAAAGCAGACAGTGCAATTGGTCCATGGATTTTTCAGGACCATCAGGGGCAGCACGGGGAGAAGCAAGAAGGTGCCCAGGGTCTGCTCACAAGGAACGGAGAAACAGGAGCCTCCTTGCTGCAAGACAACCAGTGACACACCGTAACAAGCCACCAACAGCCCTAAAGCCCAGGGTGAGCTCAGTGACTATGAGCATTCTTACACCTGTTTACACCAGGGATAATTTTGGATCTCAGATTCTTGATCAACCCCAGTGAGCCAAATCCAGCCCCAAGGTCCATTCATTATCCATGGACTTGCTGCAGGGATGAACAGAAACCATTGCTCCTTGCCACCGCAGGGATCTTGGTGGCAATACCGTGACTTCCAAGGCACATGTCACCTCCCAGGTTTGATTACCTTTGACTGATTGTTTCATTATATCAGTTAAATGTTATGTTGTTTTCTCTTTTGGTGCTGGTACTTGTAATTTAAAGAGAGAGAGTGACAGAGACAGAGAATATATACAGCAGGGCAAATATTTGTTGTATAAGATAAACATACAATTATCTAAAATGTAATCTTAATATGACTTATTAAAATAGATTACATTTTAATGTGCACTGCAATTTGCACATTATACAGCACACTCTATATATGCGGCTTCTACTGTGTGACTACCCTGACAACCTGCACAGCTGAAGATATATAGAGCAGTGAAAAAACACCACTATCTGCCTCTAAATGGATGTATTTGGTGTTGATAGTCAGATACAGTTTTCACCTTTATCCCAGCTTGTTTCTGACCCAGTGAGTTGGTGTTAATCACCCCTGTGGGCACCAATAATTTCCCCATATGTGGAATTTGATAAGTTAGAGCACCCACTTCATTTCAAGAAGATTCCAGCTGACTATCCAGTTATCGCTATGGACAGCTTCAAGCACTTCCATGCTGGTCCTTGCATTCTGAGCTTTATCAAGGGCTTTGCGCTTTTTGTCTTTTATCTCTTAATTGAGACCTGACTGCAAGAAATGCCTATCTCTTAAAGTGTGCTGCATTAAGTATTAACTTGAACTGCTTTGGCTACTTGAGGTACAGAAAATCTTAAGAAGCTGGGGAAAAGGTGAAAAATCTCCCCAAATCTCTATTTAGAAAAACTGTGTAAATGCTACAGTGTAATAAAAAAAAAAAGATCTTTTTCTTCTTCCTCTGCCTTTCCCCATAGGTAAAAAAAATAAGTGTATATTACAAACAGAACTTCATCTATGTGTTTTCTTAACCAGAAATGCATTAAAATGTAAGGGTTCTGGGCAAGGGAAGTATTAGGAAATGAATGATGTATGAATAAGGAATGATGTAGCAATTAAAGGTGATAATTCCTTTTTTTCATCACTGTAATCTTCTGTTCTGGCCATTCAGTTGTAAACAAGCAGCAGCTGGATTTTCCTTACAGAGAAACTGGGTGTGCGTGTAATGCCACGCAGACACCCTTGGAAGAGCAGTAGCTTCACCTTTTGGAGCACCCTTACCCAGCACAATTACAACAGAAGAGCGCAGGTTCTTGCAGCGCTACCACACAGCCTGAAAGAGGCAGGTCCTGCCTTGCTGCTCTTCCCATGACACTGACACTTCCCACACAGACGTGCTGGGCATTCAGCAGATGCCCCAAGAGCAGAGGCATTCCAGTCTCCATTGATGAGCATCTATGCTAAATGACCAGAATCTGGTCTGGGCTCACGTTTCTTACAGCTTTCCTTGGAAAACATATCCCTGACGGTTGAATTCAAACTGTTTGAAGTTGGATATCAAAATTCAGAATATTTTTGCAAAAACTGGTGCAAATCTCATTCTGACTCAATTTTATCCTCTGTAAAATAGTTAAAAGATTCCAGCACCAACTTTAAATCTTTGGACTAACGCTGGTACCAAACCATGCTGCCCAGGCAAGCAACTGGGATCCACTACCTTGTTCCTCATGAGTCATCTCTTTCTTTTTTAAAACAAAATAAAACATTAACTAGTCTTTCTAGTTCAAATCTTGTTCCTGAGGAGCACTAAGCAATATTCTTTCTTTCAATTAATTTACAGTACATAAAAGTAGTAGAAAAGCAGCACTTGTCCTTCCCAGGAGTCCATTAACTCAGAAGGAGCTCTGCATTCATGGCCATTCACCACTTGCACACCACTGGTGTGGCACTATGCGTGTTCTTTTCCTCTGGAATGGGTACCAGTTGTGTTTCTCAGAATATTAAAAAAAAATCAAATTTTCAAAGGCTTTTTGCCTATTAAAAGAATACAGGCAAATTCAGATCTTGTTCTCACTACGAGAGAGACATTGAGGGGTTGGAGCACATCTGGAGAAGGGGAACAGAGCTGATTAAGGGCCTGGAGCCCAGGTGAGAGGCTGAGAGACCTGGGGCTGTTTAGCCTGGAGAAGAGGAGGCTGAGAGGAGACCTCATCACTCTCTGCAGTTCCCAGAAAGGAGGTTGTGGTGAAGTGGGTGTTGGTCTCTTCTCCCAGGTAACAAGGAATGGGATGAGGGGAAATGGCCTCAAGTTGTGCCGGGGAGGTTTAGACTGGATATTAGGAAAAACTCCTAATAGAAAGGGTTGTCGATCACTAGTAGAGGCTGCCCAGGGCAGTGGGGAGTCTCCATCCCTGGAGGTGTTCAAAAGCCATGTGGATGTGGTGCTTAGGGACAGAGTTTAGTGGTGGAGCTGGCAGTATTAGGTTAAAGGTTGGGCTTAATGATCTTAAAGGTCTCTTCCAACCCAAATTATTCCGTGGTGTTGTGAATGTTCTAACCCAAGCTTATCGCCACCTCTGCAGCAGCCGGCATATTCCTTTGCTAATATATAAGAATACCATCTTCCTGCACCCAAAAAACCACAAGCAAGGTAGACAAGATCGGGGCTGTGTGCATGCAGACTAGGAAAAAAGGAAATTGATAAGCCAAAATAAATTTCCTCTTTGAAAGATAAAGGCATCGTTAGCCAAGGCCATGTTATGGCAAGCGAGCAGTATTCTCACCTTCCCATCCAGAGTGTAACACTGAAATAAGAAAAGTAGAGCAAAGGCCATAAAAATGAAGAGAAACTCATTACACATAACAGCTGTTCAAAAAGAGTCAAAGGAACTTACCTGTGGCATTTGAGAGGCTGAAGTTCTTCTCACGGAACTCAAAACTAGTGGGAAATAAAGACACTTATGAGGATATTGTGGCTGGTTGGGTGCAAAAGCACCAAGGGGCTACAAGGCAGAAATGGGAGATAAAAGGAATTTTTTTTACATGGCTGACACTGAGTAAATGAAAGCAAACACCTCACACCACAGAAATAAAAACCAATGCAAATGTTACTAAAAAAGATAGGATTCAGCTGCAAGAAGTTTCACACTCAGAAGCTTTGCCATGGTGTGATACATTTTACAGCATTCCCAAAATATCTGACACAGTCCCAGACTGACACAGAACCCTCAAGCACAAATGCTTCCTACTAATAATTCTGTAAATATGTTCCTATTTAAATTAGTTCTCTAAAACAAAGAGGAAAACCTGTAAAGAACCTGTAGTCTTTTATTCTTTTGTTATGAGTTCATAACATTTTAGCCCATTGTTAGTTTTTGGAAGGCTGTGTGAACTGGATACACAAGGTGAGGTTGCTCCCATAAACTCATACAAATCCCTTCAGCGACTGAATATTAGGAAAAACTTCTTCAACAAAAGGGTAGTGAAGCACTGGCAGAGGCTGCCCAGGGCAGTGGTCAAGTCCTTATCACTGGAGGGGTTCAAAAACCGTGTAGAGGTGGCACTTGGGGACGCGGTTTGGTCAGCACAGTGGAGTTGGGCTGATGATAGGACTGGATGAGCTTAGAGGGCTTTTCCAACCTTAATGATTCTGTGATTCTATGAATCATGGCATCACGGTAGAGACTGGAATGTGACATTGAAGAGTTGAGCTGATGGCTAAGACTATAGCAAATGCAAAGCCTGGTAATAGAGAAATTCCCTCCCAGCAGATGACTGCAAAGAAGAGAGGTGAATGTCCATTAAATCTCCAGAAGATCACCCCAACACTGTGCAACCCCCCCAAGCCCAGCTTTTCCAAGCAGGGCACCACAGGAGGGTATTAGATTGTGATTGGTGCTGAGAAACATCTCTGTGTTTTGCCCCTAAGCACATACACACGAGGCCCTGTATTCCCCACAAACCCACGAACCGTTTGACTACGGAGACGCTTGCATTATTGTCAGATTCAAGAGTTAAATATTCCAGGAGGAATTTGTTACTGCACAGTGATACATAATGCCTGAAAACCCCCTGCACCAATATTGCTCTCAAATTGGCAGCAAGTGAACAAGGGACATGAAGGATGCTTCAGCACAGTAACCTATCCTTCCTTCTCTCTTGGGAGCCACTTGGCCAGCTTTCATCCTCATAATTATAATAAATTTGACATTTCATAGATAATATTGATTTCTGTATTTTAGCATTTCACCATAGGTGACAGTCTAGCGTCAAGAATGAAATTTCTATTGATCTCCAGCGCATTAATCTCTCATGTGTATGTGATCATTTTTATAAGACCTTTTACTGCACATAAATCAATATTTCATATTTCCAGCTATGCCAGAGGAGATGTCATATTTGTAAACTGTGAGTTGACACCTGCAATTCCTTCCTGTTCAGCTTCAACTGTTCAGTAACAGTCGATTCAGGGTTGGGAAAGGATCAAGCTCCAGAAACAAGCCAGATGAAAAAGAGGGATGTAGAACGCAGTAATTAGCTTAATGAACAAAGCAGCGGAGTAAGTGGAAGAAAGCTATGTTACACTTGCCTCATGAATACAAACATCTTTAGGGAGGTTTGCTAACCGACTGATAACACATTTTAATATGTTTAGAGGACATTATAGCATAAATGTACTAAGAAAATAGAAGCAGTTACAAAATTAAGCAAACTCTTAAATTAACTGCCTGCCTTACAACCCCCTTAAATTACACCTCTTACATACAGGATTATGAACTACTTCAACTTTGACATGGTAGAAGAAATGTTTAGGTACCATTCAAACAAATATGAGCAACTCTGTAATTTGATAAACAATAATTAGAGCAATAAAATTCTCCTCTTTACATTGAAATATGTACTTCCCACAAATAACGAACAGAATCAGGGGGGAAAAAAAGGGTAAATTACAATGAAAACTGTAGCTCTTCTTGTAGCAGTTTAAACAAATCAGTTTAAAATCACACAAATAAAACATCTTTAAACAATATATAATCCACATCTAAATAAATAAAACTCTCTGGCTGCTTTGGGACTTCTTAATTTAGCTAAATGAGAAATTACAGCGCGCCGTCCAGTGATCACGCTCAGGCGGCTTTAAAGCATTTGGCGCTTTTAATTCTTCACTATATTAACAGTGCCCTCCTATAGTCTGGATAGCTTAATATTTTGGGATAGAAGTGGCTACTCTGTGATTTAATGAATGGAATCACTTAAAATTGCATCTATACTACATATGCAGAAACACATCCTGACAAAGGTGCTGTGTAAGTTAAGTACTTGAAATGTAGCTATAATCACAACCATTCGCTTTTACACCTAATCTGAAATAACCATTCACTCACTCATTTAGAAATTACGTGATATTATGAGTCCAAAGGCATGCAATTAGGATTCAGCCCAGTGTGGAACATGAGCTCCTGACCACACCACAGCTCTGCTAATGGAAGTGCATAGACAACAGCCATACCTGCTCCTTGCAACAGATGTTTTCAGAGCCACACTCAGAGAAGGGCCCTGGTTTAGAAAGCACCGCGTCCTCCCAAATTTGAAATTCCCATTTCACAACAATTTCCTGTAAGCACTATTGACACACTGTTATTTCAAATTGTATGTCTTTTCACAGCAAGGAAATGCTACCCTTGCTTCTTTCTAAAGGCCAATCCTTTTTGTTCATCTCTAAACCATGTTCATGCCCGTAAAGTGTGTCACCATGTGACTGTTTTAACACGGTGACAGACACGTTATGACTGACCACTGCATGGGTGACAAGACTTCCAAAGTTATGTCAGATGTTGACTGAAGGGGCAGGATTAAAAAAGCCTCTTGACAGAATGGACATGTGTCACAGGGAAGAAGTCAGTGGGTGATAGGCATCTTTACAAACAGTTTAGTCTCCCCAGTGTCAGAGGAGCGAGTCTGGAGAGAGCCTTCTCCTGTCAAATTTATTTTCTTTGGCAGGGAATTAATATTGTGTGTTTGAAACCGTGTGTAAGGCAGTGGAACAGCAGTGCTAGTTCACACGCTGGAGTTGGGCAGGCACAGCGTTGGTGCTGCCCTCTCTCATCCTGGTACATTCCAGTTGGCTGCAGTTTGCTATAAGGTTTTATTTTAAGAGCAACGCTGAAAGAGTGAACACAGGGTTATAGAGTTATAGAACCACAGAATGGCCTGGGCTAGAAGGGTCCTCAAAGCTGATCCAGTTCCAATACCCTGTCATGAGCACGGACACCTCCCACTGGATGATGATGCTCAGAGAAGCTTAAACACTTCCAGGGATGGGGCATCCACAGCTCCTCTGGGCAACCTGTGCCAGGGCCTCACCACTCTCACAGAAAAAACAATTCTCTCTAAGATCTCATCTAAATCTTCATGGTTCTATCTAATATCTAATCTAAATATCTCTCTATCTATCTATTTATCTATCTATCTATCTATCTAATAATATCTATCTAATACCTAATCTAAATCTAAATTGTCCCTTCACCTGGAACCATTTCACAGGTGGTGTTCCCAACCAGAAACCACCTTCACTGCCCAGGAAAAGATACCTCCTGCTTGTCTGGAGATGCTAAAGCAGTTATGGTGGGCACAACAGCTTCCCACCTGCGTATCCCAAATCAGAAGGGAATTTGCAGTTATGGACAATGCATTTGCATGGCCTGACTTCATCACAGAAACAATCACCAGAGGTATCACTCACACACATTGATGGCAGAAGATCTGTGCCATGGAAACATGTCCCTGAAGATGCACAGGACATCACTTCCTTTAAGCATGGACAAAAAAAGCTCTCCTGAGAATTAGAGAAAATGAAGGAGGCAAGAATTTCTAAGCATAGTTGAGTATTTTAAAACAGAAGATTGCAAACTACTAAAAACCCACACTTGAGGCAATAAGGACCCTTTCCATATCCCAGTGGATGGGTCCTGTGGGTCAACAACTGGTTGCACAGCTGGCGTTATCAACAGCATTTTGGTTGTTATGTCCGTAGGAGACTCTTTGAAGTCTTCTAAGAAGAGATGGGATCGGCCTGAGCAAGAGTGGAAAAAGCATCTTTGCCAACAGGCTGACCAACCTGGGAAGGAGAAGTGTAAGCTAGGAATGACAAGGAAGGGACGTGACAACACCCAATCCATTGAGGAAGTGGCTGGGCAGGTTGGCATGCAAAGTGTGCCTGGTGACATGGACAAGAGAGACCCCGTGACCACCAGCAAAGGGCTGAAGGATGCCCACCTCTGTGCAGATTAATGAGGAAGTACTGAGAGGACACCATGACTGGGAAAGCTCTGATACTGTGTTTGGGTAATCAGCAGCACTGGGTGGTTCTGACAAGCCACCAGAGTGTTTCAGCCATGCTCTACACAACTGGGCCTGAGCAACTTCACTTCGTATCTTTCCATCAACTGCCAGACAGTGCAGATCCTTTCATAACCATTCTGTTTTCTTAAAAACAACGTAACTTGATGTTGCATAATTCACAGTCAGTGAATCTGGACACAGCACAGCATCAACACTGATTGCCTCCTTCATTCAAAGCCAACAAAATTATGGAATATATGGACACAATTGACCTTCATGGAAACAGAACTATACTGAACTGAATTTTAAAAAAAAAGATCATTTCTAATGCCAAAAACATCCAGCAAGTTACAAATATGAAAAACTTCTACAGCCACTCATCTCATAGAACACTAATTTAACATGTCACAACATCAGGTTTAAACTTAAAGAAGCTTAAACAGAAGCCTCTAGATAGAAAACAAGTCAAATATAATGTTTAGAATTCCCCACACTGCTACTTGAATCCAGAAGTAAAATGAAATACAGTAAACTCTGCAGTTTCTTGGGCCTGCTCTCTAAGAAATAATCCAATGCATATTCCAACTTTCACTACTGGGGTAGTAATATTTCTTTCTTCTGTTATTCTTACAAGTGCTATCATAAACCAAGTAAAGATTCTAAGAAAAATAGTATTTTTTTAACTGAAAAATATGTATTTCTGAACAGAACTTGTGTCACATTTGATGCAATGAAGTGGGATGACAATATCTACTCCCAGGGAACAGTAAGACAGTCTCACAAGAGCTCCTTGCAGAACACACACTCTGAATGAAATTACCCATGTGGTGTCAACACAGCCTATTATTAACACATTAGGTGAGAAAAAAACATTTTGCATTATTAAATTAGGGAGAATATAATTCACATTGTGGTTGGACTTTGCCTCATAATTTATGAATAGTAAATACTCAGCTATTCCCATGGTTGAATTTACTGCATCCATCAGCACAATGGAGCACAAGCAAAAAGTGACGATTTCAGCCCCTCGTCATCAATACAAGCAAAGTGATCAAGTTTTGGGCAAGGAATGGACTTCAAAGCAAAGTTTTAGACTCACAACAAATGCAATGGAATGTTACAATATTCCAGGGATCTGGCACTGGTCAGTGGCTCTATCAAACCTAGAAGCTGCATTCTGGCATGAGACCACCAAACACACTTCTGCATTAAACAAGGGCCAGATCCTGATCCCACTGCAATCAGGGCACACAGCAGTCACAGAGCTGGGTCAGCATCTTGACTGGTTCCGTGGAATAACCGGTTGTTTTATCCATGAAGTGACTGAAATGTGCAAGTTGTTGTTTCAATACACTGCAATTAAACAGTCAAGATGCTGGAATTGCAAAGGACTTTTTAAAGCAGGGGAAGCTCATCAGGAACCTGTTTCAGAGAAGAACAAGTCTGAGGTGCTCTATAAGATGCTGTCAAAATCCCTCTAGAAAGTGAATCCAAAAGGTGATGTTCTAACAAACAGTCACCCAGAAGAATTCCTTCAGGAATAAAAAACTAAAAGAAAGGTATAATTAGAGAGACTTAAGGGGAGAGAGAATCATTTGACTGATACCAATATGTTTCGATTTCCCTGTTTTTCCTGGGTTAACCTCACCAAAATAAATGGTGAAGCCAAAGTGCTGAAAAAGCAAAGGTGAGGAATGGCAAGTGGAAAGGCAGTGGAGTCCAGACCATCCAACCTGTGTGTGATGCTGAAGAGTCACTGCTTCTCAAGCTGCAAACTTTGCAGATGATTTCAGATTTTTCTTGTGTGGATGAAAAAACTATTTACACGGGACCATCTACAAAGCATGGTGTTATGGTTTATACCCAGCTGGCATCTAGGCACCACACAGCCACTGGCTCACTCCCCCTAGTGGGATGGGGAGAGAATCAGAAAAGTGAGGACAACTCATGGGTTGAGATAAGGGCAATTCCGTAGAGAATGGATGGGTTTTGAGATCCCTTCCAACCCAAATCATTCTATGATGCTATGAAATCAACCTAAATCCAGACTGTGCTGCTCTTGCAGACTGTCAGATCCATGCAGAAGACATTCTGGACCCCGTTAATCCCAACTATCATCGCAAATCATACCACTTTTTTACAGTTAGTACTCACAACCTGGCTATGGCTGCAATGGGGTGCAACTGCTTGAGGAACAAGGTACAGGGACAACAGAACTTGTCCTGCAGTGATGTAACTTCACGGTGTTATAAACAGACTATTCTACTGATCAAACAGATCAGCCCAGATAGTCCACAGGGTATGTTGGCTTAATACATGGCTGAGCTGAAACCAAAACAGAGGAGCCTTTTTCACAGGGCAGAAGTGAATTTCTCTAATCAGAGACCAGTGAGTACACACCCTGGGCACAGGTTCATCCTCCTTCCCACTGTTGACTTGCAGGCATAGAGAATGAGTTCCAGGAGCCATAAGCTCCACATTTATGAACAAAACCAGTGTGAATCTCTTAACTTTCAGTTAACTACTACTGACACCCCGAAAAATTCATCTCGCTCCTGCTGTTAGACCTGAGTGACTCCGAATTTTAGAAGCTGGACCAATTTAAAAAGGGAAGAGGAGGAAGAACCAAAATTTAACTTTTTTTCAGGAAATAGGAAAACATCATTTCTTTTTTAGATCAAGCTGAAATGTTTTCACTCATGTAAAGCATTTCTTATTATATTCATACACTTTAGTTTCTTTATTAACTTATTCTCAATTTATTTTTGTCAGTATTAAATGGGAACAGGGTAGTTTTCAACTGAAAAGTGAAAAATTCCATTTGGAAAACTTTGAAAGAAAATGTCAAATTTAAAAATTTGATCTTTTTTTTTCTTTCAAAATATTTACTTTTTCAGTCAAACCAACTGTACAGCCCCTGCTTGGCCTCAGAAGTTATTTCAGTTGTGTCAGTGCTGTATTTTCCACCACCAGTAAAAAAATCTCAGCTGTGTCACAGATCTCATTTACTCTCAAAGTGCTTTCAGAACCTAAAAAGCCTAATTCTGCATGCTAGGAGTCAAATTGCACAAAATGGTGGTGACATCAGCTAAGTCCACACTACCTTGACCTGATGCTGAATCCAACATGTGAAAGAAGGTCAGAAAAAACAAAAGCTCCCAAGTCTTGCATTTCATCCCTCAATCGTACTTGCTTTCTAAGGAGACAAAGTGTTCACCTCACACGAAAAAGGCAAATCAAGATTTACTTTAAGTCTTCTTTTTCCCTACCATTTTGAAGCATCCCAACAGTCAATAAATTAGTTTTCCAGACTAAGCTTATGCCTCCCTTTTGGAAGGCTGGCAATCAAAGGAATGTTCAATAAGGCAAGGAGCCCTGCTGACCTGGTAGCACAGACGTGCTGAAGCCCACGGAAGGATGCTCTCAGCAGGAGATGTGTGACCGAAAAGTACTCCAAGAGCCAGGCCTTGCCTGAGTTAGTGATGAATTTTGCAGTTTTGCCTGAACAAAGAAAAGGAAAGTGTTTAATAATCTGATTGAAAAGCAAACAAATGGATATGGAGGTGGAAAAAACAATTAAATCCATTGATTTTTACAATAAACACAATCTAAAATAAAGAAAGAACCTATCTTTTGGTAACGACAATCATGGTTGTACCAGTGTTTGCAACAGAATATTTTAATTACCATTTTATTAAATAGTGCCCTTTCACATAGCACACAACCATACCTGCAGTTTTAAAAGGAAGGGAAGCAATCAAAGCAGAGCCCCATTCATTCTCAGTGCAAGGAACCAGCTGCATCCATGTGATACTCCCTCCATCCAGTGCTTCACTGGCCGTCACACCACGAGGGGACTTGCTGGTACACAGTCATCCAAAGGGCTCGGACTGATGTTAGGCTTGGGTCATCTTCACAAAATAATTCTTTAAGAATTAAAGAATTAATCATTTTGCTCTCAAGGGAGGGACTGTCTATGTGTGAATGAACTGGGATGTTAACACGGAAGCGTTGGCAGATAAGATGCCACTTTCTGTACCAGTCAACAAGTGTCACCCCAAGCCTGCAAACAAAGGATTGGTACAATATATATGGCTTTCTTATCTGAAAATGGTTTTATGCATTATAGCATATTGTTATATAATTATATTTTTATATATATTGTATTATTTTATTATTAAATTTGATTGTATTATTATTATTATACATTTACATACTTCTTTAGGTAAATATAATTAAAGTCTCTTGGTACCTGGTGTGTAAATTCGTTGTTTAGGGATTTTAAAACTATTCTGGATACCCTTGGAGATGAAACCTCATAGCTGCTGCTGCTTTGAGCAGGAGGTTGGTGTCGATGACCTTCCAAGGTCCCTTCCAACCTGAGTTACCCTACAACTTTATGATTTCCTCTTTGTGCATGAAGAAATGCAACCTGATGCTGTTGGAGCAATATTCCACAAAAAGGCTTGAACAGAAATATGCACAAGTCATGTGAGCAGACTTCCCTTCCCTGAAGCCACGGAGGGTGTCACTAGAACCTACCCGGTGGAAAAAGACTTTACAGGATTAGACCTTTGGTTTTAAAACTCAGTTCTGATGTGACCTAAAGGCTTTTGTTGTTTTGAAAAGAATATGAAAGAATGACAGCAATATTGAATTTTTAAAATTGTGTTCTGTCCACCTGCAGAGCTTTTCTTGCACACTTTAATAAGGACTTTTACGATGTCATTATACATTTTAATTACACTGTTAAATGTCACAATCACACATGCTAATGACATCATTATACCTATTTACACCAATTATGTCATTTGATGCAATTATAGTAATTCTGCCAATACACACAAATCAATAAAAAGGTTTTGTTTGCATTTTTAAATGAGCAATCACAAAAGAATAACTTCACTTTCTAAGAAAAGCAGGGCAAACACTCAAATACTGAAACTAAAAAAGTGCCTGATTCTTTCTCCCACCACTATGAACAGGCATGAACTTCCATACCTAGAAGAGGACACAATCCCGTGTTTAGAATAGAGATTTCCAGGGAACATGCTAGACAAGACAGCAATGTCCTGGAAGGACTTCTCCATCCTTCCAGAGAGCTTTGAAGGTTTGCAGCTCCCACCTGTGGAGAGGTGTTCTACAGCTGCTCACCCACATTCCTCGGAACAGGAGTGTGATGGAAGAATGAGTGTTCCTGACACTTATACATTCTTCTACAAAATGACCTCTGTTAATAGACTCTTCAGTCTAAGAAAGTTTGACCTTCGTGTGTAGCTTTGGTTAAGCGAATAATTCCTTAAGGCAGATGAACTTCCATAGGCTTTCCATATAAATCATGGGAACTAAAAATCATGGGGTTTTTCCATTCATTAATCTTTCAGAGCACTCTAATTCATTAAAATCCATCTCAGCATGGCACAACTGGACATGGCTCTATAGAAACTCACCGTGATGAGTGAGCCTTTTTCAGAGAGCGATTCCTAGGATGACACCTCCCTCCATGCCCCCAGCCCTCAAATACTATGTTATTCCTGGGTGTGTAGCCTAAATTCATACTGATAAATAAAAACTACCAAGTTTCTCTATTTCAGAGTCCTTCTGTATTCAATATTTACTAATCCTTTTGCCTTGGTATCACCTGCAGGCTTTGCCAGTAATGACTTTACACTTTCTTCCAAATCACCAACAGAAGCGTTAAATTTCAGAATTCCACAGCAGCTTCATCTGATTTTTAAATTCATGGACCTTTTTCCTAAACTCCAACAAAAACTCATGTTTCACAGGCAGGGAAATCATGCCTTTTCCAGATCCCAGCTCAGCTCAGCTGATGGCTAACAGATCTTCTACAGAACTGAGCACCTCGGAATGCATTTTTTAATACCTTCCAAAATTCGCTTTCTGGAGACAAGTTCACTCAGAAACCAGCTCTCATTCCCTGCCCCACCAGGAATGCCTTCCACCTCCACCACAGGAGCTGGAAACAATGACAGAAACAGATTCGATGAAATCACAGTGCTAAAGGCACCTTTGACCTGTAGGCTGCTGGAGATAACAAGGTCAGATTATACAATCCCTGCAGACTCATGAGATCACCATTGTGCTCATGTGAAACTCAGAATGATACCTCATCATATAGTGAGTTTTAACAACTGAAATGACACTTTTTGCCTCCAGTGGCAATGCTCAGCAGGCTTAAAACTAACTCCATGTAAGCAACAGAAGCCTGCTCATGCACACATTGCAATATCCAAACAGTAACTCTTCTTTCAGCTCCCATCCTGTGCTGGACCATTGGAGAAAGACCTGTTGCCTCTTTTCAATCCGCTCAAAAGGAGACAAGCTCAAGCAAAGCAGGCTCACAAAATTCATGCCCCATCTCCTACACCCAAAGACCTTTGTCTGGAGCTCTGGAAGAGCCTGGACACTCACACCTGAGCAGAAGTTATGGAATTTCATTTGCAGTTAAGCCATGCACGTGTATTCAGAAACCTTGTCTTCCCTATCAACTTTATAGGCAAAGGAAAAGTAGGTTGGAAATGAACTGGGCATGCACAGTTGTTTTGATAACTGTCAAGTCCAACCAGTTTCCTCTGAGTTACTGAAAGGAATTCTGTGATGGTTAATTCATAGTAAATGATCAAATTTGCAGCAAGGTTGAAAAGCAAAAGTTGGAAAAAACCTCAAAAATAAAAACATTGCAATAAAGATCTTCTATAAAACTTATATGATTGGCGTATGAGGGAAAGAGGGGAAGGAGGAAGATAAATAAAAGCAAATCATTACTAGCTGGAACTAACCTAGAACTTAGACTTAGCCCTAAAATTAACAACTCAAGAACATCAGAATTAGATTATATCATAATTCCTTTCTTAGCATTAGTTTGACTTTTCTGCCATAGGATCTATATATTATATGCAAAGATCACATAGAATAATTTTATTTATCAACTTGCTTTGGTTTTACTCACACAGGAAAAGTTCCCCCATTTTTAAACTCCACATGCCTGTCAGGTGTATGATTTATCATGTGAAAAAAGCAGAAATTTAGTGGAAGTCATTTTTCAAATAGCAGTTAAACATCACAGACTCAGAACAGCTACTTTCAGGAGTGGAGTCCTGCAACCACCTACAACTAAATAACCACCTTTTGATTAATAGCAGGCTCCTGTACGAACTATGAGCTTACAGTAAACCATTGTAATAATGTCTACTAGGTTTTAAAACTTCCATTCAATACAAAGATTCATATATTAAAAAAAAGCCTGGAAGCCAGTAAAATTTGAGTACACCTGTTAAAAGCAGGAAGGGGGGGATTCAAATACAAAGCTGCTGTTCATTCGTGGTTTCTAACAGGGTTTGGAAGTGTTTGGTGTTGTTCAGTCATCCACCACTTTGTCTGCCCAAGCATAGGAGCTTTTCATAGAATAATGAAATTGTTAAGGTTAGAAAAGACCTCCAAGATCATCAAGTCCAGTCATCAGCCCAATACCATCATCCCTACTAAATTAGGATAATAATAGCTCTGGAGAAGGAACTGGAAGCATCCATTGAAAATTAACAAAACAAGACAAAACAAAAGAAAACTCTGTACACCAGGGAAACTTTTGATACACTGGTATAAAGGCACTTGTAAAGATTTTATAAAAAGACAAGATAAAAAAAAGGCTCTGGGGAGACCTTAAAGCAGCCTCCCAGTACTGAAAGGGGCTCCAGGAAAGCTGTGGAGGGGGAATTGATCAGGGAATGCAGGGATAGGATGAGGGGGAACAGTTTTCAGCTGAAAGAAGGGAGAGTGAGGTGAGATCTTAGGAAGAAATGTTTTCCTGTGAGGGTGGGGAGGCCCTGGCACAGGTTGCCCAAAGACGTGGTGGCTGCCCCATCCCTGGAGGTGTTCAAGGCCAGGTTGGATGGGACTTGGAGCAACCTTATCCAGTGGGAGGTGTCCCTGCCCATGGCAGGAGAGTTGGTTCATTTAAGGTTCATTCCAACCCAGACCATTCCATGACTCTGTGATCTCCTCCACTCTTGAGAATAGGGGCTTCTTCCACATCTCCAAATCGATCAAGTGCTACCTGCCATGAGGTCAGACCAACTCACATGGAGCTCCAGGGCTTTATGTACAGATCTTTCTCATGGCACAGCTTAATACAGTATCTTCACATACAAAAAAAAAAAACCCCTAGTTGATCAAAAGTTAAAGAGAAAGACCATTTCCACAAGCAAGTACTGGTTCTTGCCTCTTTTACACAAAAGCTGCTGATGCCATCGACTCTGGCACTGGCAGGTCCCGGTGACTGCTCATCACAACAAGGATACTTTAATCATACATGAGCTTCCTAAATTTTGTTGTGCAACATCAATACTTTAGCATGCCTAAGCAGAAGCTGACCTGGGCATGCAAGAAATGTGGACATGAAACTCAGTTCAGGCCACAGAAACTGTGGTAAAACTCTTCCTACATCTGCTTATAGACCCCAAAATACACTTTAGCCTACATGTGAATGAAGAGCACAAATTACAATTCTTTCTCACAAAAAAAAAGTCTTCTCTTCTTCTGAAAATCCTATAGAAGTGCTTTTGTTAAGCTTTTTGGTCAGGGCTGATCTTTCTTTTCTCCCTACTACTGCAAAAAAAACCCGTATTAAGAGATTTCATTTTTTCTTAGTACTTACCACGATCAGGATCTGCGTCTGGATGGTTTGAAAGATGTTCTCCATTGGAAAGATAAGTCTTGGGCAAACGGCTGACCTTTTGAAATAATATTAATAATTTTAGAAATGTAAAACTTCACATTCTTTAGTAATCCAATATTAAAATGCATTTAAGTTGATCTATTAAATGCTATGATTCAAACTTTTAAAAAAATGTGCAATAGAAAAACATTAACAACATGTGTGGTTTAGAAAAATTCATTTATATAGCAGTTTGCAATGTCATGATGTATTTTAAATAAAAGAGCTACAGACAAAGGTATTGATTTTAGAGACTTAACTAAATAAACAGTATGTAAATTCTGTCTTTTTCTATAAAATTAGATCAAGACGCACATATTACACTGTCTTTTTCTAAGGGAATGACAGCTATTGAATTTGGCAGACGTTGGAATTTGGTTAAAGAGTTAAAGACCTTTGATCTTTGGTTTACAATTAAATGATAGCACTGTAAAAGGACAGTAGCGGAGTGGGCCAGACAGTATTTATGAGGCACAGCTGCAAGCGGGAGGTGTTATTGCTTAGAGCTCCCCCTAAAAGAACTCTGGGTCTTGTTACGCGTTACTAATGTAATGTCATCTCAAGGATGATGACGAAGATAGGAGTGACCCCAGCCAGGCATCAGGAAACACTTTGGGTGCCTTTTGTGGTTTTCAGAAAGTCCACTGTCAATGCTGCCTCTTCCAGCCTGCACCAGGGCACCACGAGCCATGGTGGGTTTATGGAAAGGCTGTGCTTGGGAATCATTTTGGAGGATGGGACACACACCCATAAATAAGAAAGCAAACTTTGGACTGAAGTAGTCTCCGAGACAAACTGCTCAATGAATCCTTACACAAATCTTTGTGTAGAGCAGCCTGCTGGCTCCTGGGTGAGTCCTTCTCCCTCCCAGCCAGCTGTGTTGTATCTCCCAGTTTACAGCTGAAATAGCAACACTGACCATCACCATATTAAAAAAACAAGAAAAAGAGGAATATTCATTGATAACCTTCCTAACAAGGGGAAGATCATTCCCCAAGTTCCTTATTAATTTGCACTCCTCTATAATTATCGCTTAGAGTAACCACTGGTGCTCTAATAAATGTATAATGAAAGCAAAAACATAACACACTGCAGTGTTTAATCTGAGATTACATATTTATAGTAACAAAATATGCAATTCAGGGATAGTTCAGGTCTTTCTATCCCAGCCCACGCTCTCCAAGGGCTGGGTTTTTCCCCCCTTCTTTGTTATGTCATTCCGCAGACAGATCCCAGGCTGTTCCCTGTCACCCACCAGAGCAAACGGCTCAACAGAAAGCACAGTTGGACAGCCCTTAATTAGTGCTACTTGGGATAGTCAGGATGAGAGCCTGTGTCAGCAGCTCTCTTAGATCCCAATTCAGGGGGGTTCTGAGCACCTGCTGATGCTGCTGGATCAGCCAGTGTCGCGAGGCAGCGAGGCTGCGCTCAGCACCAGCCACGATCCGGCCCCTCGGCAGACAGAAGGGAGCCCTGAGAACCAGATGACAATTTGAAATGCAGGACACAGGGTCTTTTTCACTCCCACCTACAGTAATACAATGCACACTGCATGACTGGTAGTGTTAGGAGAAATGTATGAAATGATGTTCTTTACGTCGAATAGCTTCAAATTATTCTATTATATTTTACAAAGTATTTATTTCTCCAAGCCACAACTCCACAAGTTTGCTGTGCTACCAAAATAGTGTTAGAGATGAAATAATAAACAGATAAATAGCAAAATCACTTTTCAGATCATTAAAAACTCAGAATGGAAATGAAATTCAGCTATTTGAATACACAATCCTTATTTGTTATTCAAAAAGAAGGAGAAACCATGTTAAAGCATGGGATTGCTGATACGTATTAAGAACACATTGTTGTGTTCCATGGTAAATAACCAATTACCTGGAAGAGCAGCAGAATTGCACCCCTGTTCCATTGACTTACAACTGGAAGTTTGCCGGCAGATGTTTCCAAGGGATTATGTGAAAGCATCCTGAATTTCACATTTTAATTTTTTGTTATTTTAACCATGGCACTTTCTGTTTCAAATTAGGTGGAAATGTCAGCTCATTGCCTGAATCAAGTCGTATCAGGCACTGTCATCCAAAATACTACATCACTCACAGATCCCTACCCAAACAAATTGTGCTTTCATTTTGTTACAATCAACATCACACCCAAACTGCAGCTGATGGCATTTTCTACTGCAAATTTATCATTGTTTATGAAAGATTCATCAAGTGACCTGGGCACCCAGTAAAGTCTTCATAATCTGCGAGTGAATTTGAACAGCTCTGATAATTTTCAGCTCAGCATTTCTTCAAAATTATATGCTTTGGAGGTTTGATATTCATGGTGTGTTCAGGCTCTACCAGTCACCTGAATGATTTCTGCTCCTAAATTGGAGGAATCCAAAGTTAAAATGGATCAGCTAACGGCAGCTGGAGCAGAGCAGAACACACAGTGTGTATGAAACCACGTGCAATGTTCAGATCCTGGAGCGCTTCACAAACATCTCACAGATCTCCACATCCCAACAATTAAAGCCATGATCACGAGAGAACACAACAAAAACAAATGGGTGCTTCGTTTGTGTGTCATCCTTCTCTCTAATGCTCTCCCAGCTCCGCGCAGAGTTCAGGCAGTAAACAGGATGATTGATTGTCTGTGAGGTACAAGTAGCAAAAACTGGGGATTCAGCTTGTTCTCTCGCTCCATTTTTCTTTTACTGCTACACCATTAGGGCTGGATGCCATCAATTTAAACAGGTACAGGATCGTACCCTAAAAATAACTCGCCTGATCTCTCCATTTCTTGTTAGAGGAGGCAGGGTCTGGGGCTTTGCCTACTACATAACATGCTTGTTACCATTATTCCACTATCAATTGCTGAAAAAACTCTTGTTCACGAACCACCAATGTTACAGGGCACTACAGATATTTAGGTGGCACAACCACCCATCCATCCCATTGGAATCACTGCCGTTTTCATGCAAGGCGTGTTTTTAGCCGCTGTTTTCCTTGCCAGCGCAGCGCAGGAGCATGGTGGCTTTCAAGGCTGGTGGCAGCACAGGCTGCTTTATAAGGATGAATGAAGATGAAAAGGAAGACAAATAGAAGTGAATGAGGCACTGCTTTATGTGATTCATGATAGCTTGCAGTAAGCCTGTTAGCCTCCGCCTGGCTCCCTTCTCCGAGAATAATGGATAGTTACAGTGTGTATAGTGACATTGTCAAACCATCAGGAATTGCTGATTATAGTGCTAAATATTGATCTCTGCTTCACATGTGTCAAAATTCTTTCTTCCCTTAATTAGAACTTCCCTAAGCACCATACAAGAACAAACCGAATATATCAGATCTCCGTGAAAGGGAGGGTGATACCAGAATATAATTGTGACCTCTTGTCTTCTTCTTCTCTCTGGAGTTTTGAGATGGCTTCAGCTGTCTATCCTGCCCTTCCCAGCACATGTGATAATCATACTCATTTTTCCCAATCTAACCATAGGAAGATTTTTCCAAGGCTGTGCTTTTCATCATTTCAACCCACCGGGGCTGCAGTCAGATGGTGGAGAAACTTAAAGTGCCAGAAGGTGCCTTTTTCTATTTGTTTGTTTCATGGTACGCTGCACCAGGCAATGACCTGTGGCAGGAGTGTCACACAAAACGGAGACAGGTTCACCCAATCAAAGGGAGCTTTAAAATTAACACAGATCCCTTCATTTCTTCATGCGGGATCGGGGAAGGGCAATTTAATGGATGTCATAGTCTTCTGATTATCACCCTGCAATCACCAGCTATAAAAAATTAACTTTTGGTATGATGATCCTTCTGCATTATTTGTATTAAAGGCACATTTCCTCATCAACAGAGTTATGACAATTAGTACTAATTTTGTATTACTGTTCAATCATCTCTCCTACTCTTTATAGTATTTATAATATAAAATAATGAAAGCCTGTGATGTATGGTTTCAATTTACTCCACAAACTGACCACTTAAGTCATTTATCTTAGTTTATCTGTAATATACTGGGGCCTGGGTTTTTTTTGTATTTTTTTTTTTCTTAACATGACACAATGGTGCATTTACCTTTAGTTTGATGTGCTTGATGAAAATCAATACTTCATTAAAAGATTCCCCCAAAAAACTGTTCAGACCAATTTGAGCATAGGAGAGGGAGCGGGGAAGAAGGAAGGTGCTTGTATTTAAACCAGTAATATTTGTATAATCGTGTGAACGCTGTGTTATTCACAGCCAGCTTATAAAATAACAGGGATAAAGACATGCCATTTGTGGAAATCAGGAAGAAGGCAAAAAGAGAAGACAGCGCCATTCTTTCCCCACTCACTGGGAAGCCAAACCAATAACAATGAATTGTGGAAGGGAGCTTCTCCCCAGTAAGGAACTTCTGAGGGAGCGCTCAACAAGTGATTTGCTTTAACCACACTCAACCTCAGCTCCAGCCCAGAGTAAACCAGCTGAAAATTATCAACCCATTTTTTCCTGTGAGGATGGGGAAACACTGGCACAGGTGGCCCAGAGAAGTCGTGGCTATCATTCCATTATTCTATGATTTAATCTTCAGCTTGCTCTATTTTAACCTCCTTAATGAAGCCACCCATTACTATCAAGGCACTACCTAGTTTTGAATTTAGGATGATATTCCTCGACAGAGTGACAACAACCCACTTGTACCACCACAGTGGAGCTGGAGGTCACAAAAGATGAACCACCAGAGCAACCATCTGAGAGGAGATGTACACTTGGGGCACACACAGGGAGCACTGTGCTTCCCCTGAGACACTGAAAGGCCCTCACACCTCTGCTGGATTTTATGGGCAATGTGAGTACTTCCTAAAGAGTGGAAATGCTTGGGGGATTATCAGTATCACTTGGTTATTTGATTTTACTTCAATTTCAGCGTGCTCAGAAAAAAAGAAAGACCATGCACTCACCATCCTATTAATCCCTTGCACCTACCAAATGCACTGTGCATTCCAAAGAGCATTCCCTGTGCCAGCCCCCAGCTCGTTGGGGCAGTGAAGAATGGTTAGTGTCCCCATTCTGCAGCAAGGGAGACAGTCATGAAGACAGTCTTGTTGATAACGCAGGTCACGTAGGAATCCGTTGTCAGAGAGCATCATATCTCCAGTTCTGAACTCCTCCTCTATGCTCAGTTCAACAGCCAGCGTTGATCACCAAAACAAACTGAGCACAGCAACATCCCACCACAAAGAGCCAGCCCAGCTCAGTGATCTACCACATAGTCTCAAACAGCTGTTACTAGAAAGACATCTGATGTTTGTGGATGCCTGTTGGAATACAGAAAGTATCGATTACCAATCAACTGCTGAGTGTCCATGCATCCTATTTTTTTTATCCAAACTCAAGCTTATCAATTCTCATTTTTCTATGTCACCTTCCTGCAATAGGAGTGATGAGAATATGGATTTGCTCTGTAAAAGTCCCAGTATTAATTTATAATGACAAAAAGAGGATGATCCTCTGCCTTTCCTCCAGCAAACCCCTCGATATGTGATTATGGAGTCATAGACTCACGGAAGGACTTGGGTCCAAAGGGACTTCAAAGCCAACCAGTTCCACCCTCCCATTGGATCAGGGGGCTCAAAGCCCCATCCAATCTGGCCTTGAACACCTCCAGGGATGGGGCAGCCACCACCCTCACAGGAAAACATTTCTTCCTAAGATCTCATCTAAATCTACATCCTATCACCTTTCATACAGAAGGTGTTTTATACTTCTATGGTATCAAAAGACGAATGCTAAAAAGCTGTATAAAGGCATGCTTGTCATATGATTTACACTCATTTAGAGGTCCCATTATGCTTCTAAACCAAGAGAAATAGTTTTTATTAGGTGAAGAGGAGTTGGTGCCTTTGGTCACATGAAGACCATCTGCCTGGGTCCTAGAGCTGAGGTCCTCCATCCATTGGCTAGGAGGGAGACACGGTGCTGCTGATGAGGCATAACAACGCACAGCGCTTAAGCTTTTAAAAATATTGCATCTGCAGATCACCAGGAATCTGGAAGAAAACATATCATTCCTTTATCCATAGCGCATATTTAGAGTAATTCAGGGGAGGCAAATATGATCTGATCAATAAAAGGGCTTTGTGTCTTCCACACTTACGTCCTTCTCATGAATCTTAACCAAGAGAAATAATAATAAGTGACAGGGAAGGTTTATAGTACTTTAAATAAGCAAGTGAGCCACCTAAAGCTACGAGCAACACTCACTGGATATCAAAAATAATAACTGGTTTTGCAGCAGTGCAGCATGGAAACACAAGGGTATAAGATATACTGTACTTTAAGCTCTGTTTGATGAATCTGAGCACAGTTCCTGGGGGATAGATTACTTTAAACCATGCTCTTTTACTTTCTAATCCTGACTTGATTTGATTTGTACTTTAATACAGCTGCCTGGCAATTCAACAGCAAATAGAGACTATTTATGTAATCATATTGTAAGTAGTGGGACAAGAAGAAACTCTCTAGAACCTTTTTGGAAAATAGTTTGTTGTACTTTTTTATTTATTGAACAGCAGGGCTTCGGGCTTTTCAGTGCTCATTATAATTGGTTTTCTGCTTGAACTTTCAAAAACTGTCATGTCAATACTCAAACAGAATTTTTTTGCTTACTATATGGCTGTGGGCTCTATTTTCTCATGTGCTACTTGACAAAGTTCCTGTAATATCTCAGAGGCAAGTTCTAGACTTTTAGTTGCTATTTAAGAAACTGGAAGACAGAGTTATTTTATCTTTTCCATTGTTCTCGCTCATGTTCCCATAATTCTCCACGGCAATTTATTGGGATTTAACAAACAGAAGAGGAAGTTGTCAGCCTGCTTCATGCTAAATATTGGCTCTGGAAGTGATGGTAACCAGTGATGAGGTGTCTGCTGTTAAAAATGAATATGTGATTCCCCACTGAATATGTGGCTGAAGAACCAATATTCCCAGTGCAAACAGGGATGAAACTCAGTGAATCACAAGCAAATCTACAAGGCATCAATTAAAGACCCACTAATTTCAGGTATCTCTTTGGAACCCCCATTCTTCTTGTTAAACCAAAGCACTCCCAACACAGCACCCCGGTTCCCAGCACCTCAGAGTAGGGTGAAGCCCAGCGGAAGGGCTGGTCCACAGCGCCCAGTCCTCTCCCAAAACAGCTTCCACAAACAAGGTAGGTACATTTTTGAAGCACTTGGCCTTGCCTGTTCACTTGTAAACAGTCTGCAAAATTATTGTAATAATTATCTATGACGTTACAAAATCTGGAGAACAAACCCATTAAAATCAGCTGCTGGTGCCTCATGCTTCCAAATAATTGGGTTGATGAGCAGTGTAAAAGGGTGGCATTGCTGTCCTTGACTCTAATGTTTGCTCACAGTGCTGAAAAGATGGTATGGAAACCAGAATTTTGACTCTTTTAGTACTTTTAGAACAAAGAAAGAAGAATTTCTCTATTCACAGTTAGCAACTGGATTTTTTTTTTAAATTTTGTCAAGCTCCTCTATACATAGAAAATGAAAGCAGAACCACAGCCTAAAAGCTCCTGTTCTTTTGCTACTGATATTTCTAACTAAACAGTAAGAAAATGAGGTGAGATCTCTCCTCTTAAACCCAAATAATGGCAAAGCTTTATTTTAGGATAAGTAGTTTCAGCACTTAAGGTGGTTTTAAAAGTGGGTTTCATTCTCATCATACAGCTACCTGGAACACAGGCTGTGCTGAAGATACAGAAGGTGAAAGGATACAAGCTTGGCTGGAACGAAGAACTGTGAATGGAAATGGACGGATGAGTAGGACTGTGTATAATGGAAAATCTGCTTGCCTGGACAGCACTGTGACTAAATAAATAAATATTGTTATTAAAATACAGTAAACAGAATTTTACTGTTAACTTACAGCAATATACAAAAGAAAAAATAGATTTTTATCCTCTATAAATAGGTATTACACCTCAAATAAGTGACAAACTATATGGCATAGCATGCCATAATCCTTTCAAGTATTTAACATTGCTATTAGAAGAAAGCAGGCTATGGAATATTCTCAAATACATAAAGCTAATTCCATGGAAACTCAGTGAATGGGAGGAAAAAAGACTTATACCACAGAAAACGCTGTTTGAAAAAACAATGCAATATGCAGCATAGATTCAAATCTATTATTTCGGTCAAATATTTAGCCAGCATGGGTGGGTAAATATACACAACTGTGTGGTTTTATGTTAACCAAAATCTGGCACAGGCTCTTGTATTCTGGAAATACAAGAGAGAAATTCTATAGCATAATATCAGTGACCAAAATTCATATAAAATTAATATTTAAGCTTACAGCAACCTGGTATGGAAATACGCTTAAGAATAGGCTGAATTGTACCCCCAAAGCTTTAAAAATAATTATAAGTACTGTGCATTTTATAGTAAAAAGCCATTCAAAATAGAGGTCTGACTACAGAATTTATATCTGCTTTTTCTTTTTCTTATTAACTCATGTTTTCTCTGTGTATGACTTAGGAAATACTAATAGTGCGAGTCATTTTTAAAATAAAAACCCTATTCAGGTGATGGAAACACTAACTGAAAATACAGTTTGTCATTTTTTGCAGCCTTTCCAGAGACAATAGAGGGTCGATAGTTTGGCAGAATCAAGGGTGAGCGTCGTTTACCCAGCGTGTGTGACAACTGAAAAGGGAAATCATCTACGATATTGCAGGTTTGGTTCCTAAAACTACATCAAGGCTACTCTTTTAGTCAACTTGGAAATTTATATACTATACACTAACCCTCCTTTAATATCCTCTCTCTCTTTCCTCTGGGCATTTATTGCTGTTCTTTCTAGTTCAGTAACCAGTGAGCAGAAGGTTCATTAAAACTAATTGAATTGGAAACTTGTCTGCCCTGGGAAATGTTAACTCTTTGTTGTTATCTCTAGGAAATTCCTTTTGTTATTTCCCTTTGAATTATATGATTAGGCTTTAACGTAGCAAACACCACCTTGAAAATATTCTCTTTTCACAGCCTGTATGGCCAGCAACTTTAGGAAGGGTCCTCTCCCTGGTTTTCCCAACGGAGAGCAATGTTCTGCATGGGGGAAGCTGAGCGTGGTGCTCCCGACAGCCGGTTTAACCCCCGGAGCTCGCCAGAAAGTAAGCATCAGTCAGGCACCTACCCCGGCTCCCTCCCAAATCCTAGAATCATAGAGTGGTTTAGGTTGGAAAGGACCTTAAAGATCATCCATTTCCAATCCCCCTGCCATGGGCAGGGGCAAATGGGGAAATAAGCAGCAGAACTCCAGGTTGAGGCATCCTGATTGCTCTGACAGAGATGATCACAGCACAGCAAACCCCAAGTGGACACGACATTGAATACAAGGGACTGAGGCTGGAGGGAAGCGATGGGGGTGATGAGCCTGCATAGTGCAGTGATTCTTATTTTAACTTCTTTCCTTTAATCCTTTGTGAGCAACGCTTACCAAAGTGATAGGAAACACCTTCAGGACAGTGTTCTGTCCGGCTCTTTGCAGCTGGAAAATATTGATGAAATAAAACACTTGGTAATAGTCACAGTGGTAGATTTTTGACAGCTTTAAAAATCAATTGAAAATAACAGGCAACCCACTGTTGCTAATAAAAGTAAATATTTATGACTGATTTGACTGAGCTTCAATACCAGTCAATCACTTTCTAAAGGATCTTTGCAATTCATTAACCTCTTTTTACTGGTCTTGTCCCTGTTGGTATTAGCCATTAAAAGGGAATAAGGGAGGGGGGCTTGATTTTTCTCTTCTCATCAGTCATAGCTTATTTGTTCATTCCCTCCATTCCCATACGTTGCTGTTAAATTGATTGTCTGTTTAGTCATATGAATGATAAAGTAGCTCTGCCAGGAAGAATGAAAGCATCCATTAATTCCTGAGAAGGGTGGGTTTCTTTGATGCAGCCTCAGTCTAAACCAAAACTACTTCCATAGTTTCCTAGAACAGTGGTAACTAAATTTAGGCCGTAACGCATTACTGATAATAAGTGCCATAATGCTCCTCGCAAACTTTGCAATGTCAAAACTTCAGGGAAAATTATATTTATTAATATCCATTAATGGCTGTTATCAGTCAAGTTTCCCTAATCTGTAACCTGACATAGCAGGAAAAGAGACAGCTATCTTAATTTTATAAATTAAATATGATTTCTTAAAAACAAATACGTGCATGCTACAATGGAATAAGAACAGACACAGTTATTCCATTAAATAATACAGATGATGACGCTAGATCTGACTGAGCAGCCCATATGAATTCCATGTTTGTTTGGGTATTTTGAAAAAGATAAACCACAACACTATCCTAAACACACTGTTAAAACAGAAGAATGGTGCACTACCTTATCTCTTTAAAATATCCATATCAGTTGATATGAGATACCAGAATATTTTCCTTACACTGATACTCTCAATGCTGTAGCCAGAAGGACTTAAAATTGCACTCGACTTGCTTTTTTAATGAAGAACCAGCTGTAGAGACAGAGAGAAGCCAAATTAAAGCCAACTAGGGCATGGTTTTGTGTTATACATCCCCTCAAAGAAACACTTTGTCCCATAATGAGGGTACAAAAATGTCCCACACCACGGTAGATCCTGACAGCTCTCATTTTTAACAGTTGAGGATACCTGTGATGCAATTGTTTTCACCAAAACCTCCTTTCTGTTTCAGAGCAGCAGACAGAGCACTTTTCAAACAGAACACTGTAAAGGAGAAGAATTGTCTAATCTGGGAGGTCACTGAAGCCAGAAGCTTACTTTGGTGCCCTGGCCCAAACATCATCCTCTCACAGTAACTATTCTTTGTAAGGACTGTGTTAAATACCTTGGCTCTGAGCGAACGGAGGGACCAGCGCTTCCCTGCCAGCACCGATTTGAATAAACCGCGTTCACGCAGAGTGGGGACCATGGACCATCCTCCTGTTTGAACACCCCAGCAATGAGACCGTGGTTTTATTCAGTCCTGAAGCACAGCAAGATTTAATAGCGGGTCTTTTGCTCTTAACAGCTCTGAGGCAAAACTCAAGAGACTGGGCTACATAACAAACCCTGAAGAAGAGAAAACGCTGGCAGAGTCCGGGGCATCTGGAAAGTAGGAAAGTTGGATACCCATGAAACAAAGCGACACTGTCCTCAAATTCCCTGGGCAGTGTGTTCCTGTTAGGGTGGCGAGGGATGTGAGACCATGGTACAGGTTACCCAGAGAAGTGGTGGCTGCCCCATCGCTGGAGGTGTTCAAGGCTGGGTTGGAGGGGCTTTGAGCCCCCTGATCCAGTGGGAGGTGTCCCTCCCCATGGCAGGAGGTTAGAACTGGATCGGCTTTTAGGCCCCTTCCAACCTAAATATTCTACGATCCTTGGAGAACTCTCCTGTTCTGCAAAGCAGCATTAGGTGAAGGGGGTTTGTCTGCATTTGTTTGCTGACCACACTGTAGATTATTACAACACCACAGGAGCAACCCTGAGCACCTTTCTTCAGGATGGTGAGGAGGAAATTTGATTACTGTTACAAATAATTGTGTATCTTAAACAACTTTGAGAATACCATGGGTAAGTTAAAAGCAGATCTTTCCTTCCATCTCAACTTCATAACTGAGCTGCAGGTCCCCTCTTAAACCCTATTCTGCTGCCTTTTCAGGGGAAAGGATGGACTTGTAGAGGGACCAGCTGACAACAGGGTGAAAGCATCCCTAATGTACTACACTCACTGCTCTGCTTGTGTCCAGACAGGGAATGCCAGGAGGAAGGATATCCATGGCTTCACATTGCTTGGAGCACATCTAATCCCAGGGTTAGCTCACCAGCAGATAACTCTGTCTGAGAAGGTCCTTGCAGTAGTCACTCGTCCCGTAGCCACCTTCAAACTCAGCCACTGTGATGTCTGCAGCACAGGGCTGTGCCAGGTCACCCACATTCCATCTGGAGCAGAACGTAGCAGTGGGATTATTTAATGCCATCAGCTAAAGGCAATATATCTTTATATCCCTATGGTAGAGCCTGTACTGCCTCCTCACGCACCACCAAGACCAGTTCAAGAGGATGATTAGAGCAACATATGAATTATTTGCAGTGAAATTTCTTTTGACAAAAGTACCACCCTTTTCTGATCATGAATTATCCCTACACAAACTTCTGCTGATACTAATTTATTACATTCATTTACAAGTTACTCTGATTTATTCAACAACTCATTTAGAATATCAGGGATAACTAAGATTGCCCCTGGACTGTTCTCAAGCCTGTGGGCTTCAGCATTTGTTTTTCTGTCTGATTAGTCATTTAAGCCACATGATGTTGTTTCTCATCGTTGGTAGGTACCCTGCAAATTCAGAAAGGTTTGCATCCTCAGCTGAGGGAACTCAGTCCAGGTGCCAATGTTTCAAAACTTTTGGCAGGGAATTTTCAATTAGAGAAACCTCGAGCTGCACATTTTTTCCCTGACAATAAACCTCAGGTTGAGTTTCAGAGTCAGGCACAACTTCATTTCTGCAAGCTGTCTTGTAACGTAGAGCTGAGAATGCACTTCCACCTGCTCGTGAAGGTATTCGGTCGCTGCAGATTTCATTGCTTAAGGCCACTCCCTCCTTTGCTCCAAGATTCAGCATAAATTTTCCTAAGAAGGAAACATTATGAACAGCAAAACAACTGCTACAGAATCTTAAAAGACAAGTTGTTAAACTTCCCTGCTAGGATTCGTTGTCTCCACTCGTGATGCTGCGTTACCCTGCTCCATGATGACTGTGCTGATTGAAGTTCAGAAGTAGGATTCTGCCTGCTGGTGCTCCCCTGGCCACCACCAGTTTGCAGGTCAGAGCTGTAGTGACTCAAGCTGCTGAGAAAGCACCTCTGAACCCACCTGACTCAGCTTCTCCATAAAGTTGACAGAGAATTATAGGATCTAGGTAAGGTGGATAATGTAAATTCTAGTTAGATGGGAAAGTAAGATAAAGATCTTTTATCATCCTGCATCTTTGAGGATGAATGAAATCCTCTTTCTTTGTTTGCAGACATATGAAGCCTGTAGGCAGAAGTGCACATAAAGGGACATTAGCACCTTTTTCTTTTCACAACACCTATCTTGTTGATGATCATTCAGCTCTAGCACAAAAAATGCAAGCCTGACAGTAACCCCAAGGAAGTTTCTGTGCTCACTTTCCCCACGCAGTGATGGCAGCAAAGGCAAGTGGCAGCAAAGCCAGCCCAAGCCCCAGTGCCTGGGCTGCTGGCAGAGACTCTGAGCCGTGGTCCTCCCCAGCCTTGCGACAAACCTCAGCAATCAAACCCTCATTTCCCTCCAAAAGTTCTATTTGCAACTTTCCTCCATGACAGCAACTGTTCAGGAGCACTTTAAAACCAACCCTTATAACTTCAGTTTGGTTTCAAAGTTAACAACCCCATATGTTTAACCTATTTCAGGACATCTATATCTAAAGAAAATGCATGGGAACCAGGCACACAGACACTCTTCCCCTTCAGTGAAATTTCTGCTGACTGCAAGGGGCTCTTAACTTGATTTCTTGTAGATAAATACAGAACATATTTACAGCTGCCAATGACAGATGTTCAGTGCAAATATTATTCCGGCAGATTTTTAATCAGATGGTGTAATGCATGATAGTGTCATTTAAAAAAAAAAAACAACAACTATGAATACAGTGATAAAAATTACCATTTGAAAGGCAAAACTATTTTTGCACAATTCATAATGAACTAATTTTTCTCATCGGCAAAGACACACAAAACTTATTTCTTAGTTGTAAAAAAGCGAATAATTAAAAATTATATACATGTTCACCTTTATGTTCAGGTGCCGAGGAGTCCCACACACTGTGACCTGTATTTGTTCAGCACCATGGAAACCATTTCACTCCATTATCCAAACATTATTTACATAAAACCGAGGGGGAAAAGGTAAGAGAAAATAAAAGTGACACAGGCAGAAATAATAACAGCGATCGGATTCATGGTGGAGAAGTGGGCAAGGAACCAAGAGGGCTTTCATGAAATTTACATTCACTGAGGGGAGCGCTTTATGAGGAGCTGATTGCATCAAAATGGAATAAAAAGGGAAAGTCAAGGCGACGTGAAGTAAGATTTTCTCCTTCCTGCAATAGCACTTGTACAACTACTTTATCAGAGTGATAAATCTTACTTAAACAGAGCAGGGGAAACTTGGCAGGGGAAGCACTGCGGTACAACAGGTAAAGGAGCAGGAACTTGGTGATCACACCCTGCTTGTAACAGACAATCAAACAACGGCCTAAAAACGAGACACATCCCTCTCGCTCATGGGGAGAGACAATTTCTGCTGAAGGCTGAAAACAGCTACTGAACAATCCTGGTTAAAATATGTTAAGGTCGGTGCTTTGACACTGCTCCTTGGCATTGTATTGCCGCTGTTGGCAGTGCCTACTTCAGTACTGAACATCCAACATGTTCCTTTATCATAGAATCATGGAAGGGTTTGGGTTGGAAGTGGCATCAAAACCTATCCAGCTCTATCCACCTGCCATGGGCAGGGACATCTCCCACTAGATCATGGGGCTCAAAGCCCCATCCAACCTGGCCTTGAACACCTCCAGGGAGGGGGCAACCAGAACTTCTCTGGGCAACCTTTATAACATGTTGAAATTTTCCAAGGGTTACTCCCACTCTAACCAGGACAATCAGACAATTAAGAGACATAGGTGTATGAAGACAAGCTTAGTTTAGCACAGAAGCTCCCCAGTTTGTCCAGCTCACGAAGCTGCCGAAGCCAAGAATTCTGCAAACAGATGAAGGGGAAAAACAAGCAAAATGAGAACTGCCTCATCCAGTTTTTCTGCCTCAGACTGAGTAACACACACCTCAGCCGCAACTGCCAGCCTCTCCCAGGACAGCAGCTCCAACTATGACGTGAGCGACCCTCTCCATGGCCAGAACACACTTAATGTGATGACTTCCAAAACAATTTACAACCATGCATTGGAATATTGAATGTTTAATGTCACTTAATTAAAAGAACTTCATTTTAATGCCTTTTTCACATTTAGAGCCAATTAATGCAAGGTAGTAAGTACTTTTAAATCACATTTCAGCCAAGATGTGCAAGGATGATCAACTGCTCACAAGATGAACGTTCTCTGATTTGACAAAGGACAGGAAGTCTCAGCTGAGATCTTGAAGTGTTGTTCCAATTTTTCTTCTTTCAACAGCACATACAGAATGTGATAGCGCAGCCACTGCTACCCCAGCATAATAGTTTTTTTGAAAAGTCATAAAACTTGCTATTTTATCATGAAGAACCTCTTCTAATTCCAGAAGGATGCACAGAGCTAGAAGGACAGACTTACACATTGCTGAAATACTCTCAAACCCAGCCAGTCTCCTCTGTTTAGGACTATTCAAGCTCTAACATAGATTCCTCTAGGAAAGCCTCACCGGGTGTAATTTGACAGCTGATCTCTGATCTGGCTTAATATTCCCTTTGGGATTGATGCAGTACCATCTCCTTCCTTTAGAGCAATTCTAACTTTGATCTCTTTTCTCTCCAGTTTTTCTTTTCATGTGTCAGTTTATATGAAGAGCATGTAGCCCAACAGGAAGATGTGCATCAGTCTTCACTAGTATATATCTGAATGTATCCCATATTTGCAGACATCCTAAATTAACTTAACCAGCCTGAGCTAAAAAAAATATGGTCTTTCCAAAACATATTGCTGTATGTAGTAGTTAATATAGTGGCAGGGACACCAACCTGATCCAGTGGGAGGTGTCCCTTCCCATGGCAAGGGGGTTGGAACTGGGTGGGCTTTAAGGTCCCTTTCAACTCAAACAATTCCATGATTCTATGATTCTATAATTATCAACTAAAACATAACATAACAGCTGATTTTTGGTTGTTTTGTGGTTCGATTTTTTTTAGTTATTTTGAAGACATCTTCAATGTAATTAAAAAAAAAAATACCCTACTCACTCTTAGGTTGAGGAGGAGCAAGACTGGTGCTTTCTGTAAGGTAGACTGCGTCCATTTTGTTATTTGCCTTCCAGAAAATAGAAAAGCAGACTTATTGTATGCAAAAATCCCTAAAACAGAGGTTGCATAGGAAGAACACAACAACATGCACCTTCACTCTGAGCAGAGACAAACTGCAACATCCTCAGTGTGAAGGGATCAGTGCATCTGACCAGGCTCTTTCTCCACAGCCAGGGCTTCGTGTTTTACAAGATCTCAGTGAATACTTCCACATCTTCTCTGAACATTCCAATCAATAAAAAAAATGAACCACACTTTGTAAACACTGTGATCACATCAATTGCTATTGTATTTGTAATTACTTTCATTTATCATATGTGGTAGTAGGATGATCATAATAATCTCAACATATCCATAAAAGCTATCTAAGTAACATTATCTCAAAGGTGTGCACACATCCCCAAGTCATGAATCATCCATCCAATGTTATGAATTCACCACCAGAAGTTACAGACGAGTTTTTGTGAAAGAGAAACTTGCTTCTGAAATTATTTGGAGATCTTATTTTCACGAAATATCATCTTCCCGTGCTCATTCAGCCTCCAATAAAAGAAAAATCTCAGGCAAAGCCTTTAATACTCACCTACTTGTGATACTGATGGGTGAACAAGGGAAAAGGAAAAAAATTAAAAAGAAAAAAAAATGATTCAAAATCTTAACTTCACCATTACAAGAGCGTATTTTTATTTTCCTGGAAACATTGATGACAGAGGATACAGCTGACCAAACAGAAAGCAGAGAACAATGGTAGGACAAAGAATATCATTATTTCTTAAACACACTTCACAAATACTGTGCTGATACTTGTCTCTTTTGAGAAAGCAGGAGGTGACAGACGTCACTCTTGAACACACCATGGAACAAGAACAGTGGACAGGAACTCATTTTCCATTCCCCAGCAATCCCCTAACCTGATGTGATCTACATTTCTCACAAACCCTTCAGGTAGCTGTTGAATGTACATATTTAAAAGAGGTTTATAAACAATAGACATTCTAGACAAGTGGACGGGAAGGAGGACCAAAGTAAGAGAATACATATATAGTTCTCTAAGAATCTATTTTTCTATTTCCAGCCCTTGTTTTCCATTTCTGTGCTCTTTCCCTACACGCATCGAAATGACACACTCTAATGCTCACACTAAGACAAATCTCTGGGTAGATTTGATAGAAGAACTACCCAACCAACCAAAAAATGGTGTAGATTAGAAAGATTAATTAGCATTTTTCAAGAGATTTAACAATTCTACTGCTTGTCAGTTCCTTCCAGAGCACTAATATCACCATGAGCAATCACATGCAAAGGCCAGTCTGACCTCTGAACCTAATACTATAAATTATATCTGTGGTCCCAAAGAGAAGAAAACTTCAAACTTTGGGCTGGACAGATAAGAGAATTGAAGACAAGACCTGTCCAGTTCTGGATTCTGCAATGTCATCTACACATGGAAGGGTGGTGAATCACAGCTCTGTGTCAGAAAAGCCCCACTGCAAGCCAGTCACTTTCACCCAAAAAGTCAGGAAGCCTCTGAGTAACATGGTCTATTTTAAAGGTATACTTAAAAGTCTAAAGCAATTATTTCATCCCTAAATGCATCAGATGGCTTTTTGAAACCACTTTTTTTTTTTAGCTATTTTCTTCCTAACTTCATCCCTGTATTTTTAATACAATGTAATTCTGGTCCTGGTTCCCACTCAGTCACTCATGCTGTGGGGCAGGGTGATCTACAAAGCCACATGGAAGCTGTTGGGAGAAAATTGTAACCCATTAACAACAGAATGAATTAGCCAAGGAGCACTTGCTTACCCAGCATAATGCTGAACACAGACAGGCCTTCAAT
The DNA here is from genome assembly GCA_033558185.1 of Dromococcyx pavoninus. Taxonomy (NCBI): domain Eukaryota; kingdom Metazoa; phylum Chordata; class Aves; order Cuculiformes; family Neomorphidae; genus Dromococcyx; species Dromococcyx pavoninus. The sequence continues at coordinate 800,753 of JAUMJL010000348.1, read as the reverse complement.
AATGTGATGTGAAACACCCTGACAGAGTTGTTCTGCACCTACCATGTATGAAATCCATATATTTAAAAATGATATCAGTCATGTCACATGTAGGGAAGGAGCATTACAACGTGTGAGGGCTGGTGTGAGACAACTGGTGCACAACATAATATGCACATTATTATACGAGAACTGAAATCAATTGAAGTCTCTCTTCCCATCCTTCAACGCACTCCTGCATCCAGGCTGCTTCTCACCACCCCTTGGGCCACCACCTGTCCTTACGGATTTTCCTCCCGGTCCCTCCTCTTGCTCTGAGGGAGCAGCAGGGACATCGACAGCCAGGACTCTCATCAAAGAGCTCATACAGGTGGACATGCTCTGTTGCTCATACTTACAGGGCTTCAAATCAAGGAAAAAAGGAGTTTCCCTTGGCATGATACAGAGGCCATAAACATTAAAATTTTGATCATCCATAGGTATTTCCAGAGCAGACACCATCAGCCACTGCCAGGTGACACTGCGTGCACCAATAGGATGCGCTCCGAGCCAACTCTCATCCCCTGTGTTCAGTATGAAGCTCCCTTCACACCACGAGATGTTCCACTGAGTTTGTAGGGGATTTCTAAACAGGGAGGAAATGATGATGATACCAAGAACAAGTGGAAGTATGAGAGCCTGGCCCTGTAAATCTTACCTTTATTTATTTTACTGAATTCATAATTCCTTGCCTAATTCTTTTAGCACATATTTCTGGAAAATAACTTATTAAACATTGCTTGTCACTCCTGAACACAAATACTTCCTACACACTCAGAGAGAACTAGAAGTTCTACAACAGGTCTGATCCTGACTTCTGGCTTTTTTCTTCCATGGACAGGAACACTGATTATGATGATCCCAACCTCATGATGTCAAAGGAGACTTTTTTTGCCCCTATGTGTGGATTTTGGATTATGTCCTACAGGAGCACAAAATGTGGAGTCAAGATCTAAACTGCAGCCTCATTACAGACCATTTTATCTAAGGCTGCAGAATATGTCCATAATCTTTATTTACATATTTGTTTTTGAAACAAAGTAATATTGGTAAATCACAGTAATAAATAATTCCTAGAAATACACGATAGCCCCAAAATAAGGCAATTCCACTATTTTTAAAACAGTATAGTCTTCTACCCAAATTCCATCAAGAGCCAGCTAAAGGATAGAAGTCATTAAAAACTGACATTTTAGATACTAATTGATAAAAATCCACTAAAAGAAGATTGGCAGTACAATCTCAGCTATTCTGATTGATTTGTTAGTTAAATCTGTGTTTATAATCAATTGCCATCCAGATAAATAGGTGATTTAGCCTAGGTGGTACATTAGATCACTAATGAAAGATCCAGGGTAATCCCTGAACAACTGTGGAGTCCTGTGCTTACAGAACAGGCTCATATACTGAATCCATTAACAAAATTTAGGTATTCGTGCACTGTCTATTGGTTGTTCTAGAATATTGATTATACCTGAGATATAAAATGTATTTAATTACAGTAAAACGTGAATCTGGATGAATTAGCTACACACATAAAAAAATCACACACATCCTTTTCTCTGTTCTGAACAATTTAGCATCAGCTCTGAAGCATGAATTTTGTAACGTAGAGGATATTTCTGGTGAGAAATCAGCCCAGAAGGAACTTTAGAAATGGACAGGACAGAACATCAGAGGTATCTTGGGCAGTGGCTCCACAAGCCTGGGACACTGGCCAGAAGCAACCTCTACCATCTCACCAGTGCGCAACCAAGATCATCAATGTGTTCCAGTTTGAGCCACAGCAACATCCACACCAGTGTGAAACGATTCCCAGCCCAAAGACACCTCAAAGGGATATGTAGCATTTCCACCACTATCACACGCAGAAATCCACTTGCCTTCAACAGGCAACCTGATCAAGTTAAAAATGTCTATACTTCTGCATGGGGTTTGGACTAGATGACCTGTAATGGTCCTTTCCAACCCAAACTGTTCTATGATTCTATGAATCTATGCTTTTCTTGTGAGAAAGTTAGCTTGAAAGTTCTTGGAAGAGGATGAAAAATGGTCCTTTTCCTCCAGGCAGCTTTCTAGGCACTCTTCCCCAAGCCTGGAGCATTGCAAGGGGTTGTTGTGACTAAATTAATTTCCATGCAGTTTTTCCAAGTGTTTCTGCAGCAGAGTCATAACAGCCTCTGCCGTACATGACCTGGGAAGGCAGGTTATGTATAATCAATAACCCAAGGATTCGGGTTCACGTAACATATACACGTTGGGCTTGAGCAGTGAAGGGTTTGGGTTGCACGCAGAACTAACAGGCATCAAGGAAACACCCCAGCCAACCTAGACAGAGAAAAGCTGGTTTTCTCAGCCTTTGGTCAAACCAGCTCTAAAATATGAAGGCAATTTTTACTTCATTTCTCACCCCAATACTAAATTCATTAGAGTTTTGTGTTAGTTTGTTGTTACCGTGGGGATTTTTTACATTAAACTTGAAAAATATATATACCTTAAATGGCCCAAAGGATAATACATAAAGCAATTATCTTTTCTGGTTAAATGTGTTTTTAAAACAGCCTAATAAATGACCTTGCCTTTGCACATGGATATCTCTGTTGGCTGTGGACAAAGTACAATTGTTTTGCAGCTCCACTGCTGTATTCCTGCAACTACTGAGATCAAAACAAATAATCTAATAGGACTCGCTTGGCTGCATCACAGTTGTTTATAAGAATGGCCTGTGTATTACTGGTACATAAAAACCAGGCAGCTGGGCGTCACATGTTATCCCAGATCAGGTAACAAAGCCAAGGGAGACACAGCATATATATTGCAACAGAGAAGGATCACCACACCATGTAATATTTCTGAATAAAATAACACATCAATGTGTTTATGCGTTCTTAGGCTCACCCTTATCTTCAAATTTAAATATGATAGGAGCTTCGTGGAAGCTCGTTCGTGTGTGCCCTTACCGTGTCATTTTGTAAGCCTCAGCCACCCGTGTTTCACCCAGGCACTCATGGAAAGCAGAGGCACATTCAGTCTTGGGGACAGCACGGGTAAGGTCACACATTACTCCTCAGAGCACATTCTGGCTGCACAGCGCCCACCCCCTTCTGCACCCCAGCTGCCCCACATTGCAGAGGACCCCACAGGGAGCATCCTCCTTCCTACTGGGACCTGACTGCTCAGCCCAACCTTCAGCACAGGGAAGCTCACTCCCAGGGAAATGGCTCAGTGCCAGCACAGCACTCGCGGACCCCAGCTGGGATAAACCCAGAAATGCTCATGTGCTTACAAACTGCTGATCGGCAAACTAAGGGCATGAAACCTTGGGTACATTGGGGTTCAGCATAGCATCATTGAATCATGGATTTGTGGAGTGGTTTGGGTTGGAAGGGACATCAAACTCTACCCAGATGCAATCCTCTGCCATGCACAGGGACATCTTCCACTGGATCAGGCTGCTCAAAGCCCCATCCAACCTGACTTTGAACACCTCCAGGACAAGAACTTCTCTGGACAAGATCCAGCACAGCCATCTCTTACAAGATCCAGCACAGCCATCTCTTACAAGATCCAGCACAGCCATCTCTTACAAGATCCAGCACAGCCATCTCTTACAAGATCCAGCACAGCCATCTCTTACAAGATCCAGCACAGCCATCTCTTACAAGATCCAGCACAGCCATCTCTTACAAGATCCAGCACAGCCATCTCTTACAAGATCCAGCACAGCCATCTCTTACAAGATCCAGCACAGCCATCTCTTACAAGATCCAGCACAGCCATCTCTTACAAGATCCAGCACAGCCATCTCTTACAAGATCCAGCACAGCCATCTCTTACAAGATCCAGCACAGCCATCTCTTACAAGATCCAGCACAGCCATCTCTTACAAGATCCAGCACAGCCATCTCTTACAAGATCCAGCACAGCCATCTCTTACAAGATCCAGCACAGCCATCTCTTACAAGATCCAGCACAGCCATCTCTTACAAGATCCAGCACAGCCATCTCTTACAAGATCCAGCACAGCCATCTCTTACAAGATCCAGCACAGCCATCTCTTACAAGATCCAGCACAGCCATCTCTTACAAGATCCAGCACAGCCATCTCTTACAAGATCCAGCACAGCCATCTCTTACAAGATCCAGCACAGCCATCTCTTACAAGATCCAGCACAGCCATCTCTTACAAGATCCAGCACAGCCATCTCTTACAAGATCCAGCACAGCCATCTCTTACAAGATCCAGCACAGCCATCTCTTACAAGAAATCACATTCAAAATCTGGACTCAACAAGCATAATTTTATTTTTAATTTTCATTACCATTACAATTTTAAAAAAAAAAAAGTTTCTCCCAAAGCAATCCCAGAAGTTGCCAAATCTGCTCTACCCCTCCCATGCCATTAGAGGTAATATTTCCCACATTCAGGAGGCAATAGAGATTAGAGGCAATATTTCCCACATTCAGGAGGCTACTGTGAGGAATGAACCAGGCAGATCCCTCATAGGCTGGGAGTTATGGATCTCAGTAGAATTGTCCACAAGAAAATGAGAATGGGTGACTATTCTGACCCACTTTAAAAATGAGGCATTCCTGCTACAAGTCTGAAATTACAGATATCAGAATAAGAAAACACAAACTAATAGTGAGACAGGAGTTGCTTACAGTGAGAAAGAACAGTGTTTAACTTCCATAAGAGAAAATCACCCTAGGTTTAACTCAATATTCTAGCTACCCTTTCATAGTCATTCTTCAAAACATGAAATTAAGTCCCCAAAACAAACTTTTCACTTTTTCTCTACAATCAAAAGAGTTTCAGCCTTCTCGAAAAATAGATCTCCACCACACAGAATCTGATTTAATGCAACAGTCAAGGCAAAATCCTCATTAAAGCTTCATCATAAAATATCAGATGCTGTACTTTTTTCCACTTTTCAGCACTTTCACCACCACTTAATCTTACAATGTTAAACCCCTTGACACTTAAGGCTGTCCTGTGTATTCACCTGAAACAGCTTATCTGTAGGACTTCATTGCATTCCAATGCCACTCCTTCTCCATCCTACATTCTATGCGAGACATTGTCTTTCAAATAATTAAATCAAGTCCATCCATCCAAGTCCATGCAAGCCCATGAAATATGGCATGATACAGGCTCAGTATTTGTGCCTAAAACACCTGTAAATTTCTTCTGAATGAAGGTAGGGAGTTAGCCTCGAGGTAGTCTGTCTCGTGAGATGTACGCACAGTTTGCCACTTCAAGAGCTCTCGATTAATAGCACCACAAGTGACAAAGTTTGAAACTGATGCAGACTGTGAGAAAAAGTGATGGGCATAATTAAAAGATCCATCACATACATACGCCCTAAATCTAACATGAATTCCTTAACCACTGGGCCACATTGGATTCAGATACAGCCAGGGCCTCATGAACACCATTTTAAAACCATTTTAGTTCTTTGACATCTTTTTCACAGTGAAACCCTCCCAGGAAACACCACCTTTCCAAAGAATTTGTTTTATTGATGATCCATGAGAGATGACTTCAAATATAAAATGACACATTCTGCTTTCCCTGCTGCTCTGCCACCAAAGATGCCAGAAGCTCAGCAAGGCAGGCAAAGGTATTGAACCATTTCAAACCTCCCGTTAAAGTATTTAATTTTAGAAAAAGAAATAATCATAAAGTGAGAAGCTATAAAATCCAAAAAGTTTCTGCAGAGTGTAAGATTTTTAAAAATGTCAAAGAGAAATGCAATAAATACATGCTAAGATAAAACTGTAAGGAGCAAATGATTAAAGTGTGAGGCCAGCATTAGAAAATACTTCTTATAAGTGAGTAGAGAAAAAGCAATCATCCCACCGATGAAAAGCAGTCATTTACAATAAATAGTGTATGAATGCATCTCATATGCTTTCGATGCAATACACACAGAGAGGGAGAACTGTCAAAGTGATACAATTTGCATGGGAGAATTACAAACGAGACATAAAATATTCTTTTGAAATGTGAGTTATTTTTATTTTGGAATTACCACAGTCAACAATCATCCCCTGCATCCAAATCACCAAGAGAGGCATCAACAAATCACAAGAATTTCTCTTGTAGCAAGAAGAGAAGGGCACTGACTGCTTTGCAGACAGGTTATCAGACACAGTTTCTATCCCAAGCATTCACAGGACATTTGTGTTTTCAAGTACTCAAGTTTATCCCTGCACCTGGGTTTAAAATAATTATATAATAGATGTTAGATATGAATTCCTTCTGTCCATCCTATTCTCAGTTCCTACTTTGCTATTGATACCTTTGGACTCCTAATGTATTATAGGCAGTTTTCTTGGTTGGAGTCACATAAACTGAACCAGGGACCTGAGGGGTCTTAGTTTATGTAAGGAAAAAAAATGTATTTGTAAGTTGTTAGCACACTCTTTTTTGTGACCCAGCAAAAAAAAAAAATCTTGTTCATGTATTCCTGTGATTCTGCCTCTCTACTCTGCTCTCATGAGACCTCACCTGGAGCCCTGTGTTGAGTTCTGGAGTCCTCAGACCAGGGAGGAGATGGTTCTGTTAGAGCGAGTCCTAGAGGAGATGACCCAAGAGCTGGAGCACCTCCTGTATGGGGACAGGCTGAGAGAGTTGGGGTTGTTCAGCCTGGAGAAGAGAAGGTTGTGGGGAGACCTTAGAGCAGCCTCCCAGTACTGAAAGGGGCTCCAGGAAAGCTGAGAAGGGGCTCTTGATCAGGGAGTGCAGGGATAGGACGAGGGGGGATGGTTTTCAGATAAGGGAAGGTTTACTGCAGTGTAGGCATTTCCAAGAAAGTAATGCCTGGATTCCTTAAAAATAAATTTTTAAGTAACTGAGCTCTTAACTCACTGTAATTAACATGCCTTGTGTCTTTCTAATTGTTCTTCTAGTACCTCCCTACCTTCAGTAGTGCTTTTTTTTGTTGTTAAGTGATTACAATCAAATTTCTTCAATTTATCCCACATTCCTCGAAGTCTGCTCGTCTACAGACTAATCCTTTCGAGCTGCTACCTTTTATTGAAACCCTCGGGTGGATTTCAAATATGGGATGATCACCAGACCCTAGATATTCACCAGTTTCCATCATATTTATCATACTTGCTTCATTTCCTAGGAGAAAGGCTCTGATTCATTAAAAATTATATGCTCCATTTACGCAGGTTTTCTGCATACTTTACTCAGGAAAAAATGCTGAATGCATTTTTTTCCACATAAAAGTATGTCTTTTTTTGTGATTTATCAACCTTTTATGCCCTGCCTGTACACGGATGCCTCTCAGTCATGTACCCTAGTGGTGCATAACTCCTGGAAAGGGTGATAACAAGCATTTCCACCTTGCAGCTCAGAAACCAGAACTGGCTCGGACAGAACAAAAGTCCCATGTTTTTAATGGGTTGTGTTTTTATTCCAGCACTGTGATTCACCACTTGAGCTTCCTGGAACCATTAAATCCACACTAAGCTTCAGTTCAGTTTTGAAAGACTGATACCCAGTATTTGTGGGTCGGATGCAATTCAGGTAATGCTAGGTTATTTTTTGTGGAGAAACACATATTTTCACATCACTTTAATTTATCTCTTGCTATTACTTTGGAGATTTAAGTGCTCATTTGCTGTTAGCCATGCCACAGTTAAGCACAGGAACTTTTAATAACATCTAGGAACAATAATTCACTCTTGGGCCCAAGCTCAAACAAGGTGCTCTGGTACATCTGAAGGCTTCGGGATGAAGTTTACACAGCCAAGCACCTTTGCACAACCTCTTTATATTATAACAGATTCCATACTTGAGGAGAAAAAAAACCCTTTTCAACACCTAGTTCATCAAAGTGTTTCTTCCTTCCCCTCACAGTAAGGAGGCTGGAACTGGATGTGCTTCAAGCTCCCTTACAACCCAAACCATTCTATGATTCTATGAATAAAAAGATTACTGACCTAAGTAAAACACTGCACCTCCTAATCTCACAGATGTTTAGAAAGCTCTGTGCTGTGCTATGGCTGCAATGATCTAGACCACAGCTTGAGAAAGTGGCAGAGATGTTGTCAGTACCCTAGAACAACACTATTTCATAACACTCTTCCACCAGGAAAACCCAGCCCAAAAAATCAAGAGATTTGTGTGCAGCACAAGGGGCTTTTACCCTGTAATACGATTTTATGATACCTAGATCTGTTACACATATGACCAATGGCTGACTCACACAGTGTTGTGGATGTTCTTGCAGAAGATGGCCATTTGTTTACCTTTACTAAAGGATGTAGTAGTAGTGGTAACAAATAATCCATGGTCTCAGTGTCTGTGGACGCAGAGCTAGACAATGCCCAACAGACAAGAAATAGTTATCAATGGGTAATAATGTCTTAGGTAACCATATGAAAAATCATGCAAGAATATGCCTGGGACCTGACTAAGCTATGATACGAGTCGTCTGGGTAAGAGCAGGGTACAAAGCTACTCTTTAACTCTCAGATTTTGCATTCTGGTTTGAACTCAGTAATTATACAACAGCAGAAGCAGGCAGTTAGTGTGGAGAACAGCTTCAGCTACAGGCAAAATGCTACTACTCACAAAAGTTTGATTTATCTTTTATTAGTCTCCCGTTAAATCAGAACCACAGCAAAGGTATCAAAGACTGATTTTTATCTCCATTTTGAAAAAACTTAATCACAGCTTCAGCTCCATATGTCTTCTGATACTACTTATGCAGTTTCTTCTAATTATTTAGAAGGCAACAGACTTACTCAGGTTTTGGGAGGCTACAGGTCCTAGCCCACATAGTAGGGCACACCACCCACTCATGCTTACATCATCAACCTGAAATCTGTACCACAGTTATGGCAAGGACAGCACAGAAAAACATAGGCTGGCATAAACATCTTCAATATCTAAGTACCATTATGAGCTCTGATTTCTGCATGCAAGCAGCATAGAGTCTGGGGTTGAGATTTTTATGAAATAGGATCCAGTAAAATTTTGTTAAAACTACAAATGATTTTTTTCAGAATTTCCCTCCGCTCAACTTAAAATGCTCTTTTTATACGTTTTCCCTTTGTTTTTTGTCCCCAAGACTGCTTATGCCACCATAGAAATATCTTGCAATTCTACAATCATTCCAAGTGTTCCTACAACTCTACTTGATCTGTTTTGCCAACTATCTCCTGCAAGAATACATCTTTACACACTCAGCACCTACCTTATCAGTCGTGTGTGCTCTCGGTTTGTGGTATCCCACATGCACATCTGCGTTTTTGTGCTTTGTATCAAACCCTCAAAACATTTCATCATAGAATCATTAAGGTTGGAAAAGACCACTAAGATCAAGAAAGAAGCCACTTAAATATTTGCTCCCTTATACAGAACTTTACAGTAATCCCACCCAACTCATGGAAGCAAGATTAAATTGTCCGGAGTATTTACTGGGAAAAGTGCCTCTGACATGGAATACGACTCTGGAAGGCACAAGTGGGAGGAACCAGAAGAGCTTTGAAGATTAGAAGGCCTAATGGAGTTTGGAGAGGCTGCATTTTGAATCTATCAAGCTCTGACATTTGAGGGAGCTTTGTATTTTGTTTTAAGAACAGTACAGACCCCAGTGAATTCTATAATGGAATGTGTCTCCCCGAAGTAATCAAAGTTGACCTAACAGATTTGTCTTCCCAGCGACACAATCTACTGAAAAATCTTTACTGTAAGGAAATCAGAACTGGATTCTAATGTCAATGAGAAAAAGAATCTCTTTTTAAATTTATAACAGACCTAAACAAAGCAATTCCTGCCAATTATAAACACAGCAATGAAAATCACCATCAGGAAACTCGCAGCTCTCCTCTCCATGACTTCTGAGGAACGTGTGCTCTACAAGATTTTGATGTGGTTCGAGCCACCTTACCAAGCCACACCCACAGCTGATGAGAAGAGTACAACATGACCTACAGGAGGACCTAACACCCAGGAAAACTAGAATTAAGTGAAGATCCCAGTACAGCACTTGGGTAATTCATGACCCTAACTTCAGTATCCACCTGCAGGTTTCCTAAACAGCCCACAGGAAAAAGGGGCTCTGAACTAGGAGTGAAGATGCCTGTTTCTTTTTCTTGCCTACATTGCTCATGCATTTCAAATAAGCACTTGTGATGGGACTCCTAAAGGTAGACAACAGCAACACTTCTGACACTGCACTTGGGAAACACCGCACCACTTACCTGACCATTGCAGAGGAGGTTGAATGAGTATTTATTAGGCTTGGGAAAAAAAAAAGAAAACAAACATCCTCCTTTCTCATCTAGAGGAACAAAAGGAAAGGACTTCAAGTTTGTATAGAAATGTATTTCAAGAGGTTCTTTTCCAGGTTTATAAAAAACCTAACATAACCTAACCAAGTTTACCTGTTGCTAACTAAACTCAATTTTAGAATTGCTTTTACTGAAGAACGGAACGCTGATATCCAGAGAGTTAAGAGCAAAGAGTAAAATTCCAGAAGGAGATGCAGAAATTCAAATTTATATTACCCAGCAACTGAGCTGGAGGACCTAAATCAACCGGCAGAGCCACTGCAAGTCTTACGAACATGCACAATAAAGCCAGTCAGATTCCATTTGTTAAAACATGCTATTCAATTAATTTTGCCGTCTTTACTGAATAGTTTACTTGATGAATCAATTCTTCTGGTAACCAACCACTTCTACATCCCATTGACTTCTGTGTGGGCAAAAAACAATTTTGCTTTTGGCACGAATTGTATTTTTCAGAGCCAGTACAGAAGGCTGGGGTGGGTTAACAGGTAAATGGAGGGAAGCTGCTAAAGAGCTTCTGGCATTGATGAATCCGTAAGTGCCCACCTTTCTCTGCAGGAGAGGGTTTAAGCCAAGCTCAGCAAATCCCAGAATAACCCTGTTAGCTTTCAGCTGCCAGTAACCCATGTTCACTCACACCAGCAATATGGATGATGACGCACTTGTATATATATTTTCCCCTAGTTTGGTTAGCCACCAAGACCCTCTTGGCTATTAAATATGAGATGGGAACTCTTAAGGACATTTTTTTTTTCAGATTGCTATATGACTAGGAAAAATGTTATAACATTTTTAAAAACAAGGCTTTCCTGTAAGCACCATCAATTTCCTTAAAATGTTTGCTGTGAAACCTTTATCTCTGAGAAAAACCAAACATAAGGATACAGAGACCGAGAAGAGATATTTCTGCATCTATTTGAAGAAATCTCATCCATAAAGAAACAAATTGCCATGGTAATTATCGCTCTCTTACTTGTGATTGTAAGAATAACCATGCACAGTTTATACATATGGACCGTTCTTGTTCCGTTTGCTTTAATTCTCCCTAGAAAGAAGTGATCTTTTATGGAGTAGAAGTATTAAACATGTTCTGGCAAGCAGGAAGAGATGGTTTATTGAGGGGCTCAGGCACTAAGCAAGCCCTGCCTACAGAGTTTGAAGCATCCCTGGTTGTGCTCCAAAGCAGCATTGTTGAAGACCGAAACACCGAAGTTTCTAGGACCAATGATTCAATATTCCCCAGTAAACCTGGGAGCTACCTGTGTGTTCACTAGGCCAGTGCTGTCAAAAGAGCCACAGATGTGATCTGCACCATAGCAGAGTTAGTTTGCATTAGACTTCCTCTCAAAACTAGTTACTACAAAACAAGAAAGGGTCTGTCTTGTCAACATTATGAATTATTGAAATACCAAGGGGGAGAGCAGATCTACTGTGGTTTGGGTTGGGATTTTTTTAAATGTGGCAAAGCACCATGTAAAACTAAAAATTAATTTGCATGATAAAGCTATACACGGATTAATATTTAGTTCTTCTAGTCATCACAGGTAATGTATTCTGAGAGGACTCATATTCCTCATCCAATTAGCCAGTGGAAATCAGTCATCAAATTCTACTAAACGATAACCAGCTACCAATCAGGAATCACAACAATCTAGCCATTCATCCAGTCTTCAAACATAGAGGGAGAAATCCACAAGCCAAGCCAGAACTTCAGTGTAATTAAATAATGCTTCTGTATTCATTCCCTGAATTTTGTTAACTACTTGTGAGCAGGGGCTGGTTTGATTTCCAAGGACTTCCATACAGTTAGTTGAGTTGAAAGTGTCAGCCATGAGCTGGCAGAGCCCAGGGGAGACCCTACCCTCCTCCAAATGGGAGTACAGGGTGATGATTCCCCCAGAACGGCAGCTTAGGGAGGGCTCATAAACTGTAGGCAAACAATATGTGTTTAATTGGTGCTTGGAGCCAGGGAATTAAGGCAGGCTGTGAAACTACTGCTCTACAGTTCCCTTCCTAAGAGCTTGTACCAAGCCATGACAATATCTTGACAAAAGGATGCAGGACTAAGTCAGCTTTTTTACTTTCCTAATATATGGCTGTTTATTTTAAAGGCCGCTCTTCCAGTTTACAGACAACTTTCTTGGGGTTGCTATTTCGAAACATAGGAAATTTCAGTGAGCATATTTCTGTTTCCAAACAGGATTATCCAAGAGAAAGGTTACTATAGGACAGAGTAGTTAAAAAGAAGTCCTCTGATGATGATGGGGGAAAAAAAAGGAGACCCCAGGGCACAATGAGCACCACCCCTTCACCTTGTGGTCAGGACTGGTTCCAAAGGGTACAGTTGTTACCTGACAAAAGGATCAAATGATGGGGTTGGGAAGACCAGGTTCTGTAAGTCCTTGGAAAAAGTTTGGAGTGAGAAAGTGCCTGGAACAGTTGAGAAGGGCTATGGGACTGATGGTTAATTCCTCTGTGAAATGTTCTAGCTTCAAGATCCACAATAGACAACTGGCATTTACAGCTTAATCTTAGTGTTTATGTACCTAAACTGTATTTATTAATCTTGAGGGTAAATAAATTAATTAAAAAATATTAATTCCTTGGTACAGAGGAAAAACAGATTCCAAAACTTCCATTTTAATTCATTCATTCATTACTGGTGCAAGTTCCTCCTGAAGCTGAAATCTGCCTGCCATAGGGGTTAAGCCTCCACCTCCAAATGTAACCAAGCGCAGTAAAATAACCTCACAGGAAAAACAAACTAATTTTCACATTACCAGTTGCACCCCAGCTTTGCCCTCATTGATTTTGGGAAACGTTTTATTGCTTATTTCAGTATGAGGGCTGACCCATAGCTTTGAACCTAATTCGTTTCTGAAAAAACAAAGAGTTTGCCTTGCCTAAGAAAAATATTTGCAAGTAGGCCAGAGGCACAACAACCCTAGGCATTCTTTAAGCAACTAAGAACTTTCTGCATTTAACTTGCTGAAATGAACATTTCCATTAAATATTTTTAAGATGATGCAGTATATGTCTGATTTCCAAGCCCACAGTTACCATACATATGAGCTCAGACAAAAAAAATAAGACTGCTCCTACAGCTCAGGAACCAAGAATGGGAAAGAAGATACAAAGAGACTTTATAGAACATGTTCTGACCTGTCACAGTGAGACAAGATTCAGCTCAATCGCTTCCCTCAGTGCAATTGGACACAGGTTAAATAGAGACATTTCCTTATCCTTGGTCACAAAATGTCAACGTGCAAGAGTGAACAGCAGGTTCCTAAACATTGGAACATCAGGGCAGTGGTGGAGTCTCCATCCCTGGAGGGGTTCAAAAGAACGTGTAGACATGGATCTTCAGGGCATAGTTTGGTCAGCACGATGATGTTGGGCTGACAGTTGGACTGGATGATCTTAGAGGTCTTTTTCAATCATAAGTATTCTACGAACATCAAGTTTCTTGTGAAACTGAAGAAATGTGCAACAGAAACTTTTCAATTATTGATAGCGAAGAGATCCCAAAGATCCCATCCATGCTCAAAGGAATCCATTTTTTGTCAGTAAAAGATGTGAAAGCAAAAACGACAGAGATCCTCATCAGCCTTTCAGGAAATGGTCTGTGGAATCACTTTGAGCGTTGGCAGCATTGGATGCAGCTGTGAGTCAGCTCAGAAGGGAGCGGTTGTGAAGGTGAGCACAGTTGATTTTCTTAATTTGCTAAATAACACAAGATATGAGCACAGTTTTGGGGGTTTTGTGTCACTCGTATGTACCAAATATGCGTATTCCAGCTCACGACACACATGACAGCTCACAGGATGTAAAACAGGCTTGTGTGCTTCATACAGTAGCACAAATGCTGAGCAGGTAAGTGATCACACCTGAAGTTTCTGGTAGATTTCTGGTTATTTTGCTTGCCCAGAGGAATCCCACCATCCCTGCAGGCAGGGAGGTTGTGGGCAGAGGGGCTGTCCTCACCCACACCCACCTTCTGCAGATGTTCAACAGTGTTCACTCCTGGCCTTTAGCTTTATTAACACAAACCTAAACTACTTCCCCTTAAGATTGATGGCTTCTCTTCTCCTGGATGAGGACCGAGCAGCCTGTGTACACATGGACCTGCGAGTCTGAGGAGCCACACGTGCCCTTTCACATCCAAAAGGCAGACTCAGCAGCTTCCCATTAAGTCAGCAGAATCACTCTACTTCCCCAGAAGAAGCAGCCCCAGTTGTCAGGATAAAGTATCATTTCTATCACAAGGCAAGTGCTACCACTGTGTTAAAATCAAATCTAACAAAAGAAGGTCAGACTCTACAAAGTGAACGTATATACTGGCTGTAATACTTCCCTATATCATAACTTCCTCTGCATTGTTTCAAAGAGATCAGGCATGGATCTTAAATTAAAAAAAAAAATTAAAAAACCCCCAAACATTAAAATAACACATAGCTTTGGTTTGTAATTTATATGTATTTCTACTGAGAGAAAGGAGGTGGCCAGGCTGTCACCAGTCCTAGTAATGCAAGAGTACTTCAACTTACCAATTCTGGACTCCTCAGCTAGGGAAGGACATGGATCTGTTGGAGCCAGTACAGAGGAGACGATGGAGATGATCCGAGGACTGGAGCAGCTCCCATACAAGGAAAGGCTGAGAGAGTTGGGGTTGTTCAGCCTGGAGAAGAAAAGGCTGTGGAGAGACCTTAGAGCAACCTCCCAGTACTGAAAAAGGGAAAGGAAAGCTGGGGAGGGGCTCTTGATTAGGGAGTGCAGGGATAGGATGAGGAGGAATTGTTGTCAGCTGAAAGAGGGGAGATTGAGGTGAGATCTTAAGGAGAAATGTTTTCCTGTGAGGGTGGGGAGGCTCTGGCCCAGGTTGCCCAGGGAAGTGGTGGCTACCCCATCTGTGGAGGTGTTCAAAGCCAGGCTGGATGGGTCTTTGAGCACCTTGATCCAGTGGGAGGTGTCTCTGCCTATGGCAGGGGATTGAAACTGGATGGGCTTTGAGGTCCCTTCCAATCCAAACCATTCCATGATTCTAAGATTGATTTTATAGTTCTAATACTGAAAAAATGGTGTAAGATTCTTGTTTATACAATTCTGTGCCACAGCTATGTCTGTGCAGAGAGTGTTTCCTGGATTCTCAGCCCAAAAATTAAACTATTCAGAGTATTTTTTTGTAATTTGTGTTTATTTTTTGACTCATAGATGCTTACAGCAACTTCTGCCCTTCAGAAACCTGGAATTAGAAATTACTCATTAGTTAGATTTTTCTCCTTCTGCATGGTATCGCTATCGTGACTGCAGTATTATTTATGAGTAGTGAAAAAAGGCACGGATTTCATATATGGCATCGAAAAAGAAAGATTGTTATAATGAGTACTGCAAATAGGTGCTGGGTTGGAGAGCATCAGGCACTCTGCAACAGTGTAAAACCAAATCGGGAACCAGGCAAGAGCAACACTACCTGTGCTTAGCTGCAGTCCTTCCCAGAACTCCCCAGCTGCAACAAACATCAAGTTCTGTCTGAAGTTTCTGCTGCCACAGATCTCTGAAGCATCTCCTGGTGCTCTCCCACCACCTGCCACTGAGGTGTCCCAACCAATGCAGGTTTTCAACTGCTGGTGATGGGTCACACTGATCTCCACTTCCCCAACAGCACAGGCAGCAGAAGATATATTAAAGCAACCTCACAGCTGCTTGAGTTTACACTGGGAGCTGAGCAGCCCTGATCACTCTGCAAGGTTTGAAATAGCATGCACTGTGCACTGATCCCACCTTTGACTCCCAATACATGCATATGTACAAGGAAAACAGAAGGAAACTCATTTTAGAACATTTTCTCTCAGATTTTTGACTTCAGGTTTAGGGAAAAAAGAAAGAGGAATCCATATTCCTATTAATAAAAGCAATTAATGTTAATTCTAGCTCTTTCTTAGTCCTTCATAATCCGCTGTTTTTCTAGCCAGCCACAGGACAAAGCTGTTTGTGAGAACCCGTGCACAACACTTCTGCAGCAGGCATCTAAGTTCTAATTTTGAAGGCTTCATCACATCTTCTAATAATGTCACGCTCGATAATGAGACAAGCGAATCAGCTCATCATGAGAGAGTCTTAATTGCATTACATTGTGTGAATTGTGTTTGTCCAGTTCCTGTCCAGGTAGGGGAATCTGTAAAAGAAAATAAAATCCTATTCTTTGTGTCTCCAAACCAGACTTCCACTGCTCCCAGCCATCCCGTACCACACACTTCTCAGGCACACATTGCAATAGCACGTAAACGCAAACGGCTGCAGGAGATGCATTGCTTTTTCCCCTATTAATGCTTCAGGAACCTTGGCTTCCAATGTTTTGGGGTCCTCAAGGCATATTTCATATATTGTTTCTAAAGCTTATTCTAGACCCTGGGGAGGTAAGCTTAGATCAAATACAGTTTGACAGGTAAAGGGCATTGTGAAGCCTCCGTAAGCATACCTGCTACAGGGGGAATGTGTTCACGATGTAGAAAACCCTTTCGGTGCCACACAGAAATATGTTTCCTATGCACATTTTTCCAAGCACTCCTTACTACTGATGAGAAAAATCATTTTACTTATGTGAAGTATAAGCACTACCTTACTCTGTGCTTTATTCCTCACTGTCACCTTGGTACTGTGCAGCTCAGCTGCAGAAACTGCAAACTAGAAAGGAGGGAAAGAACAGCATCACAGGAATTCTCTTCCTGTTTGAAATAATGCACTGAAAGCAGAACCTTTTGTATAAAAATCAATGTACTTCATAGCAACAACAGGAAAGTGTAAACATGTGAGCATATAAAAAAAAAGTCCTTCTCCTTGTCCATCGCTCCAAGATGAAATATTTACATTTTCGTGAACAGTGAGTGTTTTTATGCATGTAACTTCAGAATATCTTTATGGTTCAGGGCCAGGCTAGATGAGGCTTTGAGCACCCTGATCCAGTGGAAGGTGTCCCTGCCCGTGGCAGGGGGTTGGAACTGGATGGATTTTGAGGTCCTTTCCAACCCAAACCATTCCATGATTCTGTGATTCTATGACTTCTTATACATCTCCTGGAACCCAGTTATATCTCTGACACATCTTGATGCAGGTACTGAAACTTTCTGCTCCCTTTGTTCTAGGTCAATTTGTTTGAAAATCTGCATTTGGATACATATAATGTAGTCCTTAACATAACACTGTATTTTATTCTATTCAAGACAATGCCTGTTGGCCTCAGAATGGTTCCTGCAGTAACAGTCACAGGAAGAAAAATGCTGTAAAATAGTATGTTATGGGCTTCTCTTTTTAGATACATGAGATTATAAAGTACGTAAACCTATTGCTATAATAATTTCTATTTCTACAGTTCCATCTGAAAACCTCAAGCCTTCCTGCTCAGCCTTTGCAATGTTCGTGTTTAGGTTCCAATTTTTCCCACATATTTGATGCTAACTGGGTTTTAACAGCAGAACAGCCAGACTCTCTTACTGAGATGTTACACGAGAAATGTATTCTAGGAAAAGCAGATAAAAACAGCACTGAAAATAACTGGGAGGTCAAATCTGTGTCATGTATGAACTTTATGTGATCAAACTGCGTTGAGTTGAAGCATGCCACAAAAAACAACTACCAAGAGGAAAACAGCCACAGCTATTCCTTCAGTGTCCGTTGGCTGGGCTTGTGATCCAGCCTCACAGGCATCGGCACACGGACTTCAGCTTCCATCCGGGGCCTCATCTGTGCTGTGCCTCCCACTATCAGCAAGGACATGGCCACGCCCCAGTGTCACAACTATCCATGTCTCCTTGCACACCCTGCAGCCCTGTCTGGGGGAAGTCTGTTGCAAGGAGGCTCTGAGAACAACACCACAGCAGATTTATTGTAAAACCCACAGATTTGGTAATAGAGGCCTTCAGAAGACTTGGAAAAAGCAGCCAAGACTGGGCATCATCTAATGCATCGACAAAGAGGCAGAGTGCAGGTATACAGTAGAATTTGATCAAAAGCCCAACAAAGAAGAACTTCAAGTAGAACAGGCAGTTTTTCAGCTCTAAAGAACTGCAAATTTGTCTTTGTCCTAGGGTAAACCTATCCATCTTTGGGTAGGGAATCTATGATTCCATGATCTTTTAATTACAGCTTTCCGAGTCAACAAAGCCTCTCTATCTTTAATTGTAGCCTTTTAAATCCACATGCCCTTTCCACTCCAGCTCTTATTTTTCCAAACACTTCCAAAACTGTGGGATGACTCCCTCATTATAGCTCCTTTACCCCAAAATAAGGAGACATTGCTTAAAATAGAATCATAGAATCATTAAGGTTGGAAAAGACCTCTAAGTAATTATCCAGTCCAACACTCAACAGAACCAGTCCTCTTCCCAGGTTCTTCTGATGGAAGTAAACCAGCCTCATACACTACATCAGTTCATGTAAGTGACAGAAGAAAAGACATTTAATTTACCTCACTCAAACAAGGACCACCTTTTCAGAACTTTCCAAACATTGAAGAGGAACCCAGACCTCTCTGGGAGTTGCACAGAGCTGACATTGAGTTGAGACGCATTGCAGTCAGATATTCATCACACATTGCTATTATTCAATTACGTCACCACAAGGAAACGTGGGTCTGTGTAAGTTTGTTCTCTGTGATTATTAGGGTTTTTTCTTTAAAAACAGGTCTCCCTTAATATTTTGAGTTCATTTGTCCCCAAACCCAAAGACATCCAGAATTCAGCTGGAGAACAAAGCAAAACCAGCTGGGTTCCATAAAGATTTACTGCTGATGATTAAGTTGATGAGGACTTTTCCCTTCTTTGGCTTTCTTTTACCTGAAAAGTTGATATTTTTCACCACTTTAACGTAGGAGAATGTAAGGTTTTCTTAGAGATATTTGATGGATTTCCCCCCCCGCCAGTGCTCAGGCAGGAATAGGCAATCTTTCCTTCAGAAAGCGTGTGCATCTACAGGCAACAGAGAGAAATGCCAAGTGGTAAACTTAAATACAGCTATACTCCCCCAAAACCCAAAATGAAGCCATTGTTATTATACTGTTCAAGGAATTGAATGACTACTAACCATAATTTAGCTAAGATCAAGTGTAAAATCTGTTTAATAATATCTGATACCTCCTCTATCTGGGAGATTATATCCTGCATTTGCAGGGCATTGACTCAATAATCTAATAGGTCTTTTCCATCTCTGACTTCTATTAGCCTATGAATTATAACAAAAGGACCATTAGGCAAACCATAATTGTGGAAACAGCCTTTGACACATGAGACTAACTACTGCCATGGTACAGAAAAACCCTAAAATTAAAACATGAACAGACAATTGAAAGGAAAGATTTTCCTTTATCCAAGTGTTAATTCACTTGATTAAAATCAGGGAGAAACCTCAGTAAAGCACAGAGAAGGTACTTTTTCTCGCCATCTTGTTAGGTGAAATCTCCTTGTTTTGACAGCACAGCAAATGCTGGTTTGTCACCAAAGGAGGGATCGGGATAGGTGGGATTTTTTCCTTAGCTGCTGCTTCTGCTGAACCAAACTTACCCTGTTGGCTGGATCAGAGCTGGCAAACTGCCTCAGTCCTGCTGAGCAGTGTCTCATCTCTGGGCTTTCAACAAACTTCACCTGGGGAAGGGAGAAAACAGCAACCCAAAAGAAACCAAAAAAGCACAAACTGTACAGCCAAGGTTTACCATCCGTGAGAGGACTGGGAATTGCAGCCGTCGTCTAAAACCTTTGTCTGCCACGTGTTGCTGCAAAGAAGGTCATCAGCTCTGCAAACACCTTAGAGACAAAGATGAATTAACAAATGAAGTCACACATTTTAATACATTACAGAGAAGGGAAACTTCACAAGAGCCCAGCAGTGGAGACACCAGCAAAGGGGTTCAACAAAAATATCTGATTTCGGCTCCCTTCCACGAGGACTCGATTGGATTTCTGATTTGGTGCTAACAGAGCCCCACGGACACTGAAAGGGAACTCTTGTCATAGAATCGTGGAATCATTACGGTTGGAAAAGCCCTCTAAGCTCATCCATTCCAAATGTCATCCCATACCCACTGTGCCTACTAAGCCATGTCCCCAAGTGATGCAGTTCTGACAAAATCACAGCTTTCAGTTTTCTGTAACATTTCTCAAGCTTAATTAATAAATACTTTTTCCATGAACAACTGTTCCTTTTCTCCATTACCTCCTAATACGACTGTTTATGCAAAACACGTTCATTAAAGACAGGCCGACAGTATCATCTGGTTTATGCTGCTGTTTGCAAATACTGCAAAGAAAAAAACAGTGGCTGCTGCCTTACCTTTATAGGTCCCACTGATTCCAAGATACCTTTCTGTAGGACCTGCAAAGCAGAGCCAAGCCCAAGCACCCGTTCGCTGCCCCAGCCTCCTCGCGCGGCTGTGCCGCTGCAGCACGGAGCAGCTTCGCAGCACATCTGCTCACCCGGCCCCAGCCCTCTGCCGCGGAGAAGCTGCCAATTGTGCCTCGCTCTGCCAAACCGTGTGGCAGAGAGGGTTTATTATTATTTATGAAACAGAGGGATATCCAGTAGGGATTAGGAGGACTCTCAAGATCACTTCTGTTTGTGATTTGAGCAGGATTTGAAAATGCGTCTTTTCAAATGGCAGTGAGTAAAATTATACATTTCTGCAACAACACGCTTCGAGCTGTATTAACACTTTCATTTAAAAATCAGTTTTGGAAGAAGTTGGCAGTAAATATTCTCTGTGAGCTAATAGTGGTAACACCTGAATTATTTTCTTCATTAACATCTGATCCTGAGAAATATCATAGAATCACAGAATCATGGAACAGTTTGGGTTGAAAGGGTCTCAAAGTCCATCCTGTTCCAACCCTCTGCCATGGGCAAGGACACCTCCCACTTGATCAGGGTGCTCAAAGACCCATCCAACCTGGCCTTGAACACCTTCAGGGATGGGGCAGCCACCTCTTCTCTTGTCAAAGAATCTGTTGCCTGAAGAGAGTGCATGAAAAAGTGCAAGGGTAAAACCTCCTTGGGTTAAACAGGGAAGTTTTACCAGTTCATGATGATGACACATTCAGTCTCATCCCCTGCTGTACTTCGTAGCCACCAGCACCAGCAAACAGCCATGAGCAGTGCTGGAAACCCCAGAGTGATAGCATGCATTTAATAGAAATGTTAATATTGACTCCAACACAAACACAACAAGTTCATTTCAATAGGCTACTCAGCATTTCATTCTGCTGGACTCCTACATTTAGAAGCGGTTGTTCTATCTTTCCTTCACCAGATTTTATGTTGTCTGAGTGTCCCTTGACAAGCTCATTTAACTTCGTTACATTTCCTTCCATTTCCAAATTAACATCTTTTCTTTAAAGTTACTTCCTTCTCTCTAACACGTGGTCTATGTTATTTCTGCACTAGATGGCAAAGTAAGAGTTAATCTGGAATATAACTCTGATAAGCATCCTGAGCCTGGCCTCAGTTCCCAGACCCACCTTCTCTCAAGGGTCAGAGCAGGTTGCATTCAGTTAACAGTTTCTGGAGGGGGCTAGATATATATGGATGATCTCTAACTATGCTGACTGAAAAAAACCCACATTAATTTCACCTAAAAATATGACACCCTGGCTGTTTGTTTTCCAAGTCATCAGAGCAAGTGCTTAAACACCCTGTGCTTCACACCCCAGCTTCCCACAAAGCCTCTCCCAGCCCCAGCACTGCCTTGGTGCTTGCTCCTAGTCCTCCAGCCGCTTTCCATCCTGCCAACGTGCTACCAGCCCAGCCCCTTTAATTAATCTTGCAAGTGAGGTTTTGTGAGGCGCTGCGTTAGAAGTTCAATTATGCTGCTACCTATCTCCTGCGTTCCCATGCACTGATTTGTAATTCAGCCTGAAACAGGGGGTGTGACAGTGTGGTTTCCTCTGCTCTGACAGAATCAACCACTCCTGTGTTATTGTAGCGTGCGCCTGAACAGAGAACACGGCAGAATTAATCCCAATTAAATATTTGCTTAACTGGTAAAGGAATTGTGGATGCAGGAATGAAAACCACGCAGGGTTTTGTTCTGCAGTTGCACCCCAGTGCAAGAACATCTGTAAGTGTTATCAGGGTTTGCCCATCCCCTGAGCGCTGCACAGAACAAACCTGCTCAGTCTCCACGGCACGCGTGTTCCTAGGATTACAAAAATACCTGTTTCTATCCAACCCCTTCTTTACTGACCCTGCAAGACTATTCCTAAGGTTTTAACACACACATCAATAGCTGCTGTTAGGATAACACTTAATTTTAGCTAATGATCCCATTTTATTCTCCCTAATATCAATAACATTTTCTAAACTTTATGTCATTATTTCATATTTGTTTTGCAAATGTGCTAAAAACACAATTCTGAAACAAATGTATGTTAGGAAATCTCAGTCATGGCCACAGTGCTCACTTACCAATGATTACAAAAGTAATGTGGAGACATGAAATTTATTTATTTTTTTTGTTAGAAAATAAAATTAAATAAAGATTTTACAATTCTTTCAATTCTGTAAGCTCCATCTTCAGGAATTAGCACAAAGATTCATTTTTATAGAGGTTTTTCTGGAGAAAAGGCAGAAGTATATGACTTCAAATTAATTTGTAATGGGTGCAACTGTGTTTTATCATCATTGCTTCTGCTCTCAGTTACGCAGGAGATTATTCTTGCTATAAATATCATGATTTGGGGTTTCTATTCTTTGAGACCCTCTAGTATTTACGTTATATATATATAATGGGATGATGCTGTGCTAACAAGTCCTTACTTTCAGTGGTTTATTAATGCCAGTACACTTGTGTGCCTAAGATTTGTAAAATCGAGCTCCTATTGTAAAGCAAAATTCATAGTCAGTTCCTGGAAGTCATGTCACTACTCAGGAATTGTAGTATTTGGAAATGGTATTTGGAAACATCATCTAGGGAAATATCCAATTTTACAGTAAAAGAGGAAAAAAACCATACTATATACATCTATAATCATTTAGCTTCTTAAAACCCATCATTGCAGCTGTAAGGGAAATGTTGTGTTTTGGAAAGACGATGGTCCTGAACCTTTGCTGCCTTCAGTAATAAAACCGTATGACAAGCACTGCTTGCAGAAGCAGCACGTTCTGTTTCCCTGGACTCAGTATATCCCAGCTGTTACACCTCTGTGTTCACAATTTCTTATAACAGGAGAGTGAAACAGTCACAGCCAAAGATCCCAAACTGCTTAAATGGCTCTGAAACAAAATTACCCAACAACTTAGTGATGCTGTGGCTGCTTACATAAAGGACTTTCAAATGTGAAGAGATAAAAACCTGGGAGTTTGTGAGGATATTGCTAAGCATCGCTTTGCCTGGTGCCAGGGAAGTGCTTTCCACAGCCTGGGGTCATGCAGGAAGCACCTTGAACTGCAGGTGGGTGCTCTGTCCCAGCCCCTTCCCAGCCCTCAGGCCTCCCAAGCTGCGCACATCACAGTAGGGCTGGATCCCACCCCAGGGAGAGGGCAGGGAGCACCCAGCCAGCAGCTTCAGGAAGCAAAGCAACTTTGACATCACTGCCAGGGCGAGCTGCTCCCCTGCCCTCCCGCCTGGAGGTGAGGAGCTGTCGCAGCAGCTGCCAAGGAGTAAGTGGAGATAAAAACAGCAGAAATATCTGGGGCAAAAAAATGTCAACCCACACAAACCCAGGGACAACATTTGGAAGCAATCTTATGGAATTAGCCCCATCAGTGTTAAAAAAACGAGTGATCTCTGTATCTTGGAGGAACCAAATCACCTGCAGAACCTTCCAACAGAGCCCTACCAAGATGAGACTGCAAATGCCCATGGGAGCAGCTGCCTCTATGCAGCGAGGGGACTCACAGTTCACATCTTTTCCTTCTCCTCATGCTTACTATTTTCCAGGAGTGCATTCAAGTAGCCACAAACATGGGTACCACCACGGTAAAGCTGTGGAGGAACTGCTGCGATAAGAAGAGCAGACCTTGCCATGGCCATTGTCCTTCTGCCAGCCCTGAGCTGCTGCTCCCTCCTCACCCTGTGCAGGGGGATCTGCTGGGACACAGCATACCTGCCCACCATCCCCAACATGCTTTGTCCATCAAATGTTGTGTCTGTCCTCTGCCTCCTGACCCCAGACCGAGCACATCCAAGTGGACACAGATAGAGCTCTTGCTCTAAAAGGCAAACCCATCCTATTTTAGCAGTGGTTCCACTCCCCACACCATGACCTGAGCCCATCCTGAGCTCACCATGATGTTCCCTCCCTGGAGTCAGAACATTTCCAGAGGGGCTGGTGGCGTCCGCTCACTCCTCCTGCAGCAGAGCCCCTCGTTCTTGGCCTTTGAAGCTTTGCTCCGGAGCTTGTCGCTTCACTTTATTTCTTTATGAAGAAGCTGGAGGGTTTCTCGTTTGAAGGTACCTACCTTGACTACTGGAGAGAGCTGTGCCGCCGGCGCAGGCCTGGCCTTTTCCCAGCCGTGCATCAGCGGCATCTCACCCTGGGACCTAACGCACGCAATCACCACATCGCCACCAGAGCAGTTGCCTCAGTAACCAAATGCAGGCACTTCTCAGGATTTAAAGATTACAAATCCTAACAATTTTTACAAGTTTTCCCAGAGAAGACTTTTTGCCGTTTATTTTACAACTGGATTACATTTACGTTTTATTGTCTGCGTCTCTGTTGTTGTAGTACACCGTGTAATTTGCATGGACAACAAAATGATAGAATGATTAAAATTTTGGATGTCTTTGTAAAACACCAAGTAGGTCAAGAAAAATTAGCTAAGTAACATCATTTAGTATTTATTAACACATGCAAGCCCCTATGCCTTTAATAAGGTATGCAGTAAGCATTAAAAGCTGGTTTTGCCAGGGCTGTAGAGCTGATTTGTCCTATTAAAGCCATTACTTCAGTCACCACACCTGAAGTGCTGCGATTTAGAGCAGTAACCCAGCACACACACAACAACTGCTGCCTGCTGAAAGCCAGCCATAATCACCACCACTGCTGCGAGGCCGAGGAACCAAGCTCGCTCTGGTCCCATCAAGGGAGGCAACACAGAAAAGCTACATGCTCACATACACAAGTTGTTCCAATGTCATTTCTCCTAAAGAGAATCATTCTTCGGTATTAAACCCATCTGACATCCTGAAAGCCACTCAATCATAAAAGAGGGAGCTGGGGAGAAGAACATTAAGTGACCCAAACACCCGACTAGTGTTAGAGAAATTCTCACATCTTAGAGAAGGTCCTAAATTTGCTAACAAGGTTTGGTTCAGTACAGAATACTGTGCATAAAGGTGGATAAAAATTTGAAATTATCTGAACAGACCTGAGGCCTCTTCACCCAAATGCAGTGTTCAGCTTTATCCAAAATCAGTTCTACCATCAGTCATTCAGTAGCCCAGCAGCTTGCAGGAAAAACGTTGCATTGGAAACTCTAGCAGCCACAAATCACTTTGCTGAATTAAGCAGCATTGCCTTGCTAGCACCATAATAAACCTAACACATGGATATTGCATCTACACTGAGTTCTGGTTATGCAGAGATCCCTTGCCTTCAGATTTCTGTATGCCAGACATGCTGGTTTTGGAAGAGAACGCAAATCACCTCCTTTGTCAAAATGATCTCTTCTGGTCAGAGTTGCACCCCATTAAAATGCAACAATCCCATTATTTACCGAGATGCATCCTTTGAAAGAGAATACATTTTAAAAAACCCAAACCACAAAGCTTAAGTTGGTTTGCAGACCCACCCTTCTGCCTCCGAACCACCCCAGACCACAACAGCCTAGTAAAGGCTACTATTTACTGCTGTGAGAGGGGAGCAAAAGCAGGAGGAAAATAGCAAAAGAGAGAACGAGTGCACCATATAGAAAATGTCAAATATGTCAAAACATTCATGAATACCAACATCTCCCTCTGCACCGTAACCAGCTGTAAAGGTTACTTAGGGCTAACGTTTCCGCAAGTGCAGATTATGCAGCACTAGGTTTACTTATACATAAAAAATCAGCTACAGGTGCATCCAAAGTGCTTTTATGCATGCAGCCAGTACAGGGATTTCTACCACTAAAGACAAGTCAGAAGGGTAAAATCACATAAAATAGGAATTTTCCAGCGTTGCCTACTCTAGACATAAATTCCTCCTGGCTGCTCTCTCTGTATGTGACATATGCAATGAAGATAATTAGGTAAAGGACTAAGAAAGCAAGTGTTGCTGATTGCATTCCAAAACTAATAAAGCTCCTACACGGGTCTCATGCCTGCAGTAATTCATCTTCTCAGGGCTACGCTCAGGAAAGGCGGTTTCAGAACACGTCGCGACACTTTCTTGTTCCGAAGTCGCCAACTGCGAATTATGTCAGGATTACCACAGACAAGAACAGTTTTATGGAACTGGGAGCACAGCACATGCAAGGCGTACATTACTGTACCCAGGCCCTCAGAGAAATGAGGCTGAAATTAAATGTCATGACTTGAATATGAGGTACTCTATAAGCAAACACCTGACCTGAATTCACCCCCCAGTTTGTTTGTCCAGTTTGGAAGCCCTAGCGGGTTTGGGAAAATTGTGCCTCAGTGCAAGCTCTGCATCAGGAGGAGGAAGGTGTCCCGCTCCAGAGAGGAGCGATGAGACTATCCTCAACGTAACTGTGGGGGCTACACTGGAGACAGAAATGCGTCTTTTAGATAAATAAAGCAAACAGCCTCCATTCTTATGCATCCCTGTATCGAAGGAGTAACTCTGCAGAAGGCAGCACAATCATACGAGAAAAGTTCAGTTCCAATCAGCCCAGCAGTCTGATAATGAACTAGGGAAAAGGAAATCCTGTGGGAACCAAACAGAGCGGGGTTTGTCTGCCTCCTAACACCGGCCAAGCAGAAAAAGCAGCAAAAAATTCCATAACCAGCATAGAGATAAAATAATTAAGATAGCTCCCAATCTTAAATATTGCATGCCTACAGTAACAAAATCTTTTAATAAATACCCCTATTGATCCTACTATTTAAAAATTATTCCTTCAGCTCCATATTCCATGTTGAGCTTCCTCTCCAAATGTTTTTCAAAATGTTTCTGTACAGTGCTTGCTTCTTCCTCTCCTTTTCTTTCCTCCTCTCCTTTTCTTTCCTTCCTAGAGGTCTGCAAACCAGGGGAACAAGTGAATCCCTCTCTCAGGGAGCACAGAGGCTGCAGCGCTTCCCTTCTCTCCAGCTCTCCTTGCCTGCTAAGGGTAAACACCTTTAGTTCCTGACCCCTGGAGAAGTTACCTATAGTCAGTCCTAGCCGACCCCATCCTGGATGCCCATGTCCAGGTAGGCAGGGTTCCTCTCAGCTCTTTACACCGCTGCCGTGGCAGGAGACCATCCCGAGAGATACGGAGGGGAGGGAAGAGCCTGGAAACCTAGGGGAAGATGGGACCGCTTGGCAGCTGGGAAGAAAAGCCAAGCCAGGTGTAAAACAGCTGCTCGGAAGGACAAGCCCTGCTTTCCCCCAGGTGTAGAGGATTAAGCACCTTAGGAAAGCTGTCACAAACGGTGCTGAGGAAAGCGTTGGATGAAAGGAGTCTCCAGCTCCCGAGAAAATGAGAGTAAGAGTTGGAGACTGCATGTAAGAGTTAAAGCCGCAACGACTTCAGCCCCGTGCCTGTGGCAAAGCCGAGCTCTGGACCTCGTCCAGCCTCAGTTAAGCAGCGCCTAATTCCTTGCTCCCGGCCCCACTAATTGCCCCCGCGCATCCCTGCCGCAGGACCCACTTTTATTTCTTCTTACAACTCTTCTCACCGACTCCTCTCCTGACCAAATCCCGCAATTCCCCCAAACCCAAAGGGTCCGTTCCCTCCACCACCCTGTGCCTCCCGCAGCACCCCTAGGCTGCTCGCCCCGTGGCAACCGACCGAGGGCGGTGGCTCTTGCCGGTTGCCGCCGGGCGGGCATCCCGGGGGGGAGACACCCCTGTTTCCGCGGGTGCGGTAAAATGAGCCCCCAGCATCCCGCTCCGCGGGGCTTTCCCTGCCGGGCACGGCGGGATGCAAGGCAGAAAGCGGATTAAATCCGATTTCAGACACCGCATCCCGCCCCCGGGCTTGCTTGCTTTTTTTTTTTTCCCTCTGCCGCAAGAGGCTGAAGTTTCCTTGATTTCCCCCGGGATTTTCGTTTCCTCCTCGCTTCCCACGCGGGATGCGGGGCTGGGGTACCCGCGAAGATCATCCCCAACCCATCACTCGCCGCTGGGGTGGGAACCACGGGGGATATGCATTCCGGGAAGTTTCTGAGCTCAGCCGGTCCCGGCAAAGACGCGCTCCGAGGGAAACTGGAAAGGTTTCCAGGAATCCGTTGTATTTGGGAAGGCAGCAAACATCCCGGGAGCAGGCATACCCCCCATTCCGGGTACAGAGCATCCCTGCGTTGCTCCGCCGCTATCCCTGCGCCCCCTCAACCCTGTTTTCGCACCCGCGGGACCAGCTTTGGGAATCGGACCCCTTAACAGAAGGAATGTGCCAAAGCAAAGTCTTTTGCGGGGAGACGGGACACCCTAATAAAAGGGATTTGCTTTCGCGAGGACACGGGTGGCTGCGGCACCTCGAGAGTGGGGTCCGGATGCTGCGAGGTTAAAAATCGGGGAAAGGACCAACCTTGGAGTCTGGATTTTTCCTCCTCTTCCTCCCGCGGAGCCGGCGGTTCCAGCCGCACGCGTTCCCGCAAGGACCCTGCCCCATCCTTTCTCCGCCGCGGTTTATTACTACAGTGGCAGGGGCTATTGTCTTTTAAGGGCAAAGGATGCTGGCGGCGATGCTTCCCGCTTAGACAGAAAGAAGACGAGATTCTATTCGTTTACATGGTTTTATTGTTGTAAACATTAAAATTGTCTTTCTCAAAGAAAGAGTTATCGGGAGGAAAACGAAAAAAGAAAAAATCAGCGTTCCTAACTGTCATACACCATAGAAAAAAAAGGCAATGAGTTGTCTCTTGTGCCGTACCGGGGGTATACAAAGGAAAATACTGCAGAATATGGCAATATTAAAAATATTACTCCTACCGAAAATAATATATTAACCGACAATTTGTAGACATTTAAAAAAAAAATAAAAACGGAACAAAACAAACCAAAAAATTCAAAGTGCTCAGTAATTTCCAGGGAGTTACGTATATTATAAGCACTCTGGAAACAGTCAAAAGCTGCTGCATGCAAGATTTGTTTAGCTTCAGACAACAAAATAATCAAGATATAAACTTTTTTTTTAATCAACATCAACGGTACATACAACACTTACAAACAAGGAATGTCGGACGGTGTTTACAAACACTATGTGTCCCTGTGGGGAGGATTGCGGGGTCTGGAATACTTGTGCCCACCTATTTTACAAGTGAGAAAACGTTTGAAGCTTAGATAACTACCAGTCTTTATAAAAGCTAACAGACTACATAGTGTCTGAAATACTATTTATAGAATATAGACATTACTGAAATAGCAAGTGCCTATAACATCACCACCCTAGAATCGTTATGCTTTCCTGGTATGGAGAGACTGATTTTTCTTTCTTTCTTTTATTCTCCTTTTATTTTTTTTTCTTTTTGCAAACACATTTAGCTTTTATTTTCAATAATTTTTTTAGGATTGTTTTCCATATTTCTTCATAAATAGGCACAGGATACTTTTCAAAAAAGCCAAACTGCATCTGATAAATTTACAAGCCTTTTTCCCTTCTTTAATGACATGCCACCCACGCAACATTTAGGTTTCATATATATTACAGCTTTCTTTTACAGCAGAAAACTTTAGTCTTTAGGAGGGTGAGACTTGTGGGTCACCTTAACGCTTTGTTTGTCACCGCATGAGTCTGAGCTGCGCACCTGGCGTTGCCAGATATGTTCATCTTTTTAACCAGAAGTCCTTAATAATAAATTCATTTATAAGCTGATAATAAAAAGTTTATACCATGGTATTTGTGTAGTCCATGATCTGCATCCATGATGCCCCAGAGCCAAAACGCCTGTTCACGTTCTGCCCGCAGGAGGTTACAACACTGGTTTGGATGGGAAGCGGACACCCAGAGGTGCTGCTTTGGGCCCAGACGAATTCCCCTTTGGACAGGTGCAGTTTCTCTTCAGTTTCAGTGGAAGTGCATGGGAAGAGTCTTAAAAAGGTAAAGTGTCCAGAAAAAGTTTGTCAATTATTGCTGGCGGTGGCACCAAGTCTTCCAGTTTCAGGTAGAAAATGCGTTGCAGCCCCTGCGTGCAAAGCGTGCGGAGTTCAGGGAGCTTTCCCAAGAGTTTGGACAAATAGTTGGGGCGATTCAGCCCCCCGTTATTAAAAGTCACATGGTCTTTGAGACAATTTACAATCTTGTTTTGGAGTTCTTCCACCCTCTTGGGTTCCTTAAGCCCATGCCTCTCTGCAAAAGAGAAGGATGTGGGATGTTAGGGGTCTGGCACAGAGGGGAATGCTGGTGGAAGGGACTGAGTGGAGAGGAGGGAACACTGACCTGTGACCATAGCCAGGGCAGCGATGCAAGAGAAGGCAGAGATATCGATGTTCATGTTTTGCAAGTTGGAGGAAAATTCAACAATGGAATCGATCCACTCCCCAAAGCCGCGGACGCATTGCAACCGGTGCAGGACCACCCCGTTGCAGAAGATAAGCTTGCCCTCCACTGGGTTTGACCTGGAAGGAATGTGACAACCCCAAAAATGAACGGATGAATGGATGAATAAGAAAGGAAGAGAAAGAAAAGGGAGAGAATGAGGAAAAGAGAGAATGAAATAGAGATAAAGGGAGAAAGCGAGGAAAAAAGGAAGAGAGAAAGAAAGAGAGAAAGACAGAAAGAGAATGAAATAAATAAAGAAAGAAATAGAAATAGAGAGATGAAAAATAGAAATAGAGAGAAAAAGAGAAAGAAATAGAAAAAGAGAAAGAAAGAAATCGAGAGAAAGATAGAAAGAAATAGACAGAAAGAAGGAAAGTAAAAAGGAGAAAGAGAGAAAGGCAGACAAGTAAATAGAGAAGGGAGAGGGAAAGAGAAAAAAGAGAGAAAGGAAAAGAAAGGTTAAAAGAAAAAAAAGGGAAGGAGAAGATG
Source organism: Dromococcyx pavoninus (assembly GCA_033558185.1). Lineage (NCBI taxonomy): Eukaryota > Metazoa > Chordata > Aves > Cuculiformes > Neomorphidae > Dromococcyx > Dromococcyx pavoninus. Next base: position 769,319 of record JAUMJL010000348.1, on the reverse strand, counting down.
GAGGAGAAAAGCTAAACAACTAATTACTTGAGGAGCAATAAATGAAGGATTTAAGAGGCCCCTAATTACCGAAGAGTTAATAAAACGCAGACCAGTGGACCTTGAAGGGATCAGACTCCATAAGGGCCCCGAAGTCCCCCTTCGGCCCCTCCGCTCACCTGTATGCCAGGCGCAGCACGAAGAGCTCCAGGAAGGCGGACTCGAAGAGCAGGTCCTGGTCGGTTTTGGGGAGATCGGTAAAGCCGGGAATTTTCTCTGCCCATCCTCGGATGATCTCCATGGAGCCGGTCAGGAGATCATAGAACTGCTGGATATGCTGGGTGTCATCTCCACTCATCTGATAGTCGGGGTTAGCCTGGAACTGGAAATTCATTTTAAAAAGCGCTTAATGAGGTTCTCTAAAGTATATAACCCGTGAAATTGCTAACCCCGCGTCTAGTCGGGGAGCTGGGTTTTTATAACAATTAAACCTCTCTCTGACCAGTGAGGAAATTAGATGTTCCGGGGCAATTAATTCAATTAGGAGCGGCGCTCCCCGTGCGCGGAGGGCGGCTCCTGCGCGCCCAGACATGGGCCATAGGGCTGTGACCCCTGCCTGTCCCCTCCGGCCACTAGAACCAGGGTGGGGGGCACGGGGCTGCCACGGTTTCTCCTCTCCCCTGCGACCATAAGAGCCCCGAAGGGACAGGCGGGGGCCATGGGGCTGATACCACTAAACCTCTATCCCCGGTCCGGGAGGGTGGATGGCGCCGTTGACCCTCGCCCTTCCGGCCACCGGAGCCAGGGTGAGGGACACGGAGCTGCTGACCCTCGCCTGTCCCTCCGGTCATCGGAGCCCCGAAGGGACGGACGGGGGGGACGGAGCTGCCGACCCTCGCCTCTGTCCTCCGGCCGTCGGAGCCCGGGTGGGAGGGATGGAGCTGCCGCCGCTTCACCTCTCCTCCCGGTCCTGCCGGAGCCCCGACGGGAGGGACAGGGATGCTCAGGAGGGGTGATGGGGCTGCCGACCCCCGCCTCTCCCCTCCGGTCACCGGAGCCCCGACAGGATGGGTGGGAAGGATGGAGCTGTCATCGCTTCACCTCTACCCCCCTGGAGCCCGGGCGGGAGGGATGGGGCTTCCGACCCTCGCCTCTCCCCGTTGGCCACCGGAGACCCAACGGGGCAAGCAGGGGGGCACGGGGCTGCCGACCCTTGTTTCTCCCCCGATCCCGTCGGAGCCCGGGCGGCGGGGATGGAGATGCTGCCGCTTCTCCTCTCCCTTGGTCCTGCCGGAGCCCCGACAGGAGGGACAGGGATGCTCGGGAGGAGGGCACGGGGCCGCCGACCCCCGCCTTTCCCCTCCGGCCCTCGGAGCCCCGCCGGGGCGGGCGCAGGAATGTCCCTCCGCGAGCTCGGTCCAGCTTACCCTGGAATAGTCCAGGCTGGTCATAGCCGGGTTGGAGTCGACATGGGCTCTCACCAGCGCACTGATCAGACTCACCGGGGGCGAGGGGGGAGAGGGCTCCTGGGGGCTCTTCGGTTTGGACGGCAGGCGACCCCTCCGGCCTTTGAGGCTGTCTGTGCGCACCACTGCAAGAGAGAGGGGGATGCTGAGTGGCTGCGTCCCGTGGAGCCGCGTCGGGGGGCTCGGGACACTCACCCTCCTTCACCATGCCCACGGCCAGGCACTTCTGGAAGCGGCAGTACTGGCATCGGTTGCGGCGGCGTTTGTCCACCGGGCAGTTCTTGTTGGCCAGGCACACGTACTTGGCGTTCTTCTGCACCGTGCGCTGCGAGGGGGACGGTGGGGATGGCACGGGATGCGATGGGATGCGATGGGATGGGATGGAACGGGGCGGGTTGGGGGAGTGGAGTCAGTGTCCGGGACGCCGGGACGCGGGTCCCGCTCCCGGCCGCCACCACCCCCGGCTCGTTCCTTCAGCTTCTTTTCCCTTTTCTCCCCTTCCTTTATTTCCCCTTTCTTGTTTTCTCTTTCTTTTTTTTTTCTCCTTTATTTCCTCTTTCTTGTTCTCTCTTTTTTTTCCCTTTCTTTTTATGCCTTTTCCTTTTTTCCCTTTTCTTTTATCCCCTTTTCCCCTTTTTTCTCCTTTCTTTTTATCCCCTCTATTTTCTCTCATTTCTTTTATTACCCTTTCTTTTTACCCCTTTCCTTTTCCTCCCTTTTATTTCTCCTCCCTTACCCACCTTTTCTTTTTCCCCTCCTCCCCCTCTTCCCCCCACCTTTTTTTTCCCTTTCTTCTTTTATTTTCCCTTTTTATTTTCCCCTTTTCTTCCCCCCCCTTCTTTTTTTTTTTTCCAAGGCATTTAACAGGAGAAAATTGATAGCGTTAACATTTGAGCTAACCTCGCAGCTCCTGGCTGTGTTTTATATGCCAAGAGGAGGGAAAGAGACGCTCGGTAAATACAAATCCGTGGGCATTCATATTATTTACATTCCTTGGAGACCTTCTCTATTTAAAATGATAAGATTATTCAATCAGGATGGTGAAATAAAGAGATCACTTAATTTTACCACAGGGAATTCTGTTCCACTTGGTTAGCTCAGACACGGTTCTCTGTCCTAACCAATTTCCATCCGCGGGGGGAAGCAGCTCCCAGCCCCAACGGGTGTTCCCCCCACACACACACCTCCTTGTTGGCTCACCTTGAAGAAGCCCTTGCAGCCCTCGCAGGTGCGGACACCGTAGTGCTGGCAGGCAGCGTTGTCCCCGCAGACAGCGCACAGCCCCTCGTTGGACGGGGACCCCCGCGAGGGTGGCGAGGGCACCTGACTGTCCAGCAGCTGTGGAGCGTGGCCTAGCTGGAGCCCTGGGAATGCCATGGAGGGCTGCTTGCGGATTGGGTTGGGGACAGCAAAGGCCTGTCCATCCACGGCGTGGTGGCCCCCAGCCGGCTCGGGGTTCATGGGGACATGAAGGGGCCCGTCGAAACGCATCTGACAGCTTGAGACAGGGGTGCCGGGGGGAGACTGCTTGAAGGAGAAGAGGGAGAGGCGGGAGACGGGCGTTTTGCGCTGCTCGATCATGTGCGTGGTGGCCACGTAGTTGGGGTGGAAGTTGTGCAGGGAGCCGGGGTCGTCCCACATGGGGCCGTGCTGCACCTGGAAGCCGGGCGTGGAGGGGGTCGGGGGCGACGAGGGCTTGTAGTACACGGAACCCGAATGGGACATCATCTCCTCGGACTGGGGAGGAAGGTGGCTGTGCTGCTGGTAGCCGTGCATCTGAATGTCTTCCACCTTAATAGAGGACTGCTGTCCGGACAGGGGCATTTGGTACAAGCACGGGGGCTTCACGTCGTAGCTCGTGTTGTAGTTGTCCATAAAGGTACTGAAGCTGGGGAGAGAAGTGGTGGCAGTGATTTCAGTGTTGGTGAGGTCCATGCTAAACTTCACGAACTCCGGCGTCAGGAAGTCGGAGCTGTACTCTCCCGACGAGTGGTAGCTGTAGCTCTGGGAGGCCGGGCTGGCTCCTTGAGGCGAGGACCCATACTGAGCCTGAACACAGGGCATGGCTGGAAACGAAACACGGTCACATAGACACTGAGAGCCCGCACCACCGCGCTTCTTCCGCCCCGCTGTGCCGGGCAGGATGGGGTGGGAATAGGGACCCTCTCCCGGAGCACAGAGCAGCCGGGATGGGGTGATTGGGGTGGGATGGGATGCAGTGGGGGGATAGCGTGGGATGGGGCGGGATGGAGTGGGATGGGGGACCCCCTCCCGGAGCACGAAGCAGCCGGGATGGGGCGATGGGCACGGAACATAGGGGGGCGTCCATCCTGGAGCACAAAGGGCGGCCGAGTTGGGGTGGGATTGGGGACCCCTTCCCGGAGCACAAAGCAGCCGGGATGGGGTGATGGGGAGGGGATGCAGGGGGAACCCCCTCCCCGAGCACAAAGAGCGGCCGGGATGGGGTGATGGGGTGGGATGGAGATGCAGGGGGACAACCCCCCCCCCGTCCCCGAGTACAAACCTTCAGGCGGGTGCAAGGTGCGTTCGGGGGAGCTGAAGGCGGACAGCGTCGGAGCTCGGCGGGGAGCGACGTTCCCGCGGCTTTAGCAGATGCAGAAGGGCTCCAGCGTGCCCGGAGCGCTGGCTGCAACACACACACCCCGAGCGGAGAGTCGGGGGGGGCCGTAAAGCAGTACCCGGCCCCCCGGGAGCCCCCCGGGAGCCCCCGGCACCGACCCGCCGGCTTCGGGGATGCTTTCAGAGCGAGGAAAAGTTTCTAGCGGGCGGTGTCACCCGGCTCGGGATACCCAGCCGCGGGGACAGCCGGGGTTTGGAGGGGAGAATCCGGCTCGTTTGTCCGGCCGCGCGGTAAAGGCGAGGGATGCTCCTCCGGGGGGAGATACCTGCATCCCGCGGGACCAGCGGGCGCGGTGGCAGCCAACCCAGCAGCACCGCGGGGGGACACGCGGCCACGGGGACCCGCACCCTGGCAGCACCGAGGGTGACAAGCATCCGCGGGTGACAAGAATCCACGGGTGACACCCAGCCCGGTAGTAGCACGCGTGACAAGTGTCCACGGGGACCCGCAGCCTGGCAACACCATAGGTGACAAGCTTCCACAGGTGACACACGTCCACGAGTGACACCCAGCCCGGCAGAACCACGGGTGACAAACAGCCTGGCATCACCGCGCGTGACACTCGTCCACGGGCATTCCACCCCATCCCACCGCATCCCACTCCACCTCATCCCATCCCGGTATGTAGAGGCACCGCAGGCACATGAAGCGCGGAGCCACCGCTCTGTGTGCGTGTCCCCCCCTCCTGCTCCACTTCTCGCGCGCGGAATCCCGGCGTGGGAAGCAGAACGACGACGCTTCTGATGCTGAGGATGTTGATGATGCCCTGCCCGCGCGGGCACTCACCGGAGAGCGCGGCGCCGCGCGCGCATCCAAGTGCCGGGGTTGCGGCGCTGGGGACACGTCGGGGGCTGCGGCGAAAGCGAGGGGGGGAAAAAGAGCGGCGGCAGCGTCGCTCCGGAGTGTCGCCGTGCTCGCAATGTGCCTTTGTTTATGTGGGCTCCGTCTCGCCCAGCCAACGTGCGCCCCGAGCCCCCGCGCGTCACCGCGCGTCACTGCCACCCGCCCAATCAGCCCGACGGGGCGGGCGCGGGCAGGGGGGACGGCATTTCCCCCTCCCCCTTTGCCTAAACCGCTCCCTTTGGTAAATTTCCGACGGTGACATCACAGCCGCTAAGGTGGGCACCCCTCCTCCCCGCACCTCCCCGTTCCCGCATCCGCCCCTTTTCCCACCACCTCCCCCCTTTTTTTCCCGCCCCGTCCACGCGCGGCGCTTTAAGACCGGGGAGGAGGGGGAGGAGGGGGGGGCGTGGATACATTTGCATATTGCTCACCACCCGCCCGGTGAAAGTGAGAGTGGGGCGTGGCCGAGGGTGTCTCCCACCCAACCCCCCCCACTGCTTGCGTCATCATTGACGCAACCACACGGCGCGCCAAAAATAGAGCGCGCCCCGACGGGAGCTCCCGGGATCCGCTTTCAGTTTTGGGGTGAAAAACCCTTATTTTTGGGAAACAGCCGCTAAGAGCCGTGCGTCCGCTCTGCTCCGCTTTTTATTTATCGCGTCCATTCTTCCCAAGCCACGCAAAACGCTCCCGTTTGCATTTCCCACGCGGTTTGTGTTGGATTTATCCCGCCCACGTGTAGCATCATTAATAGTACAAGTTTGGGTCAGTGTGGGCTGCAGAATGCGAAGCAGAGCTGGTTTAGGACAATTAAGCCTACTGTACTTATTAAAAATCGATTGGGAATGTTAATTTTGGAGGTCCATCCGGCAGCAGCTGCAATGGCACATAGAGGTTTGGCTGGTCCAAAAAGATTAGAGAATCATGGAATAATGGAATGGTTTTGCCGAGGGAATGATGCTCCCAAAGTAGCACTGAAGTTTGTCCCCACTAGACCCATTTGGTTTGGATTGGAAGGGGCTTCAAAGTCCATACAGTTCCAATCCCCTGACATGAGCAGGGATGCCTTCCACTGGATCAGGGTGCTGAAAGCCCCATCCAACCTGGCCTTAAACACCTCCAGGGATGGGGGAGCCACAACTTCTCTGGGTAACTCGTGCCAGGGCCTCACCACAGGTTGTGGAGGGAGGGAAACACTTGGCCTCCTCAGCTGTGGGCTCCAGAAAGCAGCTCTGGATGTGACCCCAGGTGTTCCCATGGGACCCTCGCCTGCACCCTAGCCTGGAAAAAAAAAGGCAGAAGTCACACAATTGCATGTCCTTTCTGGCAGCAAGCAGGGCGCTGCTCCACGCTGCTCCACACCGGGTCTGACATCTCTGCTCACACGGGCTTTTCCTGCAAGGTCCAATAGATGGGAGCAGGCAAAATGTGAGAAAAGCTGGGAATAGACTCTGTGCATCACACTGTGGAGGTGCTGGTTTGTGCCGAATAAAAGCCAATGTTGTGCAACCTTAATCTAAAAAGTCAACATTTTCAACACAAAATCCTTGCCTTACATAAAACCCCTATGAAGCACTTAAATACAAATGGTTTATGTGAAGCTGTGATCATTCCTTCTTGATGGTTTCTCTTGCTGTCAGTCATCATTCTCGCTTTCAAAACGCTTTTCCTTTTAAGGTGATGCTGTAAACACCCAAACAACCCAAGACAAACTGCTCCCCACCGCCTGGCTCGTTCACATCCAGAAAGGTCACTTCCACTTCGTGCTACTATATAGTCACTTTGCGATTGATCCAAGGTGAGACGGGATGCTGGACATCAGCAAAGAAATCAGGTAGCACTGTAAGATGGCTCTGAGCTGCAAGGACTCTTTTTAAAACAACTTTTTCATGTGTTGATGAACTGCTGTGGTTTCCTCTCCACAATGCTCACCTAAAGGTACTGGAGGAGCATGGTTGCCCAATCCACACAACTTCTTGGCTTCCAGGGCTCCCACCGTAGAGTTGTCATGGAATGATCAGCATCAGTCACATCACAATAGTTCATCCAGGCTATAGTTTTAACACGACAGAAGAAACTTACTGCAAAGGCCCTTATAGGGATAAGTAACACATCTAATTACCATATCCTTAGAATAGATGTAATATAAATTTCATTACTCACTTAAAAGTTCTAAAGTTAACAGCATAAACTTGAAGTTGAGTAATTAAGTAATCCTTATATAGACACTTATTAAAGTATTTATACATATTATCTTAAATCTACATCTATCATTTTGCCAATTAAAATTAGGACTTTAATTGCAATTAAGTAATTTAATTGCCAATTGAACAGCAAAATTGCTAAGTGACTAATTTTAATGCCTATTTTAATTACCAATCATGACTGGGGAGGGAGCTAATCAAGCAGTATCAGAGTAATGATGTGAAAAAAACGGGAGAACAAACATTCCAGACTACATGCTTTTTAAAAAAGAGCTCTAAATTAAATAAATGCAAACACAATTTTATACATGTGGTGAAATGCTGTATTTTGGTATCTAAATACATGAGGAGAAGAACACATTTAATTAAAAAGGACTAAGTGCTAATGATGAAGTGCCCCTTATCCCTCGTTTCTGCTGGAGTTTCCCTGGAAGGTGACCCCAAAACTGGGCAAGGGTGGGAGTTCTGTACAGGCCAGTAATTCAGTCAGCTCCCTTGGGAATGCTCCAAACCAAAAAGGTGGTGGATTTAAGAAAACTGAAGAACCCGAAGACCCCAGACATAATGAAACCAGGTGGCACTGATGAACCCAAGGACCACCTGGACAGCAAGGCCCTCTCTGAAACTGTGTTGGTGGCCACAATAGAAGCCCCTGCACCCACACATGGCACCCCTGTCTTTGGTACAGCAGGGTGACAGAAACTCGCAGCCACAGGGAGCAGGAAGCCAGGTCACAACCAGTGCCTTCAGCAGATACACCCCTTGTTGGTGCTGTTCCTTTCCATCCTGTGGGCCCATTTCTTCTCCCTCCCTCAAGGCAAACCACAGGCAGACACACACATGTGCGCACGGACACACACGTGCACACGGACACATGCACATGCACACATGTGCACACACAGCTGTGTTATCATTGTTCCTACTCCCTCCCATCCATGGTTAAAGGATGCAAAGGTGGATCACAAGCATTTTTGACCCTGAACTGCCTGTTTAGGAGGTCTGACCCCAAGCATACTTCATAAAGTAAAAATCCACCCCCCTAGAAAGGCTCCACCCACCACTAATGAGGTTTTCCAGCTCATTCAAACAGTTTCAATAAGAGGATGCACTCCAGTTGACCCCATAAGCTGTATTTTGGAGATCATCTCTGTGCAGGCCTCCTTCAGGTACTGACATTTTCCATAAAAGTGGAAAAAAATCATGTCATTTCTGTTGATGTAACAAATTCTGAAGGTCTAAAGGAAAGTTACAGGGTTTGTTTAAGATTAAGCAGCACAGGAAATGATATGTGGTGGCCACAGTTGCTCATCCATTAGTAGAAAGACTGTAATGGAATCACAGTCCCTGTGGCAGAGTGTTGGGTTCTTTCAGCCACGAGGGCAGCAGGGCCGGCACCACCGCAGCACCAGGGCACGCGATCAACGCTGCAGCCGGCACTGAGGGCAGCAGCCAGCATGATTGGACATGGCTACCATGTGGCTAGCACCCGTGGGGACTGCAACACATCGCAAACCCTGTGAAACCCCTACCTCTGACCTTTATTAAGGCATGAAGTCTGAGCTGTGGTATTCAGCAGTCCTGGGTGTCACAGTATTGCAGGAACTCACTATGCACAAAGCCACCGCTTGTTTCATAGAATCATTGAGGCTGGAAAAGACGTCTCAGCTCCTCCTGTCCAACTGTCAATCCAATCCCACTGTGCCTATTAAACCATGTCCCCAAGTGCCACAGTCAGAGGGCCACGCGTATATTTTCCCATGAGAACCCTCAGCTTTCCACACAGTAAGCGAGCAGCTGCGAGAGAAGTGGAGCCCTGATGTGAAGCTGGAGCCATCGGAACACAGGGAGGCCCATGGCCAGACTCAGATCAACTGGAGCAGCTCATGAGCACTCCATCACCTTCTTTATATTCTCCTAAAAATTCCAAAGTGCCATCACTCTCCCTTCTTTCCTGCTCTCAGTTGACTCCTGAAACTCAGTTGTTCTGGTAGTATCAGACAATATAAGGTATTTATTACGGTGATGTTTATTTCAGCTTATACTTATTAACATGTGATTATTCTGTGGAAGACTATAAAGTTGGATTTTCCCTTTATCATTCCTGGCAAACAAGCACAACAGGTCGGACATCAGTGTCCGCTTGATTTGGCAGCCATCAAGGCCCCAGAATGCAAAGAGGTCTTTACAGCATTTGAAGCCTGACTTGGTTTGGCCATGTCCTCTGCCCAACAGCGATGAGATTTGTTCACCACCTTCCCGTTACACAGGTTGAGGAACAAAGATTGCATGGAGCCGTTCATCCTCCTGCTCTCAGCCACTGCATTTTGACCAGGATATACAAAGTCTGACACAAAAAAAACCCCAAGACGACCCTATAGTTCGGGAACAAAGAGTGAGAAAGAAGACACAAAGTGATGGGTATAGAACATGTTCTGAGCTGTCACAGTGAGACAAGGCTCAATTCGATTGCTTCACTTGGTGCAAGTGGACATGTGTTCAAATAGAGGCGTTTCCTTACCCTCAGCGGGAAATGTTGGTGTGCAAGAGTGAATAGTGAGCTCCTAAGCACTGGAAGAGGCTGCCAAGGGCAGTGGTGGAGTCCCCATCCCTGGAGGGGTTCAAAAATTGTATGGCCATGTCACTTAGGGACATGGTTTAGTAGGCACAATGGGGCTGGGCTGACAGTTGGACTGGATCATCTTGGAGGTCTTTTCCAACCTTAATGATTCTATGATTCTATGAACATCAAGATTCTTGTGAAACTGAAGAAGTTTGAAATGGGAACTTAAATTACTGACTGAGGTTGATAGTGAAGAGATCCCAAAGATCCCATCAGTGCTCACAGGAACCGTTTGTTGTTGGTAGAAGATGTGAAAGCTGAATTGACTGAGATCCTCAGCAGCCTGTCAGAAAATGAACTGCAGAAAGGCTCTGAGCATTGGCAGCATTGTGTGCAGCTGTGGGTCAGCTTAGAAGGGAGCTGGTGTGACAGTGAGCATAGTTTGTTTTTGTCATTTCTTAAATAAAAAGAGTTACAGGGCATGGTCTCATTATTTTTCTTGTCGGACTCATACATGTGATTGATATCCTTCGAGGTGAAAGGCTAAGCAGACCATATGGCATGTGTTGCATCCCATATGCTCTCTGCCCATCCGTGCTTAAGCTGCTATTAGCAACATCTGCCCATCCCCACAATCCAGCTGTGCAGGAGCTGCCACTGGATCTGCACACTGCTCCAAACCCAGTTGCCCACCACAGCCCACCCCACCATGTTCCCCACTACTGCCTGCGATGCAGAGTGGTGCAGAGTGATGCTGAGGAGCCGGGGGTTGCCTTGTCCCCCTTTGCAGCTGCCAGGGGAGGGTATGGGGGGCTCTGATATCGGGTGAGGGAGCCCCTCACGTCGCACCAGGGGGTCTCGTTGAGGTCTATTGAGTTGTTGTTGCTTGATTTTGGCTTCTTCCACACCTACCCTGACGTTTGACTCCAGTGAGTACTGATGGATGAGAAGCTCCAGATGAGCCAGCAATGTGCTCTCACAGCCCAGAAAGCCAGCCATGTCCTGGGCTTCATCCAAAGCCCTGGGACCAGCAGGGCAAGGGAGGGAATTCTTCCCCTCTGCTCCGCTCTGGTGACATCCCACCTGGAGCCCTGTGTCCATTTCTGGAGGTCTCAGCACAGGAAGGACATGAATCTGTTGGAGTAATTCTGGTCTCTTCTCCCAAGGAACAAGTGATGGGATGAGAGGAAACAGCCTCAAGTTGCACCAGAGGAGGTTTAGACTGGATATTATAAATTATTCCTTTGTGGAAAGGGCTGTCAAGCCCTGGCAGAGGCTGCCCAGAGTAGTGGTGGAGTTTCCATCCCTGGAGGGATTTAAAAGCTGTGTGGATATGGTGCTTAGGGACAGGGTTTGGTGGTGGAGTTAGTGCTGGGTTAAGAGTTGAACTCTATGGTCTTAAAGGTCTTTTCCAATCTGAATGATTCTGTAATTCTATGATTCTGTGATAAGCTCTGATGATATCTGCAGCATAGTTACTACTTTTAGGATTTTCAAACCTTTTAGGAAAGCACTACCAAGTTAAAAATCTGATCTACGTATGTGTTACAGTGTGTATGCGTGGGGGTGGGTGCGAGTATATAGATGTGTGGTTTATGTAAGAAAACTTTACAAGGTGCTTAAAATAGTCAGTTATCTAGGATGGGTTCCATCCAGAAGATGCTCGGCTGACATCAAACCACGATGCACCTCATCGTCACAGAAAAGGAGAGCTGCACTCCAGCTCCCAGGCAGGCCTGGACGTGGGCACTTGCCCGCTCCTCTGGGATTTTGGTGCTTTGCAGCCTCCTGCCACCTTTGAAAGCATGCACTGGGGGAGAATCTGCTCTGAGGACAGGCTGAGAGAGTTGGGGTTGTTCAGCCTGCAGAAGAGAAGACTCCAGGCAGATCGCAGAGCAGCCTTCCAGTATGGAAAGGGGCTCCAGGAAAGCTGGGGAGGGGCTATTTACAAGGGTCTGGATTGATGGCATGAGGGGCAACGGCTTTAAATTGCAAGGGGGAAGAATTAGATTGCACATTAGGAAGAAATTTTCACAATGACAATGGAGAGGCCCTGGCCCAGGTTGCCCAGAAAAGTTGTGGCTGCCCCATCCCTGGAGGTGTCCAAGGCCAGGTTGGATGGGGCTTTGAGAACTCTGATCCAGTGGGAGGTGTCCCTGTCCATGGAAGGGGGGTGGAACTGGGTGGGCTTTAAGGTCCCTTCCAATCCAAACTATTCCATGGTTCTATGATTCTATGGTCTAGAACAGCAGCCACTCGCTGCTCCCAAAGTGGCTCTGGGCATCTCGTAAGAATCAGGAGAAAGCAAACAGGAGTGTTTTTGTGGGGAGTGAATGCTGGTTAGATCTGGGCACCTGTTGGAGAAAGTACTGGAGAGGTTGTGGAACATAAATGACAGCATCATGTAGAAACACGAGCCTACCTTCCAGGGAATGCTTCAGAAGCTGGAAATCCAGAAAGAGGAAGATCTGCAGCGGGTGTGTGAAGTGACTGCCCACGTGTTGCATGACAGAGTAACAACTTGGGGTCGAGTGGTGATGCTTCAGCTTGTTTGGTGCCTTTGTCGCGAAACACCTGAAAAGCATAAACTGGAAGTATTTTGGCAAAGCAAGGCCGTACAACAAGGTCAGCAGCGCCAGCATCTACAGCCAACTACACAACTACACACATAAACATCTACCTGTGAAATTCACGTTGTTAATGTGAACACTCAGTACATGGTCTGGGAGGGTGTGAACATGCTGTAGATGAATGTGCAGTCAGGTTGTGTGCTGTGCACATGGGTTGGGCCTGGAGATGTTCCCCAGTGACAACCACCATGAGATCTTGGCCATGGATCTGCTCCACCAGTATAGAGCAGCCAGGGACCTGCTCACACATTTCAACCAAGCAAATGTCCACCATCTAGGCTCCCCAGCCCTCCAGGTAGCAAAGCCTCCAAAAGCACGCTGGGAGGACCTGTATTTTCCATCTGTTGGTAACATACCAAGGCGGGCATTAGAGCACCGACCCCTCTTGCCATCCCTGCGATACTCCTGCGCTTTCAGCAAAGCTCTGCTGGAATTCAGTGCCCTTACATACATACAGTGGTGCACAAAGTATAACCTTATCATATCCCATCAATGGAATAATTATGGAGAAACAGGCAAGTAATAATGCACAATAAATATTAGAGTCATCTCTGCAATATTTGGAACTCAGTAAGCAATAAACACTGATCCGAGAGAGTAGCATTAAATAAAAATACCCAAATTGTAGGTCAGCCTGCACACAGAATGGAGAAAAAACTGGGTTCCTTTTTTTGTTTTATCTAAATGGGATCCAGTTCTTCAATGTAAGAAAACTAGATTAAAACTGAGGTAAAAATTGAATCCCGTTAATATTACCAGTAAATAAAAATATATTGTTGTTTGGATGATAGAGCTTTAATAATAACAGGTATCATAAAGAGAGAAATCAAAGCTTGATGCTATATTCACCAGATTGTTCAATACAAAAGGCAACAAAATTAGGCCTTATTGATGGGATAAGCAAGAAAAAAATATATTAGTTTCCAGATCACAACATTCCAGTACAAATTATCATTGGAAAACCACGTCAATTTTTGCATCAGTCAAATTCCCATTAAATTACCCTGTAATTCTCAGCAAGCAAACCTACAGAACTGGCCCCTATCGACACATTGACAATGAGATGTAAACATATTACTTTCTGGTTCACAGCAATTCAGCAATCGCCAGCACTCGCTGAGAACGATCTCTCCCAAACTCAGCCACACTGGTGAGCATTGCCAGGCTCGGGCAGGCAACCATTGCCAGGCTCTCGGTAGCCATGGCAGTGCCTGGCGCCCTTCTGCTCTGAGCATCAGTCTGATTATTCAACCCATGCACCAACCCCAGTGATGAGGATTCAGTTACACCAGCTCGGTGCTGTAAGAGGGATGCAGGTCCAGACTCACCGCACCGCATCCTGGTTTGAATAAGAGAGGGGCTGGCGCTTGGGGAACAGCTGCGTTCAAGTCATGGAGGTTGGGATAAAATCCATGTTCTTTGCCCATGCAGATGTAGACTGTGTCAAACTGGGGAAGGGTCTGGAGCCCAGGGGTTCTGGGAGTGTCTGAGGGACCTGGGCTTGTTCAGCTGGAGGAGAGGAGGCTGAGGGGTGTCCTCATCACTCTCTGCAGCTCCTGCAAAGGAGGTTGTGGTGAAATGGGTGTTGGTCTCTTCTCCCAAGGAACAAGTGATAGGATGAGAGGAAATGGCCTCAAGTTGTGCCGAGGCAGCATTAGATTTGATATTAGGAAAGATTCCTTCATGGAAAGTGTTGCCAAGCACTGGCAAGGGCTGCCCAGGACAGTAGTGGAGTTCCCATCCCTGGAGGGATTTAAAAAACGTGTGGCTGTGGTTCTTAGGGACAGGGTTTAGTCATGGAGCTGGCAGTATGAGGTTTATGGTTGGTCTTGGTGATCTTTATGGTCTTTTCCAACCTAAATGATTCTGTGATTCTATGTTTCTATGCTGGTGGCAGCCGGGGAACCTGCGGTCCCTCCCACAGGGAGTGCACTTGGGATGTACAGAATCTCTGCTGTGGCAGTGAAGAATATCTCTACTGCTTCAAATGGAATGAGTCTGGATGAGCAACAGAGCAAGGAAGGGGACAAGCTTTTCATCTAAAATTTTTGGGCTGCAAGGCTTGGACATGTTTCTTTGGAGTCAGTGGTAACTCCTACTTGAAGGGGCAATAATCAGTTTGGCTGAATTCCCAGTTCCATGGGAGTCTGACATTTTTTTAGTTAAGTTTTTTAAAGAAATGAAAGCTTAGTCTAATTTTTAAAGAAATGTAAAGTTTTAGTCTTCCTCACTTACCTAAAATAATGGCTATATGGTTGCTTTGTAAAGATTTTTTTTATTGAAAGGGTGGTGAAGCACTGGTAGAGGCTGCCCAGGGCAGCAGTGGAGTCTCCATGCCAGCAAGAGTTCAAAAACTGTGTTCTCGTGGTGCTTGGGGACATGGTTTAGTAGGCACGGTGAGGCTCAGCTGATGGTTGGACTGAATGAGCTCAGAGACTTTTTCCAACCTTAGTGATTCTGTGATTCTCTGATTTATTCTCTCTGCTGTATGATGAACCTAGTTAACACACACTGTAATGATCTTGTGTGTCTAATTACTGATCAGGCATATATCCAGATACTTTGGTGCTGCAGGCTCACAATACACTAGGCCAGCATTTAGGAAAATCTAGACCACTGAAACCCAAGAAAGTGGCTCCTGAAGTAGTAAAGCTGTGTTTCTGTTTCACCATGAGACATAGTAAGCCTTGCAGCAGGGTAACATTTGGACAATGAGTTTGGGAAACTTATTCAGTGGGAATTAGAGCAGGAATTAGCTGGACATGCTGGGATATTGAAAAGCACCACTGAGTGGGAATGTGGTTTGGGTAGAAAGCAACCGTGGCCACCAAACTGCACGCTGGTGTTGGCTGGGGTAGAGTTCGTTGCTGATGGAGCTGTGATGGAGCACAGCTTTCCTGGGGATGGCTGAACACCTACCTGCTGATATGAAACAGTGAATCTTGTTTTGCTTTGCCTGTGTGTGCAACTTTTCCTTTCCCTATTAAACTGTCTTTATCTCAACCCACGAGCTGCCCTCACTTTTACCCTTACTGCATCCCACCGGGGAGGGAGTGAGTGACCGGCCAGTTGTTGCCTGTGTGCTGCCTAATGGCACAAAATGCAGACCTGTGCGAGGGAAGGTGTCCACATTGCCAAGGACAACAATGGTTTCACAGTTCTCCAGCCTGCAGGAGGAAAGAAGAGACCAAATGGATGTGGGACAGAAAACCCTTACTCAGTTCAATTGGTTTTGTACATGCACAAGCCTAATCATTTGGCAATACCAGAAGTCAGCTTTATGAATTGAGAAACTTGTTGGGTGTTGTAATCTGCAATAATGAAAAATCACAGAAACATAAAATCGTAGAATGGTTCAGGTTGGAAGGAATCTTAAAGCCCATCCAGTTCCAACCCCCCTGCCACGGGCAGGGGACACCTCCCACTGGATCAGGGGACACCTCCCACTGGATCAGGGTGCTCAAAGCCCCAACCAATCTGGCCTTGAACACCTCCAGGAATGGGACAGACACAGCTTCTCCGGGCAACCTGTGCCAGG
This sequence comes from Dromococcyx pavoninus, assembly GCA_033558185.1. Taxonomy (NCBI): domain Eukaryota; kingdom Metazoa; phylum Chordata; class Aves; order Cuculiformes; family Neomorphidae; genus Dromococcyx; species Dromococcyx pavoninus. Next base: position 753,458 of record JAUMJL010000348.1, on the reverse strand, counting down.
GCCTCCCCACCCTCACAGAAAAACATTTCTTCCTAAGATCTAATCTAAAATCTAATCTAATAATTTTTAAGTTCAAAAAAAGCACTTTTTAATACTAGGCCACATCTCCAGGATCTCCAGGCCTGTTTGGTTGTATACATTTTTATGCTAAGCCTACAAGAATAAACACCTCATTCCATAATCTTAAAATTATTTATTTCCAAAAGATTTACATTTTCCTTTTGTTTGAAGAAAATATTTAGGTTATGTTTTGTATTCCAATGTAATCTGAAGAAGATGAAGATTGGAGTTGTAAGAGATTCCCCTGGAGAAAAAAGAGCACTGGAAGCTGGAATGCTCTCTAGTAATTGGAGGTAAGAGTTCTGCCAAATTTAAGACAATGAGTAGGAGCCTTGCCTTCTTGTGTGACTTCAGGAAATTGGAAAAGGTCTTACTTAATATTAGTGATGAGATTGTGGTTCAGCATGGGTTAATGTGCACATCACATGGTAATCAGCACTAGAAAGGGATGTGTTTCAAATGGGATATATATAGTTACAGAGATTTCCCAGGAACAGCAAAGAACATCTCTTGCAAGAAAGAGCTCATAAAATCTCTTTACAAACATGATACTGAGCAAGCAAACTTAAAAAAGATACACTTCTTCTGTATTCTGGGTCTGCAGGCTGGGGCCAGAGTAAGAACTGCAAACATGTAAGGTTCAGAGAATAACAGTAATAACAATAATAATAATGATGAAAATAATGATAACAACAACAATCTTGTTTGTTCTCATGGATGGGGAATATTTTGCAAAGTATTTTAATCAGGCTTTCTCTAAACAAATATAAAGTGTCCCATGGAATGAGCCATCCTAACTTTATAGCCAGGAGGAGAGCAGCAGCCAGGACAGCTTCAGCCTCTGGGTGAACCTGTGTGACTATGCCAGGCTCTGCCTGCCTGAGCTTCACCAAAACCCTCCGATTCGCCTTGAATCCCAAAATGGTAATTTCTGATTCTGATGAGGCCACAGACCCCTCGAGGCTCCCTTTATTAAGTCTTGCAGACTCCTGCCTGCTTCCTGGGGGATGAATTCAGCTGAGGAAACCATTGTAATATTGTGTAATTAATTTGCCAGTCAAATAATTTCTGCAGGGCTATAATTTCCTTATCTGCCAGCAGCCCTAATAGATCTCTCCCAGTTCAGTACTTTAATCCTGTTTTCTGTCTTTTTGTATCCTTTTTTTTTACTCTGACTTTCAGAGTTGTTTTCTATGGGCTGATCTGTACCCTGTATTTTGGGATGTTCTGGTGATGTGCTTACTGGGAGCAAAAAAACCCAGATGAACACCTTGGCTCTGTAGTATGTCTCACGTAACAGAATCTAAGGAAATAATACCTTACTTTATTCCTCCGTTTCACCACCACGAACAAGGGATTTAATTCAACAAAAATCAAAGATGAAGCAATACAGGAGAAAAAGCAATTTGTACTTGGAGGTCTGAAGATTGTAACTAGGTTCAAACTCAGTCTCATGCATGTGCAGACCCTCCTAATGGTGGTTCTAAGCAATATATCCTGGAGCAGTGGCAATAGATGAAAACTATATGGTAAATGTAACATCAGCACATTTTTAGTTAACTTTGTAAATCACAACTCTGTCCCTGTTTCTCTCCTAATCCAGTTATTATTTAAAATGTTTTGGTAAGTGGCATAAATAATATTTAGTGTACAGTTTTCCTGATGTCTGGTAGGAATTATTTTTGAAGGACAGGAATGCTAAATAAAATATAAATAATGTAAGAGATAGATTGGTGAATATCGTGCACTGACTCATTTGGATGATTCCAACAAGTGGACGATGATAGACTCAAATGATAGTGGAAAAACAACTTTATACCTGGCTGTTGCCATTGCCAGGGGATCTGTGCTCGGTTGAGCAACAGCCATCACACAGAGGCTGGGGTGTGGAAAACAGAAGGAAGCCAGCACGTGGAGGAGGGCTCAGCTGGGTCACTGAGATGAACACTCCCCATGTGTTTGTTTTACACCGCTATGCTTCGCTTCTGTGTTTTAGTGAATGAGGGTGTGGATTTTAAGAAGGAATTCTGAGAGCAAATACTTAATCCTGGGAACAAGTGCGGTGATAGGAAACTATCACAAAGCAACACGGGAATGCCTGTCTGTCTCTTGAGGATCTCACTGCTATCTCACTTACGCAGGCTGGCTGGGTGGCTTTGAACTCTTTCCAGGCTGGACTACGGAAACCATTAGCTTGGAGCAAACTTGCTGTGGGAAATACAGAGTGAACTCAAGCACGTGTCCAACGAGAATCAGTGAGAAATGCAAAAACTGGAGCATACTGAAGGAAAGCTCCATCCCCAGGGGCAGGGAAGGCCTCCCTGGAGCACATAGGGCTTGCGAGGTACCAGGAATGAGTTAATCCCACCAAGGAATGCAGAGGAGCTGCCAGATGACAGAGTGACATTGTTTTTCCTTGATGTCAGCACGGAAACCCAAACACAAAGAGGTGAATGTAGTCCTCTGAGAAAGCTGAATGTCCAGCTTGTGCCTGGCGTCCAGCAGCATTAAAAACTGCTCGGCACAAGATGACAAAGTGTTTCCTGGCACCAGGGGCTGCCTCCAGACATCGGGACAAGACTGGGGCTGTGGGCTGTTGGAAGGATTGGGAGATTTGCATGGATGCAGCTCTGTTGCTGCCACGCAGAATTGTGGTTTCATTTCTGCCTTTCGAGGTTCTAAGAATATGCAGTCCCGGTGGGCTTGGCCTTGCTACTGATAGATTGATATTGATTGGCTCTTGATCAGAGAGTGCAGGGACAGGACAATTTTAAGCTGAAAGAGGGGAGATTGAGATGAGGTTTTAGGCAGAAATGTTTTCCTGTGAGGGTGAGGAGGCCCTGGCACACGTTGCCCAGAGAAGTGGTGGCTGCCCCATCCCTGGAGGTGTTCAAGGCCAGGTTTGATGGGGCTTTGGGCAGCCTGATCCAGTGGGAGGTGTCACTGCCCATGGCAGGGGGATTTTAACTGTGTGGGCTTTAAGGTCACTCCCAACTCAAACCATTCCATGATTCTATGATAGCTTCTATGGGTCATTTTGTTTTACTTTACAACTCAGTGTAAGGCATCTTATTTTCTCCCATAGCATTGACATGTTGAGTCCTGCTTGAATAATTCCATTTATCCTGTATTCGGGAGGTGATGGTCTGGAGGATACTTACATCTAGGTGCAATAGAAGTGCAGTTTCACTCTGATAGAGGCAGCTCTTGTGTTGATTCCTCAGGGATAGTAATTAAATACTTGCTGATAAGCTTTGGATCTGTAGCTGTTCAGCAGCCTGAATGCACTAGGCTGGGATCCTCCTCCCAGACAGGGGTTTTCACAATTGCACTGACTGTCCATCAAGGCTGAGGAATCCATAAAAGCATAGGAGTACCTGTATTATTCATCTTCTGCTATTCTGAAGCCTACAGAAAGATAAACAGGAAAAAAAAAATCCTGAAGAGAAGGTTTTCAATTGTTCAGTGCTTTTATTATGGTGGTCAGTATTAACCTGCTCTGCACCCTTGGCTCAGCCTTGGTAGGAGCCGCCGCTGCTCTATGCTCTGTGTTACCAGACAAATGAAACAGTGGGTATGCTGTGTTAATTAGGAAAACCAAACTAAGTAGTTCTTAGCAAGCTGCTCCTTAAAATATGTTTTGAAGAAAGTCAAGCTGTTAAACGCTGCGTTCTAATGGGAAGGGAAAACGTGAGTCGCTGGGGTTAGAGTAGTCAGAATGGGGCACATGGGGGAACCACACTGGGGGGCCAAGTGTCCTCCTCGTCTCCAGCTCTGTGGAACAGGTAAGGCTGCTCACAGCGGCTGCCTATAGCAGTATGCACTAAATACACTGCAGTGTTAGGGGCATATTGAGAGGAGAATAGCACATATCACGGCGATGGTGCTAAGAGTCTGAAAATAAACCTGAACAGGGAGTGGGAACAGGCAGTTCTCACTAAAGCCAGTGGAGGTTGTTGGTTTTGCTGGGAATATGGCACCACAAGAACCTGGTTGGGTACTTTTTCTTTTAGTATCAGGGCTCTAAACCTGTAAAATTTGTATATATTTAGGAAATATGCTAGAAGAGATGTGGTTTGTGTCATGGTAAGTCATCTCTTACTTGACAACTTAGAACCTTAGATTTCTTAGTGTGCTGGGGTTGGCTGGGGTAGAGTTCATTGTCTTCAGAGCAGCTGGTATGGGGCTGCATTTGGGATTTGGGCTGGAAACAGAGTTGGAAATACAGGGACGCTTTCATTATCATCGAGCAGTGTCGGCACAGCCTCAGGGCTGTTCCTGCTCCTCACCCCATCGCACCAGCGAGGGCTGGGGGTGCACATGCAGCTGGTAGGGGACACAGTTGGAACAACTGATCCCAATTGACCCAATTCTGAGCATATGAAGCTGAGGAAAGAAGAAGAAAATGGGGGGACACTTGGAGCGACGGTATTTGTCTGCCAAAGTAACCATTATGTGTGATGGAGCACGGCTTCTCTGGGAATGCCTTTCCTGGAAAGCGGTGAATGAATTCCTTGTTTTGTTTTGCTTGTGTATACAACTTTTGTTTTCCCTACCAAACTGTCTTTATCTCAACCCATGAGTTGTCCTCACTTTTACTCTTCCGATTATCTTCCTCATCCCACCTGGAGAGTGGACAGCCTGGTGGTGCCTACGTACTGGCTGAGGTTAAACCACAACAGTCTGGCAAATCTGGGATTAAAGATATGCTGATGAAGACAGTGGTTTAGATAGCTCCTTAGGCTCTTCCCTGTTCCCTGTGTGCGCGCACTACATACTCTCAGAGAGCCAGCTGGGGATTCCCAAATGGGGTTTGGGATTCAGGCTAGGAACCAAGGAGCAGGGAGCTGCTCTGGGCACCAAGTATCAGAGAGGAGGAGAAGCTGAGGAGGAGAAACACACTTTGAACAGTGGCCAGAGGCAGGGAAAGGTTTTTCACTATTGATGGTGCCACAGAGAGGCTGGCTCCATGTTCCAGGCCAGGAACTCCTGAGGGAATTCCTGTGATTCTGCTCCTCTGCTCCACTCTCGTGAGACACCACCTGGAGTATTGTGTCTAGTTCTGGAATCCCCAGCATAAGAAGGATATGGAACTGTTGGAGCAAGTCCAGGGGAGGGCTACGGAGATGATCCGAGGGCTGGAGCACCTCTGCTACAAGGTCAGGCTCGTAGTTGTTGAGCCTGGAGAAGAGAAGAGACCTTAGAGCAGCCTTCCAGTACTGAAAGGGGCTCCAGGAAAGCTGGGGAGGGGCTCTTGATCAGGGAGTGCAGGGATAGGATGAGGGGGAAGTGTTTTCATCTGAAAGAGGGGAGATCAGGGAGTGCAGGGACAGCACGATTTTAAGCTGAAAGAGGGGAGATTGAGATGAGGTCTTAGGCAGAAATGTTTTCCTGTGGGGGTGGTGAGGTCCTGGCGCAGGTTGCCGAGAGAAGTGGTGGCTGCCCCATGCCTGGAGGTGTTGAAGGCCAGGTTGGAAGGGTCTTTCACCACCGTGATCCAGTGGGAGGTGTCCCTGCCCGTGGGAGGGGGGTTGGAGATGTATGGGCTTTGAGGTCCCTTCCAATAGCAACTATTCCATGATTCTATGGGGAGCGAAAACACAAAGGGAGAAGGAAGGATGGGGGCAGAAGGTGGGGCCGCCTGGTCCACCCCTCTCATAGCGTAGCGCCAAATAGTATTTCCAGCAGGGGATGTAGCTCAGTGGTAGAGCGCGCGCTTCGCATGTGTGAGGTCCCGGGTTCAATCCCCGGCATCTCCATTAGCTTCTTTTGGGCATTTTATTTTTCCCGAGCCCTCCATCCTGGTCGCCGCGGGGATACAGGCAGCCGTATCCACACGCCTTAACCCCCCAGAGCTGCTTCTTCCCGTTTCTTCCCGCTCGGGGAAAAGAAACGTGCGCCAAAAACGCTGCTACCTTAAAACACGACCGGGTTCCAGTAGCAAAATGCGAAACTGCATTGGCCGGGAATCGAACCCGGGCCTCCCGCGTGGCAGGCGAGAATTCTACCACTGAACCACCAATGCGCGCTCTATAACATGTTTTGCCTCCTCCTTCCTCGAATATCGTAAAAAGCTTCTTCACATTGCCTTTTCTTGCTTTTTGTTTTCAATCCCCTGTCCATAACCAGTACTTTTCACCCGTTATTTCCAGAGAAAAAAAACATTTTCAGGAAAGTTTGCAGTGTCTGTATTCATTTTGCCTCTAAAGGATAAAAACCACCAGAAAATCATATTATATAAACATCATTTTTTAAACATACAAGTTTCCAGACCAAGCCACAAAAGGTGTATTTTTCTTTCTTTTTTTTACCCAGAGAAGTCATGGCTGCCCCATCCCTGGAGGTGTCCAAGGCCAGGTTGGATGCAGCTTTGTGCAACTTGATCCACTGGAAGGTGTCCCTGCCCATGGTTGGGGGTGGAACTGGATGGGCTTTGAGGTCCCTTCCAACCCATACCATTCCATGATGCTATGATTCTTCTCTGGAAGGACTTTGCCAGAAGAGGCTACCAGTTAAGGGCTTAGATGCTCACTGGATCTGCTAATACAGGAATCATGATGGTATTGTGTCCGATCACAAAGTCTCCTTGCTTTGCCAGCTGATGTAGAGCTATGGATTCTGACATCCCAGTGCAATGTAACAGCATGTGGTGATGAGACACCAATAGAATGCCATTGCTTGCACTGTGACATAATGAGGCTGTATTTGGATATAAATTATGAACAGTCTTGACATTTAGTTTGTCTTGGACACACTCCCAAGCACGGCCACACATGCACCAAAGAGTTCAAGAAAAAGCAGCATCAAGCGTTTTGCATCAAGAGAACATTAAGACATGTGTATGAGAAAAATAGCCGTGTTTAAGAACACACCTAGACACGAGGCAGGTCCACCACCACCCATCTCCTGAAGGTGGTAAGCAGGAGTTTTCCTCTCCAATGAACAGCAACTTGACACTACAGGGAATGTTCCCATTTCCTGTGTGAACATACAGCAACATCAAAATGGAAACTTTCCCGCAGAGAGCCCCCTCCTCCCAGCCCCGCAGCTATGACCAAACTCATCCCAACTGCCTGGTCAGATCATGCAGAGAGTGAATTTTTCTGCATGCATAAAGCCAAAGCTGATCAAAACTTTCCTTCTCAGTCAATCAGGAAAGAAAGTCAGGACCACAATTTATTCACTGGCCAGCTGGCTACCAGGTGACAGTATTCCCTGGTTCCTCCACTCCAGAGGAACCCCACAGGCCAGTAACTCTGCCATCACAGTTCCCTTTCCCCTTAGGGTTGCAACACCCCCAGGCTTAATTGCAACTTCTTAGTTTCCAGTGGGAGAAAGTAACACACAAAATACTTCAGGCAATAACTATTATTTAGGGTATTAGTTATAACTGCATCAGTCAGTCTTGAGAAACTGTTTTCCCAGGCAAGCACAGGACCAGAGATCCCAAAACCGTTAGCTAAAAATATTCATATTAGTTTCTCCCCCTCCTTTTATCCCCTCACCTTCTGTCATCACTGGTAGCCAAGCTCCTGCAGGGGATGGCTCGCAGGGGATGGACTTGGCAATGTCTGGGCAGAGCCACATAGGACCCAGCAGTGCTCCAGAGGACAGGAGAGCCTTTGGTCTGCTTCTCCTGAGCCAATCAGGGTGATGAATGGAACAGGCAGTGTTTCTTTGGAACGGCTGCTCCTCAGAGAATCATCCGCACATTGCTGGATCATGTCCAGCTTTTTATCTACCAGCACCCTCAAGTCCTTCTCCACAGGGCCGCTCTCAATCACGTCGTCCCCCAGCCTGTATTGAAACACAATTGCCCTGACCCAGGTCTAGAACCTTGCACTTGGCCTTGCTGAACCTCATGAGGTTCATGTGGGCCCACTTCTCCAGCTTGTCCAGATCCCTCTGGATGACATCCTGTCCCTCAGGCGTGTCAATCACACCACTCAGCTTGATATCATCTGCAAACGTGCTGAGGCTGTCTAGATCATTGATGAAAATACTAAACGGCGCTGGTCCCAGTACAGACTCCTGAGGGACACCCACTAAGGACACCACTCGTCACTGATTTCCATTTGGACATCGAGCCTGGAGAAGAGGAGGCTCAGGGGTGACCTCATTGCTCTCTACAATTATCTGAAAGGAGGTTGTAGACAGGTGGGGGTCGGACTCTTCTCCCAGGCAACCAGCAACAGAACAAGAGGGCACGAGCTTAGACTCTGCCAGGGAAGGTTTAGGCTGGATACCAGAACGAGTAATCAGGCATTGGAATGGCCTGCCCAGAGAGGGGGTGGATTCACCATCCCTGGAGGTTTTTAAAATAAGACTGGATGTGGCACTTAGTGCCATTATCTAGTAATCATGATAGTGTTGGATTAAGGGTTGGACTTGATGATCTTGGAGGTCTCTTCCAACCCAGATAATTCTATGATTCTATGATTCTATAAGCGTTAGCCTCTGGATGTGATCATCCAACCAATTCCTTATCCACTGAACAGTCCAACCATGAAACTCGTATCTCTCCAATTTATAGAGAAGGATGTTGGTGGGGGCCATGTCAAAGCCTTTACAAAAGTCCAGACAGATGACATCCCACATTCAAATAACACCTATCTCACACTAAATATTACCAGGGCAGTCCAGTCAAGCCTTCTTACTGACCACAAACCAACAAAGGATGACCACAGACCTTTCAAAATGACTTCTACAAGCCACTTCATTAGGGGCTTCCATGCACTTGTGTCTGTTTCCAGAGTGTGGACAATTTGTCCCATCCCTGGAGAGCTCTGCGCTGAGGGAAGCCTGTACACATCAACTTGATTTTAACAGGACACAGAATAAGCTGGGCATTTAAAAACATCCCCCTCCCCAAAAGGAGACAACTGGAGACGTTGTGGAGCCTTCAGCAAAGCTGGCTGAAACAAAACAAACCAACCAGTCGCAGTAATCGTGTAGATAGGATTTATACTGTAGAACAACTTGTCAGCGTGGGTTAAAGTTTTAAGTCCTAGCAATTTTGACAGTGTCCCTTTGAGCACAGTGAGAGCGCAGGGATGAGCAGGATGGCAAAAGGTCACTTGGTCACACATCTCGGCTGCCGCTTTTAAGTCTCCAGAGCCACTAGGCACGTCCCAATTAATTATTTAAATCTGCAGGGAAAAATACTTCTCAAAAGGTATCATCTTAAATTCTGGAGGAGCTACGGGACAGCTGGCATGGTCACAAATAGCACTGAGAGGGAGCTGAAGCACACTGTCTGCTCCACAGGCTGCGGGCACCGAGGGGAGTCATTCACATCCAGAAATGCTGATGTGGTTCAGGTATCAGCAAAGTGGATTTTCCTTTATCCCTTTGTTTCCAACAGAAAAGCTCTGGATTCCAAAAGGTCACCCAACCCAAACTGACAGTGATGTATGTGGTTATTTAGAATAACTTTTCCCTACACAGCTATTGATTAGGTTGTAGTGATCTGCATAAGGTCCTGATAAACTGGTGGACTCCCTGAAAATGTCTGTCCCAGATCCTGTATAAGTAGTTCGAAATGAAAGCCAGCAGACAAGTGATGCTCCTGAAACAGGCGCTGGAAGAGGAGACTCAAGATCCTGTATTCCTTCATGATGCACTGGGATATTACACTAGGGCTTTCCAAGTGATTGCATGCATCCTTCAACCCATTCTCTAAGGTTTTTCCCTATTCAATCCCATGGGGACACCACCTAGATGGAAAGCAGCCGTGCGTGCTCACCAGGGCTGATTGTGGTCTGTTATTGCTTGAGAGAAGAAAACATCACCGCACAAAGCCCAAAAAGCATTTCCCATTCCATTTTCCACATCAAATCCCTCTCCCTCTAGCACATGTAAAGAGAAAATAAATGTAAAAGACATTTTTTTCCATTTTTCCTGCCACAACAAAAATCTTAAAGCAAGAGAAAAGTGCTACAGTTAAATAGTCCGAGCAGCCTTTCTTTCTCAAAGATCTTGCCTGTCTTTTCTCCCTCTCTACCAATGCAATTCATGTTCTCCATCAGCCCTAGCTCAACTGTTTGCCCCAAAACTATGGATCCTCCATATGGCTTCTTTCCACTGCCAGCCTCTCCAGTAGTGAAGCCAACTCTGCTGCTGCTGCAGAGAGAGACCAATTAATGATTGTGTTTGCTTTACAACAAAATAATGTGACCTGTGACCTTTTCCTCTTAAACCCACAGCTTTTGCATTTGTTCCTGTAACCCAGCCCCAATGCGTTATCTCTGTAGAAGGGCAAACATGAAGACATAATTATGACGGTAACGTGCTGCTTTCCTTTTAATAGCAAATTGAGCTGACTTCTCTTTTCAGAGAATGCTTTTACCTGTTGCAGGGGGAAATGTTTGAACACCAGAAACAAAGCGCTGGTGCTGTTGGTAACCTGAGTATCTGATATGAAGCAACACAGTTGTATTTCCAAGAGATACCTGACACCAGCAGCCAGAGACGGGAAGACTTATAAATGTTTAACCACAGCCATGACTAAGTGTTTTTATTTTCATAGAATCATAGAAACATGGAATGGTTTGGGTTGGAAGGGACCTCAAAGCCCATACAGTTCCAAATCCCTGCCATGGGCAGGGACACCTCCCACTGGATCAGGGTGCTCCAAGCCCCATCCAACCCGACCTTGAACACCTCCAGGGATGGGGCAGTCACAGCTTCTCTGGGTAACCTGGGCCAGGGCCTCACCACCCTCACAAGGAAACATTTCTTCCTAAGATCTCATCTCAATCTCCCCTCTTCCAGCTGGAAACAGTTCCCCCTCATTCTATCCCTGCACTCCCTGATCAAGAGCGCCTCCGCAGCTTTCCTGTAGGTGGGAGGCTGCTCTAAGGTCTCTCCAGAGCCTTCTCTTCTCCAGGCTGAACAATCCCAGCTCTCTCAGCCTGGCCTCATATGGGAGGTTCTTCAGGCCTCGAATCATCTCCATGGCCTCCTCTACACTCACTCCAACAAATCCATGTCTTTCCTGTGTTGAGGACTCCAGAACTGGATGCAGACCTCCAGGTGAGGTCTCATCGGAGTGTAGTAGAGGGGAAGAATCCCTGCTGGTCTCTTTCCCGATGGGAGGACCTACGATGGATCTGCTTGAAAAAGTTTTGGTATAGCAACCCCACCTCTGTTCTGCCTCTTCATTTCAACTCTCCTGCGATCATTGCTCCTCACAAAAACAATTTCTGCAGACAGCTTAGGAGAAACATACTTGGAAACGCAGGAACAGATTTTCTCTTTGTGATAGAGAACTCTGGCACACCGTCAGGAAGCGATGATAATCTTCTTCCCTATCTGTCCTTGCTAATGAAGAGAAACTGCCTCTGGGGTTAAGGACAAAAGGTGAACTCTCCCTGAGCACAATTTACACCTGCTGAGCGCATGATTCAGGCAGTTACAATTCCTGTTTTGGCAGGTGTCCCAGGGACCCAGCTACACGCACGGAGGCTCTGGAGGTAATAGTTTCATCCAGGCATTAAAGAAAAAACAGATTCCAGAGGGATGGGTTTTATGATACCTTAAGGCATCTCATTTTTTTCTACTTAACCTTGTAAAAATCTTTCACTCTTCAAACTTTACCAACCAGTAACTAAGACAAAAACGCAGTTGAAAACTAAGACAAAACCACAGCTGTATTTGAAAAGAAGCCAAATCAAGGGAGGAAAGCATAGCCCATCACTCGTTTGTGAGTAGCTGCACTGTGAACACATGGAGAACTTCTCCTGGGAAAGGTGATTGCTCAGTAAATGTGATCCTCATAGAAGTTCTCACTCATTCCAGGATTTCCCTTTTATGCACAGCACAGCACTCTTGTTCCCTGCCCCCTTTAAGATTTGGTTTGGGAGTGTTCGTGAGAGACAGAAGTGCTAAGTGCAGAACATGTTCACTGGGAAACTAGATGTAGACACTTTTTAACTCATACCGTGCCTTGTTTTGAATTAATCAATAACTATCATAAATTGATAGTGACAATGCAGCCACACCTGGGCAGACAACAGCCCCAAAATGTGGGAGGATAGGGCATTTTCCCAGTTCTAACACATTTGTGATGATGTTTTCAATATTTGTTGCAGATGGATGAAATGGCCACATTTAGTGCCATGTTCACCTCTCTGGGGTAGGTACTCACATCTAGAACTTGTAAGTGATGGATCATGCTGAAACTATTTCCTTTATGAGAGGAAATGGCCTCAAGTTGCACCAGGGCAGATTCAGATTAGACATCAGGAAAAATGTCTTCATCCAAAAGGGTTCTCAGGCACTGGCAGAGGCTGCCCAGGGAGCTGGTGGAGTCACCATCCATGGTGGTGTTTAAAAGACGGGTAGATGAGATGCTCGGGGATCTGGATTAGTAGCAGGCAGGAATGAATGGACTCAATGATCTCAAAGGTCTTCTCCAACCAAGAGATTCTATGATTCTATTCACCACAAATAAAATTTAAATCCTTTTTTTTTTCCTGACCCATTCTTCTTCCTTTCTGACACTGCCTTTCTGACACTCCCTCTACAAAAGAAAAATCCCAAAGCCACACCCTCCAAAAAAATGAATCCACTTCCACAGCTTTTTCCTCCTTTTTCTGCCTTCTTTCTGTTCCACTGAGATATTCCCATGGATTCTAAGCCTGCGTATCCATGGAGTGCACTAATTCCAGCCGCCACTTGAGACCTTATTTCCTTTTAAGAGCACTACCGTGTCTGGGATAAAAACTGCTTTCAGCACTGGTGGCCTCAATACCACTGACTCTGCAAAACTCTGAAACCCAACCTTGCAGTTGCTCCCTGGCTTTAAATGCCACCCAGCCAGCTGATAGCCACACTTTAGTATTGCAGCTTCCAATTTAGCTCCTCTGGTTATATCTGACCCCACAGGGAGGGATTAGGTTCCCGTGGGCTCCTCGAACAGGACCTGTTGCTGACATTTCGCTGGCTGCCGGGAGCTGGGAGTGTGCCTGCAGGATGGTGTGGTTGTGAGATGTGCCCTGTTCTTCACGGCAGCAGCTGGGTTGTTTTTCTGTGCCTGATAGAAAACATGTCTCATGCTGCCCCGGAGCATGTTGACTAACCAGCGGGCACAGAAGAACAGCAATAAAAGCAGTTTCTGGGAGATGGCCAAGGAGTGTGGTTGGACACAGCTGATCCCTGTATGCCTGGAAAGCAGGGAACCACGGATAATACCATGAGCAGTGGCTGCAGGGGTCCACACAGGTGACGCCAATGGGATCAGGCAATGAATACAGGCAGCGTCTGGGCAAAAACAGACTCGTGATGGGTTTATGGGTACAAACAGACACAGGATCAGCTCATGTGTTGGTCCAGCATGGGAAAAGAGATCCCAAACACTTGCAGAACCAGGACTGCAGTGCACTAGAAATGTAAATTCGGATGGAAAAGCACAGTCAAAAGTTCAGCAATCAGTTTTGGAGTGGGACAAAGATACTGGCTATTACTAACATCTGACTGGCTTTCTCACTGCAAAAGCAGCAACAGCCAGGAACCTCTAGATGATTCCCCCAAAAAACACAGCTATGTTTGTCAGTTGAGTCCCTAGGAGCCTGGAGAGTGGGAACCAGGATCAGAAACTACAGAGTGACATTAGAGACCATAACATTTAGCAGCAGATCTTCTACGTCTCCTCACTTGCTGTCACAGGACAGAAAACAGGAAGAAGGACGAGGATACACCAAATTTCTCAAGGTACCACCCAGTCAGCAGCTCACTTGTAAACCTTACACAACAAGTGCCTAGAGAAGTCCACGATTGGAAATCTGCTGTTTTGGAGAAGTGAAGAATTGGAAAGCTTTCTATTCATAGAATTATAGAACTATGCAACAGTTTGGGTCAGAAGGGATCTCAAAGCCCATCTGGTTCCAACACCTTGCCATGGGCAGGGACACCTCCCACTGGATCAGAGTGCTCAAAGATCCATCCAACCTGGCCTTGAACACCTCCAGGGAATGGGGCAGCTACCACTTCTCTGGGCAACCTGGGCCAGGGCCTCCCCACCCTCACAGGAAAATATTTCCTCCTAAGACCTCATCTCAATCTCCCCTCTTTCAGCTGAAAACCCTTCCCTCTCATCTTATCCCTGCACTCCCTGATCAAGAGTCCCTCCCCAGCTTTCCTGCAGACCCTTTAGTACTGGAAGGCTTTTCTAAATTCTCCCCACAGCCTTCTCTTCTCCAGGCTGAACAACCCAAACTCTCTCAACCTGTCCTCGTACAGGAGGTACTCCAGCCCTCAGATCATCTCCATGGCCTCCTCTGGACTCGCTACAACAGATCCATGTCCTTCCTGTGCTGAGGACTCCAGACCTGGATGCAGGGCTCCAGGTGGGGTCTCCCCAGAACAGACCAGAACAGCAGAATCCCCTCCCTCACCCTGCTGATCCCACTCCTTTGGATACAGCCCAGGACAAAGTTGGCTTTCTGGGCTGGCTTGTGTTGAGCTTCTCATCCACGAGCACCCCAAGTCCTTCTCATCAGGGCTGCTCCTCCAGCCTGTAGTTGTGCTTGGGATTTCCCTGATCCAGGTGCTGGATCTTACTGAATTACATGAGGTTTGCGCAGCATGCCCAGGTCCCTCTTGATGCCATCCCTTCCATCGGAATTCCTGGCTGGCTTGGGGGATGTGGGAAGGAGAGCTGGGGTCCACATGTGGGCTGTAGCCCACCAGAGATATCTTTACATGGGAAACAGAAAGTAACAATTGCAAACTGGCTATGGAAAGAGCACATTTCTTGTAAAGATTTGCTAGACACTGGTGTGAAGCCCAAGCTGAAGCCCAAGTATGAGCTTTTCCTTTGAAAAAGTCATTCCCATTAATGGCCTTTGAACCTACCACATCCACTCAGCTTTCCAAATCTGTGTTAGGGACAGATTTCCAGATAGAAATGGATCTCCAGAGAAAACAGGACATCCTGCAATAAGGGCCTGGCTCACTGAACCATTATTACTGTGCTCTCTGCCACGAATGTGCTTTCACATCATTAAACAAAACAACCAAGGTAACACTATAAATGGGACACAAAGGGTGCGTGTGATTTTTAAGGCACGTGCGTGCCTATTCAAATCTTTCATCCAACTCTAGACCAAATAAAACCGATGAATTGCTAACACAAAAATTACTCATATTCTGCTCATTGTTATTCTAGAAAAGCCAGTACTGGGTTTTGTCTTAGCAATCAACCGTTAAAGATCTTGAAATATCGGATTGGGTCGTTCCCAGCTGATCATCAATCACTGCTCATCCCTAAACACTTGTGAGGAACCGTACCTGCAACAGGAGTTCCTACAACAGGAGCTGGGGTGGTTCAGCCTGGAGAAGAGAGGGCTCTGGGGAGACCTTAGAGCAGCCTTCCAGGACTGAAAGGGGTTACAGGAAAGCTGGGGAGGGGCTTTTGATCAGGGTATCCCTTCTCCCCCTGCCGCCCCCTCCCCGCCGGAGGAGGGAACGGGATGCGCCGGCGAAGAGTAGGAAGGCTGGCGGAGCCCTGCGCGAAGGCCGGCGGGAGGAGAGGCGGGGAGAGGCGGGGCGAGCGGGGGAAGGGGGAAGCGAGGCGGGGAGCGAGCTGGGAGCCTTCCCTCTGCCCCTGGAGCCGGGAGAGACACTGGGATCGGCCGGGCTGCGGCGGTGAGTGGGGTGGGAGGGAGAGAGAGTGAGGATGGGAGCGAGTGGAAATTGAGTCGGAGGTGCTGGGAGTGGGAATGGAGCCCAGGGAACGGAGTCCACGGGTGCTGGGATTGGGAACGGAGTCCAGGGGAGCTGAGATTGGGAATGGAGCCCAGGGGTGCTGGGACTGGAGATGGAGCACAGGGAATGGTGCTGAGGGCGAGTGAGAATAAGAGCGGGTGAGCATGGAGCCTGGAGATACTGGGAATGGGAGCGAGTGGGAATGGAGCTCAGGGGTGCTGTGAGTCGGAATGAAGCTCAGGGAATGGAGCTCAGAGGTGCTGTGAGTGAGGATGGAGCACAGGGATTGGAGCTCAGGGGTGCTGGGAGTGGGAATGGAGTGCAGGGAATGGAGCCCAGGAGTGCTAGGAATGAGGATGGAGCACAGGAATTGGAGCATAGGGGTGCTGGGAGTGGGAATGGAGTGCAGGGAATGGAGCCCGGAGGTGCTGGGTGACTGAGGGCCCTGGGGCTGTTTAGTCTGGAGAAGAGGAGGTTGAGGGAAGACCTCATCTCTCTCCTCAGCTCTCTGAAAGGAGGCTGCGATTAAGGCTTGTGCTGGTCTCCTCTTCCAAGTAACAAATGGTAGGGTAAGAGGAAATGGCCTTAAGTTGTACCGGGGAAGGATATTTAGGAAAAAAATCCTTAATGGAAAGGGTTGCCAAGCACTGCAGAGGCTGCCCAGGACAGTGTGGTATCCCTATCACTGAACAGTTTTAAAAGCCATGTGGATGTGGTGCTTAGGGACAGGGTTTAGTGGAGGAGTTGGCAGTGCATGGTTAGGAGTTGAACACAATAATCTTTAAGGTCTTTTCCAACATAAATGTTTCTGTGAGTGTTTTGGTGTGGGGTCTGAATGGAACACATGCTGTGACCTCGGGTCAGCTCTGAAACCACTGTTAGATCCATAGTAAAGCATCACTGCTATCCGTCTTCTGTGGAGCTGACTTTGGCAGAGTGCAGCTGCAGCTCACACTGCTAAGGGCTCCTACCCCCCCGCCACTGTCTTATCCCAGCTTTTGGATGGGAAGAGTGGCCCAAGAATGGAGCAATGCGAGGTCTTTGGCTGCTGTCCCGGTTGTCTGTATGCTGTCACCTGCTCAGGGGCTGAGCTTCCAGAGAGTGCCCTCATGGATGGGGATACAGCCCGGGTGTCCTATGGGTGCCTGGCTGTACATCTGCAGGGGTCTGTGTGTAACGGACAGGGCCTTGCAGAACTCTCTTGCTGGACTTGCTTTTTCAGATCGAGCTGGTCGAATACAGCATCTCCTGTCATTAAAAAAAGCGGGAGTGCTGAGCAGAGGAGAGCTGTAGTGACACAACTTTGGAAAGTGAAACTGATTGCTTTGCATTTACACTGAACATCTGCACGGGACCGTATCTGGGTGAACAAGGAACTCGTACACTCTTTCAGTTCTGATCTCCTCTAACCAATCACTTCCATAAGCGTTTGTAAGCTCATTGCTACAGGAAAAGATGTAAATGCGCGCGTGGAGACCTTGGGTTTGAACCAGCTGGTGCTGTGCTGGTAGCAGAGGCCCACTCGAAGTGCGCTCTTTCCACCCACGGCGGGGAAGCAGGCTCACTCTTCTCCACTCCAAAGTAGTTGCAGTTTTGTTCTCTGCCCGTTCCTTGCCACACTTCCTCGTCTCTCTTGCTTCCGTAAGAGGCCCTCATGTTGGGAGCCATGCATTGTGCAGATGTGAGGAGCTTTCTCCAGTGGTAAAGATATTGGACATGCGGCAGGAGCCCCTCTCTAGGCTTGATGGGTGCAGTCATTCCCAGCTGCGGAGGCAAGGACTGCTTTCGCTGAAAGACTTGGAGCACTGTGGGTGTGTTAATCTGTTACCACTGTTGACTCTTGCATTTGTCTTCTGGTGGCACTCAGGTTGTTTCCAGACTCGTCTGCGTGGTTTTCATGGTCTGTGTTTGTAGCCTGCTCCGTGCTGAGCTCAGTGAGCTATGGCAGCTGTTCTGCAGTGGGGAAGGAAGTTTCCCTGCATGAGAGGTTTGCTCCAGTGTAATTACACCGACACTGGCCTAAAGACTCTGAAGTCCCTGTGTAAGAGATTCTTCTGACCATTGATAATAAGCAAGCTTGGAGATGCCACTGTTGGCAGCGTGGAATATTTTTAATTTAAGTTAATCAGAATTTTTTCTCTTATTTCATAGAATCATGGAATGGTTTAGGTTGGAAAAGACCTCAAAACCCATCCAGTTCCAGCCCCCTGTCATGGGCAGGGTCACCTCCCACTGGATCAGGGTGCTCAAAGCCCCAACCAGCCTGGCCTTGAACACCTCCAGAGAGGGGGCAGCCATGACTTCTCTGGGCAACCTGTGCCAGGACCTCCCCACCCTGACAGGGAAACATTTCTTCCTAGTATCTAAACTAGATCTCCCCTCTTGCGGTTGTTAAGTTCCCTCTTGTTGTATCTCTGCGCTCCCTCATGAAGAGCCCCTCCCCATTTTCTTGTAGCCCTTTTCAGTCCTGGAAGGCTGCTCTAAGTTCTCCCCAGAGCCTTCTCTTCTCCAGGCTGAAAAGCCCCAACTCCTGTTGTTGGAAATCCTGTTGGTAGGTACAGTTCCTCAGAAGTGTTCAGAGAGGAGCACTGACTGATGATGGGAAAGACTCTGTCAGGTATTTCACATTCTTTAACAGTTGATTGCTAAGGCAAAACCAGTACTGGCTCTTCTAGAATACCAATGAGCAGAATATGAATAATTTTTATGTTAGCCATTCACCGGTTTTATTTAGTCTGGAGTTGGATGAAGGCTTTGAATAGGCACGCAGGCACCTGACAAGTCATGCACACACCTTACATCTCATTTATGTGTTACCTTGGTTGTAGATGTATGGACAAATACTTTGTTGTGTTTAATGATGTGTGCACATGTACGCACGGTTCAGTGAGCCAGGCCCTTATTGCAAGATGTCCTATTTTCTCTGGAGATCCATTTCTATCTGGAAATCTGTCCCTAACACAGATTTGGAAAGCTGAGTGGATGTGGTAGACTCAAAGGCCATTAATGGGACTTTTTCTAAGGAAAAGCTCATACTTGGGCTTCAGTTTGGGCTTCACACCAGTATCTAGCAAATCTTTACAAGAAATGTGCTCTTTCCATAGCCAGTTTGCAATTGTTTCTGTTTCTCATGTAAAGACCTCACGGGTTTCAAAACAAAAGCTTGCATTTACAAGTGGCTCTGTTAAGCAACAGCTTCATTTTCTCCATGCTTGTTTGCTGCTGGCAAACAGGGCTTAGGGAATTATTTTTCCTTGTCTAAAATAGAGGGGCCTGTGCTGCACTCGGTTTAGGACAGAGCTTTGGCAGTCCAGTTGTATGAATTAGCTATGTGTTCTATATATTAATATATTAACTTAATAATATATTATTAAGTTAATATATAAATTAATACATAAATATTAGTTAGAGGTTGTGTAAATTCTCAATTATAATCTCCCATATATTGCTTAGCATTCTAGTTGTCCTTTGCTCCTGCTTTTTTCCAGGGAAGGGCTTTATCACAGTGGCCTATCACAAGGGCTGGGCAAAAAGGAAAACTAAAACTCTTCCACAGTGTTGCTTTGGTATTGCTTTTATTGTAGGAACATTCCCTAAATCACTGTCTTGGAGCCAGGTTCCCAAGCACATGTGTGGCTCTGTCCCAGAGGGGTTTCCACAAGCCTGGTGAGCTCGCCCTGTGTTCTGTGGAGCCCATCCTGTTCTTTCTCCAGACCCTGGCTTCAAATCTCTGGCTGTGCCTTTTTTTTTTCTCAGCAAGGTGTTTCTCAAACTAAGGGTTGATTCTGATTTCAAAATGCCATCAGATGCACACCCCTCTGCTGGGATTAGATTTGCATATGCTGTCAGGCCCCAGTCTTTATTCGGGGGTATAAAAGCAGGCTGTTTCCGTGCCACACCTCAGTAATCACCTAATTTGAGGTTATTTTTTGAGCAGGTACCTTTTTGTTTATGCAGATCTGTGTCGGGTCTTGTAACATGCAAACCACCTTGTTTTTTAATCCTTTCTTCTTGTCTGGAGGGGTAAGGGGGGGATTGGAGGGGAGGGATGTTGCTTAGTATTGGGATCAAGCAGAATTGGGAAACTGCCTAATCAAATATCTGTGTTAAATAGGAGGGGAGTGAAGGATATTAGGAAAGAAAAAAGGAAGTGAACAGCTGTAAATTGTGTATGGCTAGAACATTTATTTTTAATTACAGTAATTAGTTTATAATATTTGCAGGTTTATATTGTGTGTGGTGGGGTTTGTGGCTGGTATTAACCCCTGCTAATGTAGAAAGCAGAAATGACTCTTTGAACTATTCAGGCAATGTTGGCATGAGAACAAAAAAGTATGAAAGTCATCTTGCAGGCAGTAATCAGGCCAGAGAGTAGGCTCCCAACCATGGGATGGCAGATTTCGAAGTCGTCTTTCAGTAGGGCAGGAGGGAATCTGAATATTTTATCACAAAACCTGATAAACATATTATGATGTTTTTGTGGTAGGGCTCAAAACGCTCATGACCTCGGTGTGTATTTGTGTTCCTGTTGGTTCCCAGGATCACAGCCATCACTGGAACACAACTGAAACACAGCTGCTTTCCCTCGAAAAAATACTGCTATGTGGGATCCCAAGACACATTTGCGTATTGGACTTTTCCCTCCATTATCTTTAAGATTTTTTTTTTGTGGGAGGGTAGTGAAACAGAAAAAAAAAAGTGGTTGGGTTAAAATATAAAGAGTGGAAAGAGAAGCAAAAAAAGTATATTCATTGTGGGATGCAGCCTAGAACAGCTGGGATATTGTCTGGTGCCAGGTGAGGACATCCTGGTCACCCAGTGCAGACAGTGAATTAAGGAGTTTGAAGCAGTGGGGACCAAGGGAAGGGAAGAGTACGTCTGTTTTTTTGCCTTGTTTTTCCTTTATTTTTTGTGCACAGTAAGTGCTGCAATGACTTTTGGGTGTGACAGCCAGGGTAGAAGAGTAGGAAGGATTTTCCCGCATGTGCTAACCTGCTGCTTTGCCTCCTTTAATACAGGGTAGCCTGCAGGGCTTTCAAGTTTGAAGTTTCTATGCACAGGAACTTTACAATTTGCTCTGTGGTCTGTGGCTTAAAGGGACTTGTAACCCTGTGAGCTGTCTGGGCATTACTAGTTGTGTTTCTGTGCTTGGCTGGTGAGGCAGTTGCGGGTAATTACTTTAATTAAAGTGCTGTAACTTGTGTTGAAGGATCTGAAGCAACCATCTGAGGCTCTGGGAGAGGATCTGGAGGACAGACTCTGCTGTGGTATCAGTCATGTTTTGTACCCACGGGAACTGGACTAGAACACCTCCCATAAAAGGATGAGCTGAGAGAGTTGGGGTTGTTCAGCTTGGAGAAGAAAAGGCTCCAGGGAGACCTTAGAGCAGCCTCCCAGGACTGAAAGGGGCTCCAGGAAAGCTGGGGAGGGGCTCTTCATCAGGGAGTGCAGGGATAGGATGAGGGGGCACAGTTTTCAGCTGAAAGAGGGGAGATTGAGATGAGATCTTAGGGAGAAATGTTTTCCTGTGAGAGTGGAGAGGCCCTGGCCCAGGTTGCCCAGAGAAGTGGTGGCTGCCCCCTCCCTGGAGGTGTTCAAGGCCAGGCTGCATGTGTCTTTAAGCACCCTGATCCAGTGGGAGGTGTCCCTGCCCATGGCAGTGGTTTGGAACTGGCTGGGCTTTGAGGTCCCTTCCAACCTAAAATGTTCCATGATTCTATGACTGTTTTATGAACCATGGCTTGTATTCACGGGAACTCTCTCGGTGTATGGCTTCCTTGTAGATGTGGTTTACAGTTATCACATTCTGAAGTCACGAGTGTGTGAGTCACTGGCCCAGGCTTTTGCAGGCAAGGTAGATAACAAGTGTTGGTTGCCCTTCAGAGCATGCTGCATGTTCTTTCATTCACTGTGGTTGCTGGTTGGGTAACCAGTAGCCTAGGGCAGTCCTGATGCTTCAGACCATATCAGCTAAGGAGAGGTACCTGAGGACTCTTAGGAGTGCTGCGAGGGATCATCTTCCGTTTCACTTGATTTGAGCTTTCATCACTTGCTCCGAAGATGCTCACTTTGGGTGGTGTTGTCTGACATCTCCATAGCTTAGTGTGAACCCCTTCAGTCCTTTGAAAATCAGACAAGCAGAGCTGTAGGAGAGCTGGTAGATGATTGTTTTAGGTGGGTGATAGTAGGATTATTTTCTCATTCCATCCCATTTTTGTTGCTGATTGACCACTGTTCACATTGGCACACACGTAGCACGCCCTCAGCACCAAACAGCTTGAAATTCTGCAGTCGTCCACAGTGAGAGTTGGCGTTGTGGCCTGTCCTGCTCTCCTGTGTGCCATCACCTTTGAAGCAATCCTGCAAGAGGGATCAAAAGCTGTATTAGAGGGAGCTGCGGATGGCAGCTTCAGCTGCTTGGAGAAGCCAGTGCGGTGCAGGATTCTTGGCTCAGCCTGGAGGGGCATCAGTCTGGGGCTCTCATCATCCCAAACTTACCTGAGAAGTTTTGGAGGAATGGGAAGGCTTTGGATTAGACAGCACTACCGTGCCGATGGCAAGTTATGCAAACGATCGTGGGGATGATTGTGAGTGCTCTATTTTTAAGTCTCCCATTGAGTGACTCACTTTATTAGATGTGTTCATTTAAAATGGAATGTGAAGCACCCAGATTCCATGGTAATGGCCTCATAAAGCACACGGATGCACAACATAACAGATTGGATTTGTTCTCTGAATTTAACAGGTTTTGCGTCTCATAGCCCGTGTTTGATGGCAGCACACCGGGCGTCACACACTCCTATTGCGGAGCTCTGTGGTTTGTATCCATCTGTCTCCTCACTTTTGCGAGAGTACTCATCTTTCTTTGATCTCTAGCTTCCAATTTTGCCCTGAATTTTCCATCATTCCTCTTCCGTCATTCCTCTCATTCTTTGCCCCAGCTTTGGCCATGCGCTGCTTGGTTTCAACCTGATACTTTAATAATTAGAAGGTCCTTGGGTACCAAAATGCTACTGACGGCAATGCTCCCTTTTCAGTCACCTGGCACCCTGGAGTGGGAGTGGGTTGCACAACTCAAAATAGGATACAGCCAATGATTTGCAGCTGCCTGGGCTGGGCATCACGGGAAAGGAGACAGGCAAGTCCCTCCTAGGATTTCTATCAGCATAATGAGGGTTGCGAGGTGGTGGATGTTTGTCATATAAGCATCTCCCGAAGACTAGTGTGGAAATCCCTTCTTTAAAAACAGGATGTAAGTGGTGCTTTGTTTGCTTTTTTAAATGTGGGATGAGAGGGCAGCACCAGAGTGCTGGGTTAATTGTGAAAGCGGAGCCCTTGCCTGTGATGCAGGAGGTCCAGGGTCTGTGGGCTTATGAGGTTCACCCCGACCCCACTGAGACTGAGTCACTGGACCTTGGCCTGGACTCAGGAGTGGGAGCTTCCCGTAGAAGTGACTGCCACGTGCTTCTTTGCATCAGTGTGACTGTGGTTGGGAAAGGCATGGCAGGAGGGAGCAGTTCCAACTGTGACGGCAGTTTGTGTTCAACTTTTGGGAACTGAAAGCTTGAACTTGTCCTGATAAATCCTTTGTGTACTTTCCACAGAAGCTAGCTCTTCTTTGGTTTACCCTTTCTGTTTCCTCTAAAGTTTGAAACCTATTTCTTCTTATCAGAATTCCGTTAGTAGCTAGAAGTTTGTGCTAATGTCCCTGGGAATCTGTATGGATGTCCAGGCTGGGAAGTGTTCCATGTGAGTTATTTAACTCTTGAGATAGATCATGCCAGACACCATATCCACTCCTCATGCCTGCTTCTGTGCTTGTCCTGGGCTCCTTGCTCCTGTTGGAGCCTGTCAGGGACATCCACCCACCCTGAAATAAAGGGCATGAGTCCAAAGGGTGCCATTTATGACCCGTATCGAAACTAAGGATAAGGCTTAACACCCAGGTTTACAGTGTCAGATGGCACTTAGAGCATTCAAGCACTGTCTGAGCCATTTGTAAAGGTGACTCTAAAGTATTTGTGTTGTGGAAAGATGACGGATTTCTGACTGCAGCACTTCTCATGCTGTCTGCTATTAGAATTTTTATTAAAATCAAATTCAGTTTCCATCCCAAGCTGTTGATTTCAGCTTGGAAAAAAGTATAGTTTTATTACCTACATGCAAAAGATGAGGGGTTTGTAAGTGTGGACTCTTCTCTGTGTAGGCAGCACTCTGTACAGCCTTTGCTGGAACCACATGAACTGCATCCTTTCCCCTTTCATCTCCTCTTCTCTGGTTTATCGTGCTCGGTGCTGACTGCAGCCCCTTAGCACCAGTTCTGGGACAGAGCTTGAGGGAAAAACCCACATGTATGTGTTTAGAGAGCTTCTTTTGTCCCTTTGGCTGTGTGTACCTGGTGTTTATGCTGTCCTCTTGCCTAGAGGAGAGCTGCTTGTGTGCTGTTTCCTACATGCCATGCAGTTCCATTTGGAAAGAAAAGGGAGACCTTAGAGCAGCCTTCCAGGGCTTAAATAGGGCTACAGGAAAGCTGGAGAGGGGCTCTGGATCAGGGAGTGCAGGGATAAGACGAGGCGGAACATTTTTCAGCTGAAAGAGGGGAGACTGAGATGAGATCTTAGGAAGAAATATTTTCCTATGACGGTCATGAGGCACTGGCACAGGTTGCCCAGAGAAGTTGTGGCTGCCCCATCCCTGGAGGTGTTCAAGGCCAGGTTAGATGGGGCTTTAAGCACCCTGATCCAATGGGAAATGTCCCTGCCTATGGCAGGGGGTTGGAACTGGATGGGCTTTGAGGTCCTTTCTAACCCAAACCACTGTTTTGCTAAGCCGGAGTGTTTGGGCAGGGAGAAGATGCTCTGTGTCCTCATAGAGCCCCACTGCAGAAGGATCTGGGGCAGAGCCTTGTCGTGGCACACAGGAGCCTGGCACACATGTATCCTGTCTCTGCCAGCTGTTTGGCTGGGACTCTGCCTGCTCCCAGTACCTGCTAATGCCCTGTGCTTGGTTCAGCCTAATCCCACCCATTCACTCATCCCTTGCCAACACGGGCTCAGGGGTTTGTGGTGTGAAATTGAGATGTTCTGGGTGTGTAGGTCTGAATGCCCATCTCGCTTTGCGTTGGAGTGGCTTATGTTAAGCTGCATTTTCCTTTCTGTCCCTGAATAAGCTTCTCTTACTGATGGTGAGCAAGATTTATGTGGCAATTTGAGCAGCTGGTCTCCTGGGAGTATTCGTTTCTCTGGAGAACTGTACGTGATCTGGCTATCAGCTCTGAGCAGAACTAATGACACTCGTACCTGCCTTCAGGAAGCAGAGGGCAACTCCTTGGAGGCCAGAAATCTTTCCTGTAGGGAAGGTATGGAGCCTGGGGGCCAGGAACCCCAAAGCTTGCTGGTTTATATTCTCTTGCACAATGAAAATGGTAAAACCATTTTGTGTGGGATATCTGATGTCACTTCATTGTGGTTCAGAGAGCTGTATCCACAGAGAGGTTGGTGTGATGTCCCACTGCAGGAGCAATCCTGACCCCTATTCCCTGTTCTTCTTGCTTGCTATGGAAGTGCCCAGAGGTGGCCCTTGGTGTCAGCTTGGTTGCCATGAATTGGTCATATTAGCAGAAGGAGGAGGCCGTGGTACAGTTGGATCAAGTCATGACAGCAAATGGGCATTGTTTTCCAAGAATATTGAAGTGGGACAGCAGAGGCAATTGCCACTTGGCTGTTCCGTCTGATCCTCCTTCGAGACTGTTGCCTTTGCTGCTTTTAAAGGAGCTTCTGTGCTGCTGCAGTAAAATGACATGTGGGTGCTCGTCAGCAGTGGCTGAACATGAGCCAGCACTGGCCGAGAAGGCCAACCGCATCCTGGCTTGGATCAGCCACGGTATGGCCAGCAGGAGTAGAGACGGGATCATCCTCCTGCACTCAGAACTGATGAAGCCACACCTTGAATCCTGGGTTCAGTTTTGGGCCCTTCCCTACCAGAAGTACATTGAGGGGCTCTAGGCCCTTAGTGTTTGCATGTTTTTTAAGAAAAATGAGCAATTATGCTGGCTGGAAGAACTAAGAGGAGAAAAAAGAAGAAATGTGTACAGAGAGATGGTAACACGGTATTTCATGTCTCATGGTGTTTATAAGGGCAAAGAAATAGCTCCTCAGTTGTAAGCAGCTTGTCAAGGAAGCCGTACACTACTGAAAGGGAAGCAGCCCGAACCAGGCTTCATGAGGCTATCGGAGCCTCCCCGTGCCTGGCCCCAGGATGAGGAGCCACCATCGCTCCCCGCTCCTGGCCCACAGCCACTCCCACCACATTGTGAGTCTGCTGGTGTTCGCTGTTGTCTTGGGGCTGCACACATTGCCTGCTCCTACTTTAAGCCTTAACGGTGCTAAATCTCTGGTATGCCAAGTGAATGTGGGGCTTGGACAAAGCCCGGAGGGCTTGGAGCGCTGGCAGGACTCCTCCAAACTTGATGTATGTTGTTTCTAACGCGATGCGAGCTGTCATGGTCCCAGGAAGATGAATTATGTTGTGCCTGCTTAAGATTCAGGTCAGTCCCATGCAAATTTTTCATTCAGGGTCCAAACACTGGGTCTTTTAAGAATCTGCCTGACCCACATAGGGCTGGTTTGAAACCCTCTGTGACTGGATGATAAAGTTCAAGCTGTTGTGTCCCCTGTCCTTGCCATTGCTCCTCTCTGAAGGACCTGCTTCCCGACTTTCAGTGCATCGCTTCTCCACCATTCCTGGGTAGGACAGGTTTTGCTGGTGTGAATACAGGGGTGGTAATTCCTGGCTGGAGAGCAGGATGGAGTCCCGTTAGGTGAAATAGGTTGATGGGACAGAAGGGCAGCTAAAGGTGATCTGTCAAGTTGTGATAAGGCTTTGGTTGCCATCTGGTCGGTGACCTGATATTCTTGGACTGCTTTTGCCACAGCGTTGTAAGCATTCATCACACGTGCCAGTGCTTAGACTGTGAATGGTGTGTGTGTGTGTGCATCTACTTGTCTATCTAAACAGTCTCTTGTTCAGCTTTCTCAGCGAATACCGGAGCGCTCTGCCTTGCCTCTGTCTAGACTTTGTTTAGCAATTTAACACTGCAATGAAAATTGCTAATTAATACATCGCCACCCCAAGTTTCAGCTTGTCACAATACTGTCGCTACTTTCTACAAGTGGTCTATTCGGTGCAGCCTGGATTCTAACGTGGTAAAACTGCCTATTAATGGTTTATCTCCTTTTCTTGCAGTGAAGAATGGCATTTCAGAAGGCGGTGAAAGGAACTGCTCTCATTGGAGGAGGTGCCATAGCAACAGTTTTTGGCCTCTCTCAATTTTCTCAGTATAGAAACAAACACGTAAGTATTAATTACGATTTCTGATAAAATATGAAACTTAAAATCTGTTTGAGCGTATGTTAGGCTCATATGAATAGTTTTGTTTGGAAAGGAATGCCAAGAGCCTCTCAGCTTGATTCAGTAGGTGCTAATCTGGAGGATGGCATTAAACGAGGTTTCGCTGTTGTAGGTCTTTAACCAGTGGGTAAGTGTGATTCTTGTAAAGCGTTTTTCGTGTTTAAAAATGACCTTTGTGTGCTACCAGCGACTTTCCTCAGTTGCAGGAGGGGTGCAAAGTACTGAGTGAAGTGTAAGCAGCCTGTAGAGTTTGTGCAGTGCTTTCAGATTTAGAAGCTTGAGGTGAAACCACTTGCACTACGTTTGAAAATCTCCACTTCAGAACAGCCGTGGTGCCAGCTCTCGGTCAGTTCCAAAGGCTGGAAGCTGTTGGAGGGTCGGATCGATGCCAAAGACGTCACTGGCGAGGCTCCTGTTGTTTCTGGTGGGCACTGGCGTCTATCTGGGTGGGCAGAACCTCAACAGCACTGAGCTCGAGGCTCAGTTCCATGCTACCTTTTGGGCAATGAAGGCATGTGGACAGAATCAATTCCTGGAGCAGAGAAGGATGATGTAGGAGACTAAAAGTGGAGGATGGTAGCACAAAGAGGTGTGGTAGATACTGTGGATTGATTCTTGTTGTGGTAGCAAATAGATTTCATTGGCAAAGCTGCTCCTCCACGTACCATTGGAGTCACCGTGCTCTTTGACTCACTTCTCTATGCAGGGGCCAAGGAGAGATCAGGAAATGGAACATGAATTAATTGTGGACTGGTTTTAGGCGGAGCTGGTGGGGATCAACAACTCCGCTTTGTCTTAAAGCAAATCAATGCCCATTATTTAAAGTACAGCAAAACTGCAGTAAGAGTTTTATCAAATAGCCACATCTGGGCTTAGTAGATGTGGATAAGGGACCAGATCTTCTGATCTCATGTTAAACGTGGGCTGTGAGGTTTGCATCTTGCACTTGGCCAAAAATAATTGCAGTCAGCTTTCCATAAAATGGTTGGATTGGGTGTAGTTGGAGCTGGAGCCTGATTTCCTTTAGTCTGGGTTTGGAAAAAGCTTGAGCCCAATGAACTACCTCCTCCTTCCTTGGATATCATGTCAGTTTGAGCAGCTCAGTGAGCTGGTGCTCATTTCTAACCACAGAAATGTAATCAGTTAGCTCTTGATCTCCATCTTACTCGGTGAACTGCCTTAGTTACCACACATTTACTGCCAGTTGCTGTTCAAAGTGGGAAAGCTGAGAACAGGAGAAGTGGATTTTCACGGTCCAGTTGAAGGTAAAACAGCAGGAGATGGGAGACAGCTCACTCAACTCCACAAAGGTGTGCATTATGTCTGAGTAAATGAGGGTCAAAATAGAGTCCTAGAATGGTTTGGGTTGGAAGGGATCTCAAAACCTATCCAGTTCCACCCGCTGCCATGGGCAGGGACACCTCCCACTGGATCAGGGTACTCAAAGACACATCCAGTCTGGCCTTCAACACCTCCAGGGAGGGGGCAGCCACCACTTCTCTGGGCAACCTCAATCTCCCCTCTTTCAGCTCAAACCCGTTCCTCCTCATCCTATCCCTGCACTCCCTGATCCAGAGCCGCTCCCCAGCTTTCCTGTAGGAATTTTCTGGCTGTTTCTATGGGGAGGAGGTATTGGTAAAGTAAATGGGATGAGTCATTCCTGGGGAACCTGGCTAGAAAGCGGATAAGCCAGGATTCTTATGGCTTCAGAAAAAATGTTACAGAAAATAAAACGTAGCATTTAAAGAGAGCTTCCCATCGGACTGCTTGCCTTGCACCTACCTGATAATGCTGTTTCTGACTCTCTCCGGAGTCTTTATCGTGGGATTTTACAATTCAGCTTAATTACTGTTGGAAATGGCAGCTTCAAATTTTAGTAGTGTTAAATAAGAGGAGGAAATGGAAGGGAAAACTGATCTGGATAGCTCACTTGTTGTATGTGCTGTATTGCAGAATTCAGGGAATTCCCATTTTTCTGGGAACAGATGGCCATTGGAAAGTTGTTACGAAATTCCAGAGGCAGATTTAATATCAGAGCTTTGCAGAAGGTAATCGTGGTGGCAATATGAAATAACCACTTGCCCCCAATTCTGAACCCATCGGGCTGGATCCGTCTGCAAAGGATCTGAAACTTCTCAGCATACATGTAACAAATGGATCTGTCAGGTGACCAGCGTGTGGTTTGCATCTTGTGCTAACTTGTGTGTTTCCCATACAATATCCCTTAAAGCTGCTGCCTTAAACACCTCGTACCAGGCAGCAGGTAGGAGTGGAACATTCTGTTTGGGACATTCTGTTTGGTGTGGTGACATATCCCAGCTGTGGGCATGGCCCCCAGCCCAAGTGTCTTCTCTTTGGTAGTGCCTGCCAATTACATATCAGCGAGGGCTAAACTCCTGTCTCCCTGTGCCAGGGAAAGTTGTTATGCCATGGTGGGCATTAATTGGCTGCGTGTTGTGGGAAAGCTACTGTTATTTCAAAAACAGATGAGGTCTCCCCTCAGCCTCCTCTTTCTCCAGACTAAACAGCCCCAGGTCCCTCAGCTGCTCCCAGAACCCCTGGGCTCCAGACCCTTCCCCAGCTCCGTTCCCCTTCTCCAGATGTGCTCCAGCACCTCAAGGCCTTTCTTGGAGTGAGGGGCCCAAAACTCAACTCAGGATTTGAGATGTGGCCTCACCAGCACTTGAGTCCAGGGGGATGGACGCTTCACTGCTCCTGCTGGCCACACCATTACTGATCCAAGCCAGGATGCTGCTGGCTGCCTTGGTGTATGTACCTTATTGGTCAGTAGGAAGTGCTCATCAAGGTGAATCCAAAGGAATAGGATAACAGGATGATGCATCAGGGCCTGCTTTCGGGGTTTTTAATTACTCCCTTTTTTTAAATTTAATGGATATGGATGATGAATTTGACTCTGCAAACCGACCTGGAGATTTACATTAGCAAATTAACTGGAACGCTGGCGTATGGATTACTGGATCATTTTATAACTTCATGATTGAATTCAAACTGCCAAACTGAATTTCTTCGTGCTACAAGTGTAATCAAACCCATTCAAGGAACTCTTGCCTGAGAAATTGTAGATATAAACAGCAATTGCTTATTTCAGTAAACACACTTGTTCACTGCCAAACTAATCATGTTATTGCAGATGGAATCCCTGTATGCAGCCTTTCTGCACTCTCGCATTTAATTGACAGCAAGATGAATCATATCTACATCAGCTCCTCCTGCGCTCATCGCTGTGCCGGCTTTGCAGTGCCGGGCTCCCTGCTCTTGCTGTGCCTCTTCTGCCTGGGACTCCGGGCGATGCTTTGCTGTGAGCCATTGGTAGTAAACAATGGACTTAAACACAAAACAAGAAATACTGTCAAAACCATTTTATGCTGCTTCTGGAAACTTGAATTTTGTTTTTCTTGTTTTCCCTTATTTTCCTGACGTTAAGTTGTACCTTTTGAAGCCATGTCTGGAAACAGAACTGATCTGGAGATCACTTTTGTAAAGCTTAAGGAAGTTGAGCACACATAGGTGAGCATCATTGACCAAAACATGTGCCCGACTGAGCCAGGCATGCTATCAGTCCTCACCATTTCCTTCTTGTCACTGTTGCCTCCAAGTCACAGGGTAATACTTAGAGAAGCTGGGAAACTGGCATCAGCCTCTCAAGAGTTGAGAGCTTTACCACATGTCTGTTTATTAGATTCCTTCCCGAGCATGCTGTAACATCCAACGTAGCAGAAGGCCATTCCTAGAATTCATTACTGTAGGGAGCAACACTTGAGTACAGCATTGTATTGAAGTAGGCAAGATGCAGTAAATGTGTGCTGGCTCTTGATGGCTTTAGCACTGTTTGCTGCTCCATAATGCTTTAATACAATATTATTATTATATATAGGTAAAGTGACTGCGATTATTTCTGGTTATAGAAAATGCTGTGATTCGTTTGTGTTTATGTGCACCTGTGTGTGTGTTCACAATCCATACAGACTCTCATGCTGTGTTTTTGATCTCTGCAGGGAACCTTTGTGCATGTTCAAGCAGCAGAAGCCATAGCTGTTCCCATCAAGAACGATTTCCCAACAAGGGAAGAACAGATCTCGGCACTGCAAACCACGAGTGAATTTGATGTCCTGATTATAGGTGGGGGAGCAACAGGATGTGGCTGTGCGTTGGATGCTGTCACGAGAGGTAAGGCTTGAACGTTTGTATCTTATTCTTGGATTACCTGACATAATAAATCTATCAGATTGGCTTTTCCAAGGTACCTGAAGGTAGAGGTGAGCTCTGAATGCCTGGTTGTAGGACTTCTGTTCTCAGCAACTGAAATGAACTTGAAGAAAATACATTGCTGCATTTTGTTGTTTCAGCAGAGTCTTTATTGCCCGAGTGCTTTCACTCAGTTGTCTGATGGAAACCTACGTACAGCAGAGCTGTTCCTGTTTCCCTCTTTCTGGGGATGAGCTATGGAACTGGTTTAAGAAGTTGCTAGAAGCAGCAGAGTTGATGACATGTAGCTTTAACGTAGGGAAAGCTCAAGGTAAAATGAATTTCAGCCAATGCATTTTACCTGATGTCTGCAGGAGGATGAGGAGGTGCATGAAAACAGTTGGTGATTCTTGCCCAGTAGCATGTGCAGTTGGTCAAACAAGTCATAGAATCATAGAAACATGGAATGGTTCAGGTCAGAAGGGACCTTAAAGCTCATCCAGTTCCAACCCTCCTGCCATAGGCAGGGACACCTCCCACTGGATCAGGTTGCTCAAACCGTGTGGAAAAACTCTGTTCAGGGGGTAAAAAAGCAGGACACTGCTGCCCTCTCTGTCTGTGCCACCCACCCCACACAGCAACTTCAAAATTGCACTGTAGGTTCTCATCAAATGTGGCTGTTCTCGAAGGGTTTAAAGTAATTTTACAAGTTTAATGATACAGAGATGAGAGCACTGTTTCCACAAGAGAGGCTGTAGCATCAACTCCCATTCTATTAAAATGCTGTATTCCCCCACAATATCATATTTTTGTCCAAAAAAGCTGTGTAAAAGCTTTATGAGAAAAGCTGTCTTGGAATGTGTTCTCTTAGTTGTTAATTGCAGTACAGTTGGCCAATGAGGGGAAGACCCAAGCTTACTCAGTTTCTGTGTTTTCAGGCCTTGTTTCTAGGTTTGGAAGTAAAACAGAAAAAAGTAGAGTGCGAAACACAGTAGATGGCTACAAAGTTCTTCAGGTTCTTTAGCCTGTAGATACACCTCTGAAGGGTGTATCTACAAGGGCAAAACCTTGACTCCAGGAGTGTTTTTTAGCTTGATTTGGAAAATGCTTGTCCAGAAGATTTTTCAAATCATGATGATGGTAAGGTCTGCACTGTTGGTGGAGACACACGAACTCAGACCTGGTCATTAGTATTTTTCATGTATTATTGAAGATAACAGGATCTTTTCATTTCTGCCTCTGCTCTGTTGTGGTAGGAAATGCAGTTGTAAAGCAAACAGAGATTATTAGAGGTGATTTGTGTTTGTCCTTCCCCAGATATTCCAATTCTATCAGTAGGTTTCTGAAGTGTGAAATATTCCTCGGCGTTTGGTTAATGAATTGTGTATTGTTGCCGTTCATTCACAGAACTTGCTCTTTTATTATGCTTGCTTCGCTTAACAACAAATTTTGCTTTTCATATGTTTGATACATCTTCACCAAATTATTTCTGATTGTATCCATTAATCTTCAGTCACATCTGACAAAAATAAATTACTCTGATCTTTGAAAGTTACCAGTAATATTTAGATTTTTTTTTAAGGACATAAAAGTTTTGGGAGACCAGTAGATGTTAAAAGTGTGTTTTAACCAACCAATAACGTAGAGAATCACAGAATTGTGGAGTAGGAAAAGCTCTCTAAGCTCATCTGGTCCAGCCATCAGCCGAATACCACCATGCCTACTAAACCATGTCCCCAAATGCCACATAAACTCTTTTCAAGTGAACGTTTTTCTGAAATACTTGGTTATACCTCCTAACTACTGTTACGTGCATCATGTTCTCCAGCCAACCCTCCCTGAGCAATGACCCTGCCTGGTGCTGGCTCTCCACTGGCTTTAGAAACTTCATAAGCTAATTAAGATGACCCTCGTCTGTCTGTTTGCTGTTCAAACTGTCAATGCGACAGGTTTGGAGCACTCTGCTCCAAAGAGTTAAAAGCATTCATTGAAATACACTGTTCCTGCCACAGATGCAAGCTCTGATTTGCTGGAGGGAGCGTGGCCCCTGTAATGTGCTGTAATGCCTTTCCATTGTGAAATTCCCTGGGTTTAATGTACTTCTGTTTAAGTTCTGTTTTGACTTTTCCCGTGGGATGGAGGCTAAAATTTTTCATTGCGATATAGACAGTGTGCTACACTTTGAATACAAATTTATCCATGTACAGAGTAATTCTCCTTGCAATTGTCTTTACCCTAGAGAAGTGTCTTTAATGAATTACATACAAATTGTGTCATTTAAGAAGTTAATTTGGTTTTCTGGTAACATAGGACTGAAAACAGCTCTTCTAGAAAGAGATGATTTCTCATCGGGGACCAGCAGTCGGAGCACTAAATTGATCCACGGCGGAGTGCGGTATCTTCAGAAGGCCATCATGAAGTTGGATCTTGAGCAGGTAATTGTTTATGCTAGTTGTTAAGCAAAAATTGCTGGTAGACACTTCCCCATCCCAATTAAATCCAAGACTCCTTTTTGTTTTTTCAATACGTGGCTGTTGCATTCCACAACCACTGCACGTAGGAAGTGTCTTCTCCAGGTGAGCTTTCCAAATGAGGGAAACTGGTGCCATTGCCTTTCGCTAATCTGGTGGCCAGATCTTGCACTGTGTGTGTTGTGGGGAAGGCAGAGAGAGTCAGGGCAGACTTCAGAATAAAAAGTAATTCCAACCTGTTGTGATTGGACTTTAGGGGAGTGTGGCGTTGTCCTATTTATTCTGGAATGGGGAAATAAAATATGGTACATGAGTGATTGTATTGTGGATGTTTTGATATATTCTTGTGGTGGTGGAAGTGTGATGGTCTTCTTTTGGGAAACTGGTTTGTCTCCTCAGTGAAACCTCTTTAACTTGAAGTACAATTTAATGGCTGTAACACTGCTGTGGAAAAGAAGACTTCTGAGGCTAATATATATAAACCATGCAGTTATCCAGCTGTACAAATCAACCTTTGCTTTGAATCTTAGAATGCTAGGTTGGAAGGGACCTCAGGGATCATCTGGTCCAACATTTTTAGGTGGTCTGTAGTTTAAATGGGATGGCCCAGTGCCCTGTCGAGCTGAGACTTAAAAGTGTCCAGTGGAGAGGAATCCACCACTTCCCTGAGGAGATGATTTCAATGTTTCAGTGTTCTCATGGGGAAAGATTTTCTTCTGGAATCCAATCAGAATCTCTCCAGAAGCAACTTATGCCCATTACCCTTTGTCTTTTCTATGTGACTGTTCATAAAAAGGGAGTCTCAATCCTCTTGGTAGACACCCTTTCTGTGCTGGTGCATGATAATGAAGTCTACCCTAAGCCTTCTCCTCTCAAGGCTGAACAAACCCAGTTCTCTCAGCCTTGCTTCATGTAGTAGGTTTCCCAGTCCTCTGATCATCTGCTTTGGCCAGAGAGCAGCTTCCTGTTGATTCACACTGATTGATTTAGGGAAGAACATTTGGGCATTTGCAGCTCAGAGTGAGTATGGGATTAAATTGTGGGAAGCTGTACCATGGGATGGGTTCTAACACTCCTGCAGTGCCTCCTGCCCATTGTTAGGGGTAGCACAGCCAATTGCGCCTTAAGTTCAAATGGAAGTTATTCAACTGACCTGCCAAGCCACCAAAACAAAACTGGTGAAACTTAGAATCATACAATCATGGAATCATTGAGGTTGGAAAAGACCTCTTTGCTCATCCAGTCCATCTGTGAGCCCAACACCGCCGTTCCTGCTAAACCATGACCTGAAGTGACACAGCCACACGCTTTCTGAATCCCTCCAGGGATGGAGACTCCACCACTGCCCTGGGCAGCCTCTGCCAGGGCTTCACCCCTCTTTCAGTGAAGAAATATTTCCCAATGTCCCATCTAAACCTCTCCTGGCGCAACTTGAGGCCATTTCCTCTCATCCTATCACTTGTTACTTGGGAGAAGAGACCAACACCCATCTCACCACAACCTCCAACTTAACCTTCTCGGGAATTTTTTAGCAAATCTCAGTGTGCTTTTGAAAGAACAGTAAGAATTCTGCAAGGTGTTTGCTTTGATAACAGTTTATTCAGTGTTGCACGTGGAGACACAATTGCATAACGCAGGATTCACGTGTACCTTTCTTTTTTCAGTACAAGATGGTTAAAGAAGCACTTGAGGAGCGTGCAAACCTGCTTGAAATTGCTCCGCACCTCTCAGCTCCCTTGCCAATAATGCTGCCAGTTTACAAGTAAGTTCTGCTACAGTCTCTCCTTTACTCCTGCTTTTGGCAAGCAAGCTCTTTCCCTAGAGAAATCTCCAGGTACCTGTCTCCAGGCTTGCCTTTAAATCTGTATGAGCTTTGTCCTCTAGGAGGTGAGATGTTACGGTATTGTAGAAGCATGGAGTTCTCTTATGGCCCCCCACCAGCTCTCCCTGCTGCCTGGGAGCGTGCTATGGGCTTCAACCGCTCCCTGCATTTCTACCATCCCAGCATGGGGAGGAGTGGAGTCCAGCTGGAATGAACTCTCATTCCCAGGATGATATTTGCTGATTTTCCCAGACCACCCTTGTCTTGACATCCAGGCCAAGAGCCAGCTGTGTTCACTTGGTCCTGTTTGTGCAGGAAGCCTTGATCAGGACAGGCGTTTGAAGAACCCTTTCAGCTTGCACATACAGCCTGGTTCTTCCCTCAACGTGTAGCTTTAATATCTCACCTTATACTAAAGGACAAAAAGCCACTTTGTGATCCTGATTCTAGAATGAATAAAGCCTTGAATCTCTTGACTCACTGCAGTGAGCGGGTCAGTTGAAAATCGCAACAACCAATAGAGAAACTCTTGTATATTTATGTTTTATTGTTGTAACCACGAGTCTTGTGTGATGATATAAAGTGAAACTGGTGTAATACAGCACACCGTGTTACCTAACATGTTTTCTGTATTACAATAACAGTTTGTGCCTGCACTTTTAAATGGGTTTTGTTCCACTTGGGTATTCTTTTGTTCCTGCAGGTGGTGGCAGTTGCCGTACTACTGGTTGGGAATAAAACTCTATGACCTCGTGGCAGGAAGTCAATGTCTGAAAAGCAGTTATGTTCTGAGCAAGTCCAGAGCCTTGGAGCACTTTCCAATGCTGCGCAAGGATGAGCTTGTGGGAGCTATTGTCTACTATGATGGTACGGTACCTTTCTATGCTTTCATTGGTGCCTCGTGCTGTGTTTTGAGGGGGGAGGAACACAAGGATGCAGCTGTAGATCCTCTTCAGTGACTGCCTGAAGGGAAGAACAATAACTTGGAGGATTCAGCTTGCATCTTGAGCATTAATATGGTAGATAATTTATGTTTTTCACAACAGTAAAACAAGTTTTTTTACTGTTTACTGGATGTAGGAGAGAATGTATTAGTTTTCCTGGCTAGTAGGTATAGGGATATATGTATTTCCATCCAGAGGGACCTGGGCAGACTTGGGAAATAGACCTGTGTGAACTTCATGAAGTTCAACAAAGCCAAGTGCAAGGTCCTGCACCTAGGTCAGGGCAGCCCCCAGTATCAATACAGGCTGGGGGATGAAGAGAGCAGCTCTGGGGAGAGGGATGTTGCAGGGGCTGGTGGATGAAATGAGCACCTCCAGGGATGTGGAATGCTCAAGGCCAGGTTGGATGGGGCTTTGAGCACCCTGATCCAGTGAAATGTATCCCTGCCCATGGCAAGGGGTTGGAACTGAATGGGCTTTAAAGTCCCTTCCAATCCAAACCGTTCCATGATTCGTATACCAGTATCTTAAGCTTTACCCAAGCTGCTCTATCTCAGTACTTTCTAATGTCATGCAAGTTACGTCTCCAAACTGTCAGAACCTCAGTTATTTAAAAAATACTGAATTTCTACAACTTGTGAATGCGGGGGAGTTCCCTGCTTGAAGTCGCAGTGCCAGGGTGTACTGTCGTATTCCTTCCTGGATGCACTTGGTTGTGTTGGCATGTCTAGAAGATGGAATGGTTTTTCTTTGCATCAGGCTTCTACGCTGTTTCATGATGTGTTTTTAGTGAGACTGACATTCCCATGTCTCCAGTACTCTGTCACTTCCCTTCCAAGACAGGAAGCTTTGGTAACATTTCCTTGGTGAAGGGACCTGCTGGGTGGTATCAGAACATTAAATGTGTTCAGGATGGAGCAAAAAGCCCCAGGTTCGTTGCAGGCTGGAAGGAGCCCTCCAACGGCTGATTCAGACACTGATTTACTTCAGCAGTGGTGCAGTTCTGGTTAGTTCTTACCTGAAGATGTAGTTTCCTGCCTGTTGGCAGCCAGAAAGTTCTTCACACGGAGTTGCTTATGAAGGAAGTTCTTTTCCCTCTTCAGAACTGTGTTTACACTGTTCACCAGCTTATCTGTACAAGCTTTTTTACAGGAAAGGAGCAGGACTTTTGAAACACACTGGGTTCATAAAATATTTCTGAGGTTTTTGGCAACAGCATGTGTTGGTAACAGTGAGTTGCCTCACACGGCCTCAGCAGGAATAACACCCCCCAAATATTATGTATTTGTGTGGAATTATACGTGTGTAGGGTCTTGTTTGGAAGTAGGGTGAAGTCCTTCCTTTATCTCTGATGGAGATGACATGTTCACTACTGGTTTTTTAAGTTCTAGAGGGAAATATGAGATTATTTAGAAAAAAAGTTTGTTATGGATTATGTGGTTTTTTGAACACTGTAATGTGAGCTGCTGTAAATAGCAGACATAGAAGTAATTCAGATATATTTTTTCATCATCGTAAGCTAGCCCTCAGCCTGTTTTAAGGGGCCCCAGGAGCACACAGGAAGAACAAAGTGGTTCTCTTCACTGTAATTACATTCCTCATAAGAGCTCTGTAACCTGAAATCTATTTATAAAATCTGTTGAAGTTTGTTCTGAAGAAATAGAGAGTTTGGATGCACCTTGCACCTATTTAGTACCCCAGCATTTAAATCTGCACATTTAGGGTAACCCTAAAAGTAGCCCTTAGGTTTCTTGGTCAAATAGTTGTTTTAAACAGCGTTGCAACACATAAAAATTCAGTGGTCTTTTAGTGGAGAACATCAATGCAGCAATACAGAACCCTGAGTGATGGAACAACGTCTCCGATGGGTTTTGTGCCTTCTAAAGCAATGGGAAATAAACCCACCCTCTGCATGCTGAAACAAAGAAAAAAAGGAAATGTGCAGAATATTGTGGAGCAGTTGAGTGGAGGAAGAGGGCTGAGTAGTCGCTCTGTTTAGCCATACTGGTTTCATAAAATCAGAGGACTGGCAGGGACTGAATGATTCCCCTTCAGAGGAAGAGCTGCAACGCCAGCAGAACTCTGCAACAGATTTGATGAGAGATGTCAAAAACTGATTTGGAGTTTTGCTGCCAGTGAAACTACTTGTTCATGCTTGTGTATCTGCCCTTGCTTTTCTTTGCTTACAAGACTACAGCTTAGCTATCCAATTTTATGCTGAATTTAAGAAATGTTGTTTTGCACTGAAAAAATTAAAACAACTGTGACAGCTCCTCCAAACCTCATTTTCAGAGAAGATCAAAGTGGTTCTGAAGGCCTAAAGAATCAAATTTGACTCCATAACATACATGTAGGTGCTCTGAGGCTGCACCTAATCCAGAATAAAAACTTCCAAAGTGCGATTTAAATCAGTTCTCAACGTGTCACATTCCAGAATGAAGTTTTCTCTTCAGTGACTCCTCCTCTGCACGCCAGCCCAGGGTCTAGGTGGGCTCATGCTGTGTTGTGACACAGTAATTATTTTATTGGGATCAATTACCCTGTGTTTTGTCCACAGTAGATTTGTTTTAAGTCATAATGTTACAGTAAGGACACTTCCAATCTGAATTTTAATGATATATATTATTTCCATGCCCTAAATCTGGAGGGATGGAGGATGAAAGGGAAAGGAATTAAACCTAAAATAGAGAAGAGGGTGATAAGATTGAATTAAACTCCTTTATGTTCTTTCATAGAATCATAGAATAGAATCATGGAATCATTAAGGTTGGAAAATACCTCCAAGATCAAGTCCAACCATCAAGCCAACACTACTGTACCTACTAAACCATGTCTCGAAGTGCCACGTCTACAGGTTTTTTGATGCCCCTCTAGGGCTGGAGCATCCACCCCTGCCCTGGGCAGCCTCTGCCACTCTGTCTGTAAAGAAAATAAGAGCATTAAATAGTGGTGGGGGAAAAAAAAAATGTCTTAAAGTGGGTCATATTTCTATCTTCTCTGTCCATCCCTTCTGTTTTCCCTAAGAAAGGAATAACTAAATTGGCCTTTTAAGAATTCTCTGTGTGCAATTAAATGGAGTTTATCTTCTTTTCTCTCTTGTCTCTGTCCCCATCTCTGTCATCCTTTCTTTGTATATGTAAGTATTAATGGCACCTACAGGCTGCACCTCGCTGCTTGGCATGGGGATCATCACCACCAAGGGGAAGAATTAAACCCAGTCATTGTGTAGGGTCTGTTTTATTTGATCAAAGCTCCTCTTCAGTTGTGACTTATTGGTTCTTTCGTAAAAGAAAGATCAGGAATGCTCTGTGTTTTATTTTATAATTGTGGATCAAACTAGTGTCACATTCAATAATCCATTATTCATGAATTCATTGAGTTTTGAAATGCTGCTCTGGTCTTAATTACGTTTTTTAAATTGTTTATACAGGGAAAAAAAAAAAAAGATGGTACATTATAAATGTTGGAAGTACCAGCAACAGCAAAGCGCAGCCTTTCCCAGGGGCGATTCCTGCTCTGTCTCGGCATCGGGAAACCAAAGCATATGTTGGATGTTAGCCTGGGTGTACACAACGTGTCCTATTTATTCAAGGTTTGCTTTGAAGCCACAACTTACAAGTTTGTTTCTTAGGGGTAGATGTCAGACTTCATTTAGCGTCTGTGGTATTAGGATACTCCGGAATAGCAAAAAGGCAACATTTTGGGGGAAGAACGCGGCTGCTATCTGAGCAGTGATCTGTCAGTTCCACTTACGTAGCTCAGGGAGAAGCAGAGAGCAGGCACTGTGGAGATGCTGGGCTGGGATCTCACCAGTGCAGGCAGAACTGTTTGAAAGCCTTTAAATGGAAGAATTAATCTCCATTAAATTATACACAGTTCCTTATGGTAAGAACTAGGAAAAGCATTAAAGCAGAGACCCAACTGGCCAAAATATTTCAATTTGAAGTGTTTAGAAATGCTAAGTGATACAATCCCCTTTAAGATGCTTTATTTTTCTGTCTGTAGGTACAGATATTTTGTTAACATATTTTGCCTTGCAAGATGAGCCTGTAGGTGTGTAAGGACAATCTGTGTTCTGGAATCAGGCGTGAATTTAAGATTTTCGGGGCTTAGTTGGCCCTGCTCTCTGAATTTACTGCTATTTTTTGAAAGCAGGAATTAACATCACACCAAGTTATGTGACTGTTTAGTGTCTTGTTCTACAAATCTCCACTATATGCATTGCGATGTCAGTAGATGTTCTTGATTTTTTGCATTCTCAGTATTTTTGTATATATTTATTTCCTGAAATATTGAATGTGGACATTATTTAAAGGTAGAGAAAAGCAGCTTTGGTAGAGGGTTTCGCTGTCCATGTTTACCGCAAACCCCAGGAGGAATCCTTCCCCAGCACAGGCACGCACGCCGAGATGCACACACAAAAATCAATGCAAAAGAGTAGGGCATTCGTTAAGTTGTCAAAAATGGAATAAATGCTTTTTTTTATTTAGGCTCTTGTAACTGTTTTTTCCTAGAATTCAAGTGTGTCCTGAATTATGAAATGCTGTAGCTTTATAATTCATATTTGACAAATGAATATTTGGAGAATAGAGCTATGGTAGGGATGTTGTCCTATTCCAGATGCAGACAGCTGTGTGTGCCTGGCTGTTTTTCCCTTCCCTGGATATAAAAACTCCGACAGTTTGTCACTAAAAGGGCTTCCTATAGGACAAACGTGCAGTGAACTGTGTTTCTTGGTGCTTCAAAGCCAGATGAGAGCAGCCTGGCAGGCACAGTAAGTGCAGGTGTAACCTGGAATAACTCCGTATGCTCCGGATCCGGTTGCTTTCAGTTGGGTTCTGTCCCGTGTTGTGTGTAATTGAGTTGTGTGTGGAATCCTGGAGATCAGCTCCTACAGGTAATACTGGCTGCCTGTAATTCCATGCTTATAACACAAAATGCTCTGGCTGAACCTGTGGCAGTGATGCTGTTTCCTTTGCTGGTGTGAGTATGAACAGTGGTAGGGAAGATAGAAGAGCCATGATCCCTTGTAAGTGGAGCTTTCCCCTTCCGTTAGGTCTCTGGTTGCTTGGAGTGCTTCTTGGTGGCTCCAGTCATGTCCTGCTTTATCCGTCAGAGCCCTTTTATCGTTACCAAAAGAGATGAACTCAGGAGCTGAGGATGGTTTGGCTCTTTAACCCATTTTGCCTCTGTCAAAGGTGCGGCTGCACAAGTGTCCCTGCGGGAGCAGCCACTCGCTCCGAACAAAAGGGCCCCTCTGCATCCACAGCGCTCTCCCTCCTTTCGCTGGAGGCATCCTTCCCAACCGCACGCGGATGATAACTGCGTCTCCTGCTGTACCTGTAACAATTTAATTGTGTGAGTCAGCCCAGTCAAGCATCCCCGGCTCATGACTGGGAGACATGAAATTCATTGTCATTATTGTCCCTGTCATTTTGGATCATTATATCCTGCTGCAGAATTTTCCTCACTCCAGTGCTTTCCTACCTCCAGGAAGCGGGGATTATGGCTGAGGTTGGGGTGGGGGCAGGACTGTGAACTACATTTACCTCAGGGGAGCCACAGATTAAATTGGCTTTGCTCTCTGACTCGCAGGATCCGTCTGTTTATACGCAGTGGGTTTGAGCTTGGAAATGATGAATATTCCAGTGAATTCCAGGCTTCTCTCTTTGCTTTTTTAAATGCTCCTATAAGCAAAGGATGGGGTTTGCTTCCCTTAAGAAGTGAATGGGGAATAATTCTTCGGATCGCATTACCTAAAAGATTTAAGGTTATTCCTGAGTGAAGTGGCGTTATTTGCACATTGCGGCACAAACACGGAGCATTCCCCAGCATGCCATGGCTTTTAGGGAAAGGCTTCAATGAAGCATGGAATGCCGCTGTCATTTATATGTGTGCGGTTTATATGAACTTTAATAGTGGGTCATTAGTTAATATGTGTAGAGTTCCATATTGTAGGGATGATTGTGCGTATGTTGAGGGAGAATGGGTTAGGGGATGTCTGTGCACCCTGCTGCTCCTTCGCCTGCTCCGGTGGCTGCCCTTGTGTCATTTGGCATAGGGGACCAGAGCAGCCCCGATCCTCAGGAAGAGCTGGAAGATGCCTGCTGGTCATTTTCGTTGCTGACGGGAGAGGAGGAGCACAGTGGAGTTCACCTCACCTGTTTCTGCATGCACTCCTGTGCTGAGTTTCTCTGGGTTCTGTCAAGAGTTATCAGTTACAGTGCATCCCTGGAGGTGTTCAAGGCCAGGCTGGATGAGGCTTTGAGCAACCTGATCTAGTTGGAGGTGTCCCTGGCCAGGGCAGGGGGTTGGAACTGGATGGGCTTTGAGGTCCCGTCCAACCCAAACCATTCCATGATGATATGATTCTATGAAACTTGATGTGTCGCAGCTGTGTTTGAATGTGGTAAATTCACCTGGGAGAAGGCCAGACTCAGGGCTTTCTTTTCCATTAAAGCTCCTACAAAGCAAGGGCTGAAAATACATCTTAGGGCAGGTCTTAAAGAACCGAAAAAGTGTGGGGTTTTCCCATTGCAAAGGGCCTATTGAGCTGTGTCCCGTTCTTCCCACTGGGATGGGCCATATTTCAGCAGCACAGGGAACACAGGGAAAGCAGAATTCAAATTACTCGTGGTTTGTGTGTAAGCATTCGCAGCCTGGTGTGTGACGGCTGGGTGGGTTACGTGTGGGT
Source organism: Dromococcyx pavoninus (assembly GCA_033558185.1). Classification (NCBI taxonomy): domain Eukaryota; kingdom Metazoa; phylum Chordata; class Aves; order Cuculiformes; family Neomorphidae; genus Dromococcyx; species Dromococcyx pavoninus. Next base: position 710,144 of record JAUMJL010000348.1, on the reverse strand, counting down.
GGGATGGAGCTGGTCTGAGTCAGAGCGCTCCAAGAGCAACTGCATGCATGCTGTGGATCCTGGGAATTCTGTTAGTCTGCAGCAGAGTTTTGACTTGAGTTCCATGTGATAGAGAGAGCAACGAACAGTTCAGCTCTGAGGGCATTTTAATGACCTTGTGACTCAAAAGTTCAGCTTGATATTTACCTCTGAACTTACTCCACTCATGTTTGGGGAGAAGAACTTGTCGAGTTCTTTCTGCAAGAAGCATGGAACAGTTTTGAGTCACTCCAGCTGATTCATAATGCCTAAACCAGGATGCGGCTGGTTTCCTTATGTACAACAGCTGTTGAGCTCCTGCTTTAATGCTTGTAATAAAACTGTTCATGCAATTAAGCACTTATTTAAAAATTAGAGGGTGCAGGCAGTCCTGGTAACTTCGTTATGTGTAATGATGTATAATTACCACTCATCAGCCTTAAATTCGGTGAGGTTTTGGTGAGGCTTGTGTGTACACAGCAAGAAATCTGTCAAACACGGGAGATAAAGTATTTTGATTTCAGGCATAGGTTTGCTTTACTGTGTGTGTGCAATTACCCAGTGCAAAGCTGTTGTGAGAATATAGTGTATAGGTGCAGAAACAGACCTGGAAGATAGCTTTTAGAATGTATATAGAATAAAAGGAGGAACGCACAAGCGCGAGGTTGATTCGCGCATGTTTGTTTGCCTTTATCCCCTCAGCTTTTAAAAGGGAACAAAAAAACCTCACTTACATGTATGGCTGCATTCCATAGGGATACGAAATTGTGATGATACTATAGGTCTAGCCCTCTCATTAATTTCTTTTAATGTATTTTTCCTTTCAAAAGAAGGCAGGATCTTTCCCTTCTTCTAGGGAAAGATTTGCCCACTCGAGAGAATTCATTAACACTGTCATCGAGCTTCTTGCATGGATCATTTCCAGCTCTCCATTGAACTTGACCTCCACGGCGATTATGCTCAGTGAGAAAGGGCTACGAATTGGGAAAGCTGAGAAGGCTTTGGTGTCTGCTGCAGGGTGCAACGTGTTCTTCAGTGCACAAAGTCTGGAACACCACATGTTGGAGCAATGCTGTGTGCAAGGCAAGTGTAGTCCGGGGCGGTTGTGGCAACGTGTGTGTGCGTTGCTCCATGCTGGCTTGTCGTGCAGCCAGAGTATCCAAAGTGGTAGTTCTTAGCATGAAAAGGTTAACATGAGCAAAAGTTGCCCTCTTGGGATTAAAAGAGCTTCCAGCTTCTTAGAATAATGCAGTCACTGGCTTCTGAGAGTTGTGCAACTTCAACAGAAGCTGGGTTAGGGCTCTGTATCAGGAAGTGCAGGGATAGGATGAGGGGGAACGGTTTTAAGCTAAAAGAGGGGAGACTGACTTGAGATCTTAGGAAGAAATGTTTTGCTGCGAGGGTGGGGAGTCACTGGCCCAGACTGCCCAGAGAAGTTATGACTGCCCAGAGAAGTGGTGGCTGCCCCATCCCTGGAGGTGTTCAAGGACAGTTTGGATGGGACTTTGAGCACCCTGATCCAGTGTGAGGTGTCCCTGCCCATTGCAGGGTGTTGGAGCTGGATGGGCTCAGAGGTCCCTTCCAAACCAAACTATTTGGTGATTCTGTGGTAACTGAGTAGAGTTGAGGAGGAGAAAGCAGGACTTGGTACAGAAGTAAAAGGTGTTGGAGTGTGACACAGGACAGACTTATGCCAGAACTACCGGCGTGCCTGAATGACGCTGTGGTGTTCACACAACTCCACTAAATCAGTCTCAAATACGTTTCCACTGTCCGTGGGCTTTGTTTCTGCTGCTGGCTGTGGTTCAGCAACGATAAAAATAAAATGGAATGTACGCTGTGTGCGCTCTGTGGGAGGGTTCTGTCAGCGCCAGCGGAAGCATTGTCTGCTCGTCTCTGAAGAGATACAACATTTGCTACTAAGGAATGAAAATAGAATTTTCCTAAGTGACACAAAAAAGGAAATATATAAACCTAATGGCATCACCGTTGGTCTTGGCATGATGCAGGAGACGCTCACACAGAATGTCATCCTGTGCTGAATGCCTTCTAAGAATAAGGGGGTTTAAGGGGATGCAGTGGCACTTCAGTGAAGGCAGCTAAGCCAGTGTTCTGTTTAAAGCAAGGCTGACCACCCTGAACAAAAATCAAAGTACCAGTCCACTGTTACTATATCATGAGCATATGACAATGATGACCAACGACATGGGTGATTCTTTCAATTTTTCTTACTAGAAGTAACTTAAAGGATTTAAACATCCTCTTCTTTTTGAGAGGAGTTGCAAAGAAAGCTCGGTGTGTTCCACCAGTTGGCCCTTGGATGCCTCTGCCAAAGCTGGTGCAGTGTAGCTGCCTCTCCCACCACCATGGGGATGCATCCAGCTGACTGGCACACAAAGATCAAGCACCCTCAAATCCAGCCCCCAGCAGCAGGGCTGAGCAGCAGTGGCCACGGCAGGGCAGAGTGTTGGTGAATATTTGTGGTGGGTGATTGTTATAGTTTCACTGCCTACAGTTTAGTTGCCAGATTTTCAGGAGCTTGCTTCTTTATGGAAAAGGATACCAAATTCATTGGGAGTTACAAGGGGAATCAGTGGTTTCCTTTGTTTTGTTTCTGAGTGCCAGTGGCTGCTGTGAAGGACAGCAGATGCAGAGCTGCCTTAAGCAGGCAATCTCAGACCTCCTGTAGCAGCTTTTGGTTACCATGCCATTTATCACAGAGCTACACCTTTGGTTTCCTGGACATCTTCTGAATCTGGTAATAATGCCAGTGCTGAGGAAGCTTCACACATCCCTTCTGGAGGAAGTGAAGCTTGGAGGCTTTTGTCTTGGGTTTGTTGGATCGCAGCATCTTACCTAGTGCTGAACAGAAAAGTCAAAAAGGTTGAGATGCAGAACCTTTGCTTTACTATCCTTCCATTTCTCTCTAGAGTGTTAAGGATTGCCTAAGCACCGGGACACATACCAGTCTCTTTGGAATAATCATCATTTCAAGCTAGGACATGTGTGAATAGCTGGTTTGACTTTAATCAGCAGGAAAATGCTTTGTCAGCTGTGAGTAGTACTGTAGTGAGAACTGATGTGGCTACAGTATAACAGGGGGTGTATGTGGAAGAACAGCAACTACTGCTTCAGACGTGAGGAAAAAAAAGCTAATTGTGTATATAGTGGAGGATTTTAATGTAATCGTCTGGTGGAAAATGTGCACGTGTGAGTTGGAAGGCTTTTAAAGGAGAAAAAAAAGCTGTTCCTTAGAGTAAAAGCTCTCATACTGTGACCCCAGCTCTACCAAGCTGTTGTGGTGTTGTTCTGCACAGATGATGAATTCTGAGCCAGTGAAGTCACTCTGGACCTCTGCAGATCTCTATTGTCTCTTCTGTGAAGTAGTCTAGGACTCCACATTGCAGGTCACCTCAATCCGAAGCTGGTGAGGTTTTTCTAGATGGGTAGTTAATTGAGTTAATGCCAGTCCTCTCCCTGCTAATACATTACCCAGGCTCTTGGTGTTCCTTCTGAACAGCTGAGAACTGAGTGATAGCAAGGGGTATCTGGTGTCAGAATAATAATGAGGGGAGAAAGCGTGAAAGCATTGCCTTGAACACAGCGGTCCCTGTCCTGAAGTGCACTTAGCGTATCCTTAGCTTGCGTTGACATGATGACCATTAGGAGTTCCAACAAAATGCTGAGCAGCTTTGGGGTTTGGGGCTTAATAAACAGTTGTTACTTAGATGTTTGTTCTTTTTAGAAATTACCCCTCCTTCGGCATCATTTTTTTTCTGCCAGACGGCTTCTCTGGATCGCTTCGGGTCTGGACAAAGTCAGTTATAAAGCTGGGAAAAGGCAAGGTTGCAAACCTGAAGCAGTAAGATTTCCCATGGAGTGAAGCTGATGTTGGCTGACACTGGAAATGGTGCACCTTTGGGTGATGGATTCGTGCCCTGGGTCAGCCAGAGAAAGTCGGCCTGTATTGGGCATCTTTCGGAAGGGGTGGCAAGGACAGGTTGATGGAGGATCAAATGAAACAAACCCTCTTGGCCCAGGGGTCCTTCTGCAATAAGGAATTAGTCTTACCACATGGCAGCAGGTGACCCAAGGGATTTGTTCATATGCAGATGGCTCTTGGTTGAGTGTGGGTGTTCCCAGTTTGTGCTGGATTGATTGTTCAAGTAGAGCCAAGCCTTGTGATACCCTACGGGTCAGGCAGTCTCAGATCAAGCACCTCAGTGAAGAGCGGGGTCTCCACAGCTGCACTTCTGCCAGCCCTTGACGCTGGGCTGGAGGAGCGTTCCCTGGATTACTTTGGAATGTGTGTTGTGTTCTGCTTTACGTGGAAGCAGCTGCTGTAATGCAGCTGATGGTTGTGCTTTGTCTTTTTCTTGCCTAGTGCTCCCTCTGTGTACGAGGTGTTCTCCCAGCCCAGTGTTAAGACATGACACTTTGAGGTAGCCCTCCAAGGGTTATTCTATCCCTTCCCTGCCACCGCTGCGGCATAGATGGTGATGCATTTATACAGTGATCCGCCTGCTGCTGCTGACAGATTGTTGTTTAGCCTTGTGCATCCCGTGTGATGGAGCATCCCCAACTTTTCTTGACATCTTGCTCAGTTGTTTCGCTGTTCTTTTCTGCAGTTCATTCTGGGCATTGTTTGCTTACTCGGACTGGAGTTACTGTTTGTTTCTTCATCGGTGCTTTATCATGGTGCCGTTTCCGTACTTTTTTTTCCCCATAGTTGAAGACTGATTGCACTGGATCATCCGGCTGGGTTGGAATGAGAAGTTTGGGGAGGGGAGGTGGTGCCTTTGAGGCCATTGATCCCATCTTTATAACTTTGCCCTTTTAGCTGGGAACAGATTATTTGCGCAGGGGTTCGAGATTGCACAGGCGGAATCAGAAGAACCAAACTTTACATAAACCATTTATACTAAACGTTGGGAATGCTGGCAACATAAATCAACCACAGTATCTATTACACATTTATCACTTTATCAGTATTATCTTTGAAGGAACCGGTCCGAACGCGCAGGGAAGTGAACCGTACCTCAGGAAGTTTAGCCCTTGCGTAAATTAATGATTCAGGACACACAGAGCCTGGCCCCTTCAATGCAGAGTAATTCTTCCCAGCCGGCACCCAGGACTTTAACTTCAGTGGCAATAATAAATAGGAAAAGTCTCAGGTGAAGCCAGTATTTCAAAGTAATTAATCATCTTCCCCTCCTGGTCCCTCCGCCTCTCTCTTGGTTTTCTTTAACAAGGGAATTTCAGTAATAAATCTTTAATGATATATGTTAAGAAGCCTTCATTAATTCTTGTCTACTTATTTCTCTTTTTTGATGGTTTTCTGTTGTATATTTGGAAGTTAAAATGCACATGCAGGAAAAAAAGCAGTTGAAGAAAGCAGATAATCATATCATAGGATCATGGAATGGTTTGGGTTGGAAGGGATCTCAAAGCCCATGCAGTTCCAGCCCCCCTGCCATGGGCAGGGACACCTTCCGCTGTATCAGGATGCTGAAAGCCCCACCAACCTGGCCTTGAACACCTCCAGGGGTGGCAGTTGGCTGTTGCATGGTGCACTCTCTAACAGGAACTGTTGATGAAGGCGGTTGGGCTGTCAAACGAACCCTTAGGTACAGAATTACAGCACAACTGCATGAGAAAAGGTAAAGAAAAAAGGGATTTGTCTGCTCCTCAGTTGGAGGTGAACAAGTACCAGTCCTCAGTTTCATAGTGTGCACAGGCCGTGGCATGTCACACAGTCTCGGCTGCGTGCAGGGAACGCAGCAAGGCGTGCTGCTGCCTCTGCTGCAGTCGGATGCTCTGGCACAGCAGCAGGGATGTGTCTTTAATTCTCGTTAGACGGGAGCAGCCATCACGCCTATTGAATGTGACAGGGACAGATGTGACAGATCGGTTCTGACACACTTCCATACCACAAGTCCGTGGCTGGAGGTGACTGGTGTCCTTCCTCCGGTCCCGTCCCTGCTGCAGGACAGCACAATGATGCCCGGATGAACCTCGCCATCGCCCTCACTGCTGCCAGGTACGGCGCTGCCACCGCCAATTACACTGAAGTGCTGCGCTTGCTCAAGACGACGGACCCGGCTGGCGGGAAGCAGCGCGTGTGCGGAGTGCGCTGCAGGGATGTCCTAACAGGTGGGTGCCTTCCTGGGGCAGCGTGGGGACCCACACGCTGCACCCTGCCCGCCTTCACTGGCCCTGTGCTCTGCAGCATCCTAGCTGTGCCGTGGCTGAGTGGAAAGCACCACCCTTCTGGAGAGCGTGCGCTCTTCGTTAAAGAACCACAGAAATAAGGAATGAGGAGGAGTGGGGAGCGCTGCTGTTTGTAAATATCAATGAACCGACAAAGGAGCCATCTTCCCGGAGCGCACGGCATACCATTAGTGTCAGTCAGCTCCAATTCCTGTCACATTTCCCACTCCGATCCTGGTGTTTTGGCAGGGCAGACTAAGCTTTACATCCGAACCCTTCTGTCAAGCAAAGATGATATTGTAAAACGCAGCGTGCTCGACAGTAATAATCCCATTTACCGAGTCTGCGGGTTGAGACTGAAATCTCTCTTGTTGGCGAGGCAGATTTCAGCTAAACTTCTTCTGCCCCGTCTGCTGCCTTTTCCCTGTACAGATAAGGTGGAGTTTCACTATAAAACATTTTCTTTCAGATCTGGTGTTAACTCTGTTAATTTTTAAAAGCCATTCCCGCTGTTCTGTTCTGAGGAGCAGGGTGCGCTTACAGTAGGCTCAGTTCATAGCTGGATTAATAACAGTAAGTGTCAGTGAGCAGGAAAACAAATGGGCTCCGTGATTGATACTGTTTTCCTTCACAGGGCAGGAATTTGATGTCAAAGCCAAATGTGTTATCAATGCTACGGGACCTTTCACAGACTCTGTGCGCAAAATGGATGATCAGGAAGTACCAAACATCTGTCAGCCGAGTGCAGGCGTGCATATTGTGATGCCTGGTTATTACAGGTAACGATATTCGACACCTAAACCATTTGTAACTATCTCTGCTGGTGCTTGTGAGAAGTGAGCTGGTGGAGTTGTATTTGTGGGTTTTACAGTAGTTTGGAATGCATGATTTGATCCTTCTTTTTTGTAAAGAGGGTTCTGGCGTTGTGCCGATTAGAAGAACAATTTCATATACTCAGAGAAGACTGAAGTCTTGTTGTTCTTAGTTAAAGCTCACTGAGGCAGAACTCCTGCTGGAGCAGAGGAGTGTTCAGGCAGAGCATCTGTAACAAACCCGCAAGAGGCACCTTTTTTAATAATGAATGAGGTTGAGTGTGCTGACTGCTTGTTCCCCCCCTCAAGAAAACAAGCAGTGTGTAGAATCACGGAATCATTAAGATTGGAAAAGACCTCAGATCATTGAGTCCAACTGTCAGCCCAACACCACCGTGCCAACTAAACCATATCACCAAGTGCCATGTCTATGCACTTTTTGAACAATTCCAGGGATGAGGACTCCGCCCATTGTGGTTTTGGTGATAAGGACTCATCCCTCTCTGCTGACCTTGTTACAGAAGAGGCTCCCATGACACTCTGTGAGCATGCTGTCTCCTGACTTCTGCTTCATCCTTTATTTGCTGCCGCAAAACCAAATCCCCTTCTCCAAGGAAGACTTGTCGGCTGGAGCTCAAATATTGCCTTTGGTTTCTGCAGTCATTAGCATCCTAATAGAAATTCACACCTACAGACTCAACCCAATGCTGTTGATACAGTGCACTCAGGATAATGCCATCTGTATTATCATCACACTCCTCCGTGAACAGGAGTTCAGACTTCCAGTGTGCAATGTGGTGGTGTTGCTGGACATGACCATAGACTGTAAAACAGAGGCATTTTTGGGCTAGTGGAAACTCACTTGCATTCTGTTCTTTTTTTGGTGTCTTTCCATGTGCAAAAGGGGAAAATGGCCTGATGGCTGCTTTGAAGCCCCAGCGATGTGGAGAAATGGGTTGGAACCCTGATTCCCTCATGCGCTTAGAGAGGCACTGGTGTGATTGACTTTATGGCCCTACAGCAAAGTTTTAAAGCTTTGAATCACTTTGTCAATTCAAAGTAGGAGAAGGCTTAATATGCGTGAGGGCTCCAATTTATTTATTGTGCAATAACCTAAGAATTTTAATTGGAAATTAAGATAATTCTTGTTCTCCTCCTTCCCCTGTGTATGTCAGCACGTGGGCATCACTTTTCTTGTAAAACAGTGTCTACCCACACTCCGCCTCCACAGAACAGCCGATGAGATCAAACCATGCTGAATTTCCTCCAAGTGGCAGAGCTTAAACCCAGGGACTGTCTGCTAAATAGAAAGTAGTGGTGATCTTTAATCTGAATTGTAGCAGGTCTTCTTCTGGCACCAAGGAATGCTCTTCAGCAAATGGTGATCATCACTTCCCTCACCTTGTTGTAGATCAGAATCACAGAATCAGAATCGTTCAGGTTGGAAAAGACCTTCAAGACCAGAGGGTCCAACTGTAAACCTCACGCTGCCAAGCCCACCACTGAACCATGTCCCTAAGTACCACATCCACATGGCTTTTAATTACAGAATTTTAGCCCAAACTCACACAAGTGAATATTTTACAACAGGTAGAGGTTTTGGGACGTAAACATGGTTAAGATTTTGTAAAACTATTGTTAACCTAATGTATTCACTTTCCATGGGTTTCATAATCATTTATGTTCTTAGTTAATAGCCCCAGTATTCCTCCTCTTATTAATTCTGTGTTTAGTATACACATATTTATTCCAGTAGTTGCAGTAAGTTTCTCTTGTTCCTGTTGTTTAAGTACATTGTCTGCTAAAATGAGAGAGGATTCCGGCTGCCTTTGTTCTGATAGGGTCCTTGCCTGAGGTGTGTTCATGAAGGCAATATTTCTGCCTTCTGATGAATATCAGATGTTTTCACTCTTTCTCAAATTTTCCTATGTGTCCTTTCAGATTCCAGGTCAACTTGTTAAACCTTAATTCTGCTCTAGGGAAAGTCACCTTTTTGCTCTTTAATGTATTTGTGGTGCTTTGGTGCTTTTTCAACCCGTGATCTCCACATGTCTGTTCTCTCTTTCTGTCCAGTGCCACATTTTCTACTGTGAGGGTGGGGAGGCCCTGGCACAGGTTGCCCAGAGAAGTGTTAGCTGCCCCATCCCTGGAGGTGTTCAAGGCCAGGCTGGATGGGGCTTTGACCACCCTGATCCAGTGGGAGGTGTCCCTGCCCATGGCAGGGGCGTGGAACTGGATGGGCTTTGAGGTCCCTTCCATTCCAAACCATTTCATGTCTCTATGATTCTGTATTTAATGTCCCAGAATGAACCACTCATCGACTTCAAGCTCAAGAGTTCTGACTGGTCCTTCAGTTAAACCGTCTTGGCTGGTTTAGTAGTCAATGGCTGCTCACATCTCAGTGTGCTTTAGTAATCTGTTTCCAGGACTCTTTCACCATTTGCCAGGTGTTTGATATATATATTGTCCAATTTCACTGCACTGCTTTTGGAAAAGGAAGCTTTTAAAAAGTAGATGTGCTCCAAACAAATGCAGTTGGTTTAAGTCAGGTCTTAAATATCAAACTATTGACTTGGGTCAGATATGTTGATGTTTGATTTGCTGACAGTCTCACTTCAGATCCATCTGTACAACACTCTCAAGACCATTTACTGCTATATTTTTGTGTAAAGGTGTTCCTTTATGCCAGTTATTTGTATAAGATGGAACAAACACGGGAATAGGAGACTGAGAGAACACTTCCCAGGATAGCTGGTTGTCATTAATTCACTAAATTAATTAGCATAGGGACACTTGTTTCATCCATTCTCATCATTTGCTGTGGAATCTAACTGAAAACACTCCAGTCCATCAGTGCTATGGTGAGACTTGCAGTCTTTACTACTTTCTTTTCCTTACCTTTAACAGGTTTTATGAAATCACATTGAAAAAAATCATACTTTTGAGAAAATGTCCTAACTTTTCTGGATATTCTGATACTGTATATTAAATCTCTGGTTCCCTCTGTCTCTGAATCAATAGCTTTTTCATTTTAAAAAGTAATCACTTGTCTGACGTGATTTACCTTCCACAAATCTGTGTTGACTTCCCCTATTAAATTGTACCTCGCCCTCTGTGTGCTTAAGCTGTCTATAAATATCACCTAAAAAATGTGCTAATATACATGCTCTATATGAAATTTTCAGCTCTTCTTCTAGCCTTTCCAGATATTGCAAACCTACCTGCAGGAATCAGTTTAGACTTCTTAAAAATGATATACTCTGTGATTCGGCTTGCGGCTCTCTTAAATGGGTAACTCACAGCCAAGCAGGTCTTTAGAAACATAGAATCACAGAATGAGTTGGGTCAGAAGAGACCTTAAAGCCATGGGCTGGGACACCAACCACTGGATCAGAGTGCTCAAAAGCCCCATCCACCCTGGCCTTGAACACCTCCAGGAATGGGGCAGCCACCACTTCTCTGGGCAACCTGGGCCAGGGCCTCCCCACTCTCACAGGAAAATTTTTCTTCCTGAGATCTCATCTCAATCTCCCCTCTTTCAGCTTCAAACCATTCTCCCTCATCCTATCCCTGCACTCCGTTTTCAAGAGCTCAGGAAATCAAATTCTCGTGACTGCCTTGGAAAGTCCAGTCACGCCCACACATGAAATCTCAGATCTTTTGTGTCTAATCATTTGCCCCAAAAACAAAGGCAATATCCCAATATTTTATCTGGGGTACAAGGTGTGCAGGAGCTGAATCCCTGAGCTGTTGTGAACGATGTCCCTTCTTTATTCCAGCCCTGACAACATGGGTCTCCTTGACCCGGCCACCAGTGATGGGAGAGTGATTTTCTTCCTGCCCTGGGAGAAGATGACAATTGCAGGGACCACAGACAGCCCGACAGATGTTACATCCCATCCCATTCCCACAGAAGAAGACATAAACTTCATTTTGAACGAAGTGCGCAACTACCTTAGTGCTGATGTTGAAGGTAAAGCTTTGTTGGTTCTGGTTTTTCCTGGGAAGGCACTGAGGAGGCCGTGGCATTTCAGTTTGAGTGAAAACTGTCTGTCTAAACCTCTGCTGTGACTCTAATAAGTACAGTTCCTTTGCATTGGAGTGTTTCTAGAACTGCTGGGACATGGCAGGGGAGGTGGAACTGGCTCATCTTTAAGGTCCCTTCCAACATAAACTGTTCTGTGATTTAATGGAAGTCATCTTGATCTCCATTTTGGAGCTATAAAATGATGCTTTTCCAATCATAGCAGCACTACTTGGGTGATTTAAATGGAAACACGTTGATACCTATTCAGATCTTGGATACCTTTCATCCCACTGCACTCACTGACGCACTCCACAGCCAAGTTATCCGGTCTCTTGTGGTGATGGATACAAGGTTTTGCAGAACAGCGACACTCTGGGCATACTTCAACATATGCACATCCAATAATTCACCAGCTTTTGTCGAAGGAAGAGTTGTCCTGACTTTTCCTGTGTCTTTATCTGCATTTCTGTTTCTCTAGTTGCTTTATCCTTAGAATTTACTTCTCATGATGTGTTAAATATCTGACAGTGGCAGTTGTCAGTGGGAGAGGGAAGTGTAACAGGCAAAAGGGGATTTGATAATTACTCAGTGGCAGTTGTTCCCTCAGCAGCTGAGCTGAGAACACAGTTGTCCTATGGTGCTGGCCTCAGCGCTGCTTTTAAGGAGAGAGCTGGTTTAAACTCTCCTTCATAGTGAGGGGTTTTATTCTGTAAAGCATTTTATTCTGTATTTATATTGTAGCAGCAGCATTAAAATAAATCTTAAAAGCATGCAGTCAGGAACATTGCAGTGTACTTAGATTTAGGAAGTCTTGCTGTCCAGAAATCGGGAATTGCCAGGTTACCTGTTTCCCAAAGTGGATAATTGATGGTTCTGTGTTGTATAAAGTATAAAAAGTCTTCGGGCAACGTGGTTTAAGTTTCCTGAGCAGAAGTCGCCATAAATGAGTGTGGGAGAGCTGGGGCTGTGACCGAGACACAGGTTTTGGAGGGTGTTACAGAGAGGCGCACTGCGAAGCGTTTAATCCTCCTGCACTAAGCCTACCTGGGCGCAGGCTGTTTTTCACACACGCAATTAGCGGCGTTTATAGATTGCTCGTTACTGAACGAACAACCGCGCCGGCCGTATCAACGCGCTGCAGCCCTGCCTTTTTGCTGCCAGAGACAGTGCCAGGGTTATCAACTTCCGCAGGCTTGGCCGTGCTCCAACTGTTTAATTATAGTGTCACGCAGGCTGCTTTTTCGAGTTTCATTAGTTTATAAACGTAATATGGTATCTTATTCCTGTGATTAACACTTCATTTTGGCAGGTTAAACACGCTGGCAGAGCACCATTGATTTTAAAAATCTATTTGGTGTGCTTTGGGGAGATTTTTACACCCTGTTACTGATTTTCAATTATCATTTATTTGAAAGTGGGTTTAAAAAAAAATGTTCCAAAAGCTTCAGCGTAAGCAAACTGGTTCATTTTCCTATTTAAAATTTAATAAGCAACAAAATTAACTCCATTAAATTCCTTATTAGTCTCATATTAAAAAACAGACACTTCCAGAGGCAGGGGCATTTTCCCCCAACTGCTAGGGACTGTTGTGACAACTTGGTGCCTTCAGGTTTTCCTCTTCTGAGATGACTGAGCAGTCAGAGTTGGCGTTAGGGATGTGCTTATCATAGAATCGTGGAATCATTAATGTTGGAAAAGACTACTGAGCCAACCATCAGCCCAACTAAACCATGTCTCAAAGTGCCACAGCTACACATTTCTTGAGCCCCTCCAGGGACAGGGACTCCATCACTGTCCTGGGCAGCCTCTGCCAGTGCTTCACCACTCGTTCTGTGTAGGAATTTTTCCTGATATCCAATCTAAATCTCCCCTGGTGCAACTTGAGGTAATTTCCTCTTGTCCCATCACTTGTTTCTCGAGAGAAGAGATCAGCACTCACCTCACCACAACCTCCTTTCCAGGAGCTGCAGAGAGTGATGAAGTCTCCCCTCAGCCTCCTCTTCTCCAGACTGAACAGCCCCAGGTCCCTCAGCCACTCCTAGAACTCCTGGGTTCCAGACCCTTCCCCAGCTCCTTTTCCCCCTTTCCCCTTCTCTGGATGCTCTCCAGCCCCTCAAGGTCTTTCCTGTAGTGAGGAGCCCAAAACTGAACCCAGGATTTGAGGTGCGGCTTCCCCAGTGCCGAGTCCAGGGGGATGATCCCTTCCTTACTCCTTTTGGCCACACCGTGGCTGATCCAAGCCAGGATGCTGTTGGCCAGCATATTTTATTACTTTGGAGAATCTTTTCCAGCTTTTTGAATTGCTCAACTAACCAGCATGTTGTGGCACAGTACTTGTTTCATAGTGAGTATCTGCTCAGAGCTGATGCCTCAAAGACTACAGGAGGGATATGAGATAAATACTCATCAGTTCCTGACTGACTTTGGCTCATTTTTGGTTCCGGACAGTGAGAAGAGGAGATGTGTTGGCAGCGTGGAGTGGCATTCGTCCTCTGGTCACAGACCCCAACTCCAAAGACACGCAGTCGATATCCCGGAATCACGTCGTTACCATTAGCAACAGTGGCCTTGTCACCATAGCAGGTACTGGGCATTCTCTTAAAGTACAGCTTTGCTGGGCTTCCCCATTGTTCTTTATTGAAAACTTTTCTTGTTACAGAATAACTCTTAATGTTCTTATGACCAGACGATGGTCTGGCAGTGGTAGCATGACTCGTAGCAAGAATAACACTATACATGAAGTAGATGTAGTATATACCAACACCATATTTGCTCGCTTTTTCCAAATAAAGAAGTAAACGTGGTTACAGGTGGGAAGTGGACAACATACCGTGCCATGGCACAGGACACCATCGACGCAGCCATCCAGGCACATGAACTGAAGGCTGGTTCCAGTAAGACCATTGGGCTGCAGCTACAGGGGGCTGAAGACTGGAGTCCCACTCTCTACATTAGGTTGGTTCAAGACTATGGACTTGAAAGTGAGGTGAGTCATGGTTTCTATTGATGCTCTGCTTTTTCTGTGTTGAAAGGTTTTGTTTCCCCTCTAAATCCAATGCCAGTATAATTTGTACAAAGCCTGATAGCACTTACTGTCTGGCAAAGATAGTTGTAGTCACTGTTTTTCTGTACTTCCCTTTTCCCTTCCTTCTAATCTTGACTGTTTCCTGCTTTAAAATGTTAGGACATGCCAGGGTCAGTCTTCCTCTGAGCCCAACAAAATCTGTACTTTGGATGTGTTCACAGATGTGATCTCTGTGCAGCAGAGTTGGAGCATCCTCAGTCACAGTTACAGCCATGTGTATGTAGTGGTGTTGGTGCTGCTCTAACTCATTCACAATGCAACTAGTTCCCGCCCACACAATCAAAATCTGATACCCTCTTCAGCCTATTTGGTTTTGGTGGCAAGAAGAGAATTGACAAGATTAACATGCATATTTGTGTTGAACTTGTTTCCCACTCCGTAGGTGGCTCAGCATCTGGCTTCAACATACGGAGGCAAAGCATTTGAGGTGGCCAAAATAGCCCAGGTGACAGGAAAGAGGTGGCCTGTTGTTGGCAAACGTCTTGTGTCTGAATTTCCTTATATTGAAGCTGAGGTACGTGGGAAAACTCCATGCTGTTCCTTTATTTCCTTCTTGAAATCTGCAGGTTGTAGAGCAGGTCTGTCCTGCTCTTTGGAGCATCTCCTTAAGTCCTTTCATTTGGTAAAGTCCAGATTTTTGCTCTTCCTGTTTTTCCCTTTTCCCAGATCATGCTTTATTTTATGTTTATATATGCACATCTTAATTTATTTACATATAATTAAATACTTATAATGATATAATGTCTATTTTTATTTCATAACTACATGTTTGATCCCAGATGCGTTTGACACTGCTCCAAGGAAAAGGGAGCATTTGAAACCCTCCTGTTGGCTGGGTGGGAACCGGTTACACAAAGTTCCTTTTGTGCTGCCACGCGGTTTGTGACGCTGAACGTAATTTCTGGCAATGCCTGTCTGCTTTCTCACCTGCCTTTTTCCCCCTTCTCTTACTGTCCTAGGTTGTGTACGGCGTTAAAGAGTACGCCCGCACGGCGGTGGATATGATTTCCCGACGCACTCGCCTGGCCTTCCTGAATGTGCAGGCTGCAGAGGAAGCCCTGCCAAGGATCGTAGATATAATGGGGAAGGAACTCAACTGGAGTGAGCAGAAAAAAAAAGTACAAAGGGCCTTGTTCATCTGAAACTTTTGTTTTTCTTAAGTGGTTTCCGTGTTAATGATCTAAATTAGTTGAATTGAAAACGTCAAGTGATGCTTTCTCCCTGGTGGAATGATTCACTTGGCACGGTTCGTTATGGAGGCTTTATCAAAGCAGCTGTGAAATGAGTTGATGTTGGCCAGGGGTGGAGGGGAAAGTGAGGATTTGTGTCCCGTTGTTCCCCAACTTCACAAAAAAGCAGACTTGGCATTACTCATCCTATTTCTGTTGAAATATTTTGTTTACTGACACTTTTCAACAAATCTACCTCAGAAAAGGAGGATCTTGCGATGTCTGTCACTCCTTTTTTGTCTGCTGTGTCATTTGAAAAGCGACAATACTGCATTTGCACTATTCCCTGGCCTAAATTAACAGTTAAGGTCGTAGTCAGCTTCCTTTGCTCCCGTGGGTCTGTGCCCAGACAGGCACTGTGGGACTCAGCTCACGTTCCTTGTGGTGTCTCTGTCTAAGCTGGTCTCCATATGGCTTCTACATAGTAACAAGCTTCAGTCAGCTGACCAACCCTAACCAAGGTGTCTTCGTGTATGCGTTGAGTTGTACCTCACAACCCTGCTTAGATCTCCACAAACTGCCAGGAGGACCCAGCTTAGAAGTAGACATCCCAATTCCTGACATGGATCCTACCCCTTCTGAACTATCACATCATGCAGGTTACCAGTTATCACTCCTTTCTGTTGTCATCAAAAGATAAATGTGCAGAATGCTGACGGCTGTGCTTGTAATGCTGTCCAGAGCACGGTGGAGGACGTGTGGTCTGGAACTTCTGTGACTCTGCAGCAAACAGAGCCTGCGAATGCTCACTGTGCTCTTCCCCTCCAAAGGGGATGGGAGGTTTGTCTTGGACTGTTGGTGAGACCTTTAAGCCAGTTAGAAGTTTGGTGAACATTTTGGAAGGAGCTCATTTGGATCCTGCTAGCCAGAGGATCTGATGTGATCCCAAAGCCTCCCTGCAGGAATGCACAAAGGCAGGGACACGTCCCATCACAGAGCTGTGCTGCTTTTGTGAGTGTGCGTCGAGTAACCTCATAGTCGGTGGTGTTTGACTGAAGTTAGAGGCCATCTCACCCTTCCCCAGTGGGATTTGCTCATGTAATAATTCACTGCATTAATCAATTCTTCCATCATAACTGATAAGAAAATGGTAAAGCAAAGCATTTTAACCAGCTTGCTGCTCAGGTTGCATGGGCAGCCTTAGCTCCAGCAGCGCATGGTTAAGGAGTCAGACACCCGTTCTCACCCACATGAAAGAAAACTTACAAGTACTGCATGTCCCTGGAAGACTTCCAGAGCCATCTGTGGCTCGTGTGAGCTCGCCGATGTCAGCACTCTCAGCACTTCACTGGGGTTCCTTTTCAAAAGTCTCCTTTTCTTTCAAATGAGGCTAACCACCCCGTGAGTTACTGAGTGTCTCTTCTGCAGCCAGTTGTGCTGTGTTTTTACAGCAGTCTTGCATGTGCCTGATTGCAACTCGATGGCCGAGGCAATGCCAGGGCTACCCAGAAGTGCATTGTTTAATTTAGCTCTTAGAGTAAAACCATAAAATAAGTGTGTGTTGGTTTGGAACTTTAAGGCTAATTTGTGAGCTTACATTGAAATATTCAACAGGCTGCTCAGGGCAGTGGTGGAGCTTCCATCCCTGGCAATGTAGATGTGGCACTTCGGGACATGGTTTAGTAGGCACAGTGGGGTTGGGCTGGTGATTGGGCTGGATGAGCTTAGAGGTCTTTTCCAACCTTAATGATTTTGTGATATATAAGAGGATGGGACAGTTCATTTGGTCTCCTATAGGTCTCCACTACCTGTTTTTTGCTGCATCGCATGCTTACCCGTGTTTACCTGCAGTGCCATCTATTTAATGTTGATGCCCACGTGGCAGGTGTTTGTATCACTCTTGGAGCCATGTTGGGTGCACCCATCACTGCAGGAAGGACTCTGCTCTACAGCACTTTCTGTATGCCAGGTGTTCATCACTTACTAAAAGCTGGCAATGGAAAACCTTGCCCTGATCTTACAGGTAATAAATTAATTTGACTACCGTCAAGAAAACTAGTTTAAAACACGAAGAACCTGCCTGGTTGTTGAGGTGAAACATTGCACCAAGTTATCAGCTGTGAGTTAAGGGCTGTTTTGTAGGCCTGACCTGCATGTCCCATTCTTCATGAAACAGGGAGACACACCATGTGTACGTGAAGGAGTGGTGTGTTCCTAAAGCCATTTACACAAGGATTAGAAGTCTTTGCTAAACTTGGTATCTCTTTTCAAGACCTAGTGCCTAGATTTAACTTAGTTTTTAAATACTTTTCATCTAGCATCTATTCAATTTTTGAACATTGGTCAATTCTTGTTAAGTGGAAGAAGCTAATAAAAACTGCATTAAAAGTAATTGTGTGAGAAGTAGCATTTTCTCAGATATACGGATTTTCTTTTTTTATTCTAGGAAGAACTGGAAGCTGCTAAAAGATTTCTCTATTATGAAATGGGCTACAAAGTAAAATCAGATCAATTAACGGACAGCTCTGAGATCAGCCTAATGCCTTCAGACATTGAAAGGTAAGTGAAGAAAGAGAGTTCCCTGTCCTGCTTGGAATTAATACCTGCCATCCTCCTGAGTGCAGTTTTCCCACTGATAATCCTTATCTTGCAGGTACAAGAAGCGATTCCACATGTTTGACAAGGACAAGAAAGGCTTCATTACTATCCTGGATGTGCAACGTGTCTTGGAGGTAATATCTCCTTGTGTTCTGTTCCATTTCTTTTTCAAGCCTCTTACCTAAATTCAGGAGTGTGGCACAGACAGTGCCGACCACTCCCATTAACAAACCTCTCTGCTTTTTTTGTCTAGAGTATCAGCGTGCAAATTGCTGAAAACACACTTCATGAAATCCTAAATGAAGTGGACCTAAACAAAAATGGACAGGTCGAGCTCAACGAGTTTTTGCAGGTAGGTGTTTCTTTGAAATCCAAGGATTTTTTTTTAACGTGCAGGAAAAATGAAAGTGGAAGAGCAGATCCAATTACAAAGTACCCCACAGTACAGACCTGAATTCAGCTTTCTTGATACATAAATGCTGTTTAAATATATTCAAAATGATACAGTTCCCCACTGGAACGTACATGGCACAGTTATGCACACTGACAGTTCATTGAATCACAGAATGGTTTGGGTTGAAAGGAACCTCAAAGCCCATCCAGTTCCAGCCCTCTGCCATGGGCAGGAACGCCTCCCACTGGATCAGCGTGCTCCAAGCCCCATCCAACCTGGCCTCAAACGCCTCCAGGGATGGGGCAGCCACCACTTCTCTGGGCAACCTGTGCCAGGACCTCCCCACCCTCACAGGAAAATGTTTCTCCCTCAGATCTCACCTCAGTCTCGTTCAGCTTCAAACCATTCTCCCTCATCCTATCCCTGCATTCCCTGATCAAGAGCCCCTCCCCAGCTTTACTGTAGGCGAATTTATCTGGCTCTGTTAAGTGCTTCATAGTTTCTGAACTATATTGAACCTGTTACAGGATGAGCTGTGGTTAAGGCACCCCCAGTACATATAATCCCATTTTAGCTCCAGTATTGGCTGACGCATCTCATTTTACATAAAGGATGTTGCATTGGCAACTCCTACATCTGCTTTTTGCAAGGCTTTAAAATAAAACTAAGGGATGCTTCTGAGCTGTTCTTATGCCCAGCTCCTCTTGCATATGCAGCGTGCCAGCCAGCTTTGTTGTTGTGGAGCCTTTCCTGGTGTGGCATTTGAAGTGACTGCCATGTCTTTCCTGGCTGGTGGCAATGATGAATGCCGAACATGAGATAAATTAATGCTGGGGATTTTGGTCAATGTCAGCCCTTTCTTCACTGTGTCAAGTTAAACAAACAAGATCAAGGCAGAGGAAATGGTAATTGTCTCTCTCGAGATGAGCTGCAGATAAGAGCAGTGTCGTTGAATCTAAATGCAGAAAAAATTCACAGGTTGTGTCCAGCATTAGAAAAAAGGACTATTTCTTTGCCCAAAATGCAGTGTTTTAGCTGGGAAACTGAAATGCACTTGGGGGAAGGGGAAAAAACCCAAACCAGCCATGGAGAGGAAAGAAGAAATGATAGCTTTAGGAGTTCATGAGAGAAAATCACAGCTGCTTTTCTAGCTCTTGGAAAGGGGTTCCTTTGTATGTGAAAACGTTGGACTGGTGGAGGGAACCCACCTTTCACTGTAAGGGCTGTGTGAACTTACCAGTGTGGTTCATAGGACAGGATCTGTTGGAGTGAGTCCAGAGGAGACCATGGAGATGATCCAAGAGGCGGAGCACCTCCCATCCAAGGACAGGCTGAGAGAGTTGGGATTGTTCAGCCTGGAGAGGAGAAGGCTCCAAGGAGACCTTAGAGCAGCCTCCCAGTACTGAAAGGGGCTCCAGGAAAACTGGGGAGGGGCTCTTGAACAGGAAGTGGAGGGATAGGATGAGGGGGAAGGGTTTTCAGCTGAAAGAGAGGAGATTGAGATGAGATCTTAGGGAGAAATCTTTTCCTGTGAGGGTGGGGAGGCCCTGGCCCAGGTGGCCCAGAGAAGTGGTGCTGCCCCTTCTCTGGAAGCGTTCAAGGCCAGGCTGGATGGCGTTTGAGCACCCTGATCCAGTAGTTGGTGTCCCTGCCTATGGCAGGGTGTTAGAACTGGATGAGTTTCAAGGTTCCTTCCAACCCAAACCATTCCATGATTCTATGATATAGTTTGGATACACAGTGGTTAAGAAGTTGAAACCACCAGTAATTGTGTCTGCTGTGGACTTTTGGTGGCTCTCTGGGTTTTTGCTTTACTGTTCTGAACGGTCTCATTCGGAGTTGCCTGCCCTGAGTAATAACAGCTCTAAAATACCAAAGTCCCGCTTATGGAGTAGCTCCTGGGTTTCTTTTGTGGAACAGTGTCACTCTGGGGCTGCCAGCTTCTCCTGCACCCTTTCATAAAGCAATCAAAATATTTGACCTGGCACTGTGGTCACTCGTACCTGCGCTCCTCCTTCCTGTAGGGCAGCACACTGGGAGTTGCTGCGGAGCCACGGGCTCTATAGGAAGTGTGGCAATAAATGAACAGGAGGTTGCCATGGAAGGAACAAAATCCATTAAATGTTTGTTTAATTTTTTTAATGGCTCTGTTAAGTCAGTTCCCAATACTTTTGTGTTTGCTGTCTGGAAACTTTCAAGTAATTGCGTTTTACCGCAGAATGCTTGTGGAAAGGTGTGTGCAAATATTTGTGGACATTTATATTAGAATATAGGAACAGGTTGTACCGGGGTGGCTGCGTAGTGCTCCGGGAGGGGAGCAGAGCAGAGCAGTGCCAAGTGCTTTCACAGAATCATAGAATGGTTTCAGTTGGAAAAGACCTTTAAGATTATCAAGTCCAACCATCGATCCAGCCCTGTGAAGTCCACCACCAGACTGTGTCCCCAAGTACATCTACTTGTCTTTTAAACACCTCCAGGGATGATGACTGAACCACCTCCTTGGGCAGCCTCTGCCAGAGCTTGACAACACTTTAAGTAAAGAAATTCCTCCTAATGTCCAACTTAAATCTCTGGTGCATATTGAGGCCGTTTCCCCTTGTCCTGTCACTGGCTACCAGGGAGAAGAGACCAACCACCACCTTGTTACAAGCTCCTTTCAGGAGCTGTAAAGAGCAATAAGGTCTCCCCTCAGTCTCCTTTTTTCCAGACTGAACAGCCCCAGGTACCTCAGGATGAGGGGGAGCCTTTTTCATCTGAAAGAGGGGAGATTGAGATCAGATGTTAGGAAGAAGTGTTTACCTGTGGGGGTAACTGGCACAGGTTGCTCAGAGAAGTGGTGGTTGCCCTGTCCCTGGAGGTGTTCACGGCCAGGTTGGATGGGACTTTGAGCATGCTGATCCAGCAGGAGGTGTTCCTGCCCATGGCAGGGGAGTTGGAACTGGATGGGCTTTGATATCCCTTCCAACCCAAACCATTCTATGATTGTATAATCTCCCTTGCCACAGGGCTGCACAGAGCAATCCAAATGCCTTCAAATGCATAGAGGTTTTTCAAGCCGTGACTGAGTCTGTAGAGCTTGGGGTTCCCTTCCATCCCTTCCCCTCCCAGGTACTTGGTTCCACTTTGACAGGGTTGGTACCACATTTGCACAGGTCCAGCTGTAGGTGTAATTACTGGGTTTTCCTATAGAGGGGAAGAAATCCAAAGGACTCTTAGCACTCCATAGGAGTAAGAAATTGCATTTTGTCAGTGCCAATTGCTTTCCATAGCAGTCTTTGAGAAGCCGACTGCATGTAATTTCGAGTCTAATGCTCACTTTATCCATGGGATAAAAAAGAATTAACTAAAATCTTAGCACTAGTGTGTGTTCGTTAAAATAGAGCTGAGTCCAGTTCCGAGGACTTAAAGGCAAATTAGTTTTAAAAGTCTATAAAGGAATTTGGATTTGAAAGAATTGTGGAAGTCAAGTGCACTGCCTCCACAAAGAAAGACATGTAGATGAGAAAGGGCATGTTCCCGAGGCAGTGGTGAATCAGGAATGCTGTTCTTCTCTCAGTTCCATCGTTCAGGTATTAAAAAACCTGACCCAAAGGCAGTGAAACAGAGGGGTTATGCCACGTTCTTAAGTGTCACTGAAAATCCCTGATGTTGGTGATTGCCTGCAGTGTTACTCCCAAGCGGATCTTAATCCATCCTCCTGCTCCTCCTACCCCCCATGTCTGGCCAACACTCACTGCTCTTTCTGCAAGACATCAATGAGCATTGAGCCGAGTCTTGGAAACCCTACAGCAGTTTTGCTTTTATATACAGAAATCAGTTCCGTGTATTTATTAACGCTTGCTAACAGCTCTTGGACAAAGTAATTCCCTCTGCCGCTGTTCAGACTGGAACCGTGTCCATGTCCACTGCTGGTGGCCTGTGGGCAGGACAGCCACAGTGTCCATACCCTGCTCAGGCACTGAGGTGCGTGACTGTGCTGGTGTCTTGTGCCCCAGTGAGGGCTGTGTGGTGTCTTCTCAGGGACCAGGACCAGTTGCAGTGACCCTGGCTGTTGACTGGGGCAGTTTCATGCGGGGCTGCACAGCCGGCTTTGTTTTGTCTTCCCAATGGATTGCCAGGATGCCCTGTATCTCTGTTGTCTCCTCAGCTGATGAGCGCCATCCAGAAGGGCCACGTCTCCGGCAGCCGGCTGGCCGTGCTCATGAAGACCGCCGAGGAGAATCTGCGCCAGAGAGTGGTGATTCCAGTGGACCGGAGTGGTGGTGGGCTGTGAGTTCAACCACGTCTGCTCACAGCCATGGCCAACGGAGACACGTGCCTGCGTCTCTGCTGAAAAACATTCCAGTGCTTCTGGCTGTCCCTGCTTCTTGGAGATGACCGGTACTCGTCTATCGGTGTAGCTCTTACACAAATACATTGGTGCGTTTGGTTTCATTATTAACGGTTTCCTGTAAAGCTCTTAACACTCCAGGAGGAGGCCATTTGGATTGGGTATCCTTTAGACACAGGGGTTTATTAACAGGAGGTTGGGAATACAGCCTGGAAAGGTTTGGGTGCACACGTGCACGTGCTGCCTTGTTCACTAACTTTTATACCCACCCTTATCTTTAAGGGAAACGATGTTCAGAGTGAATCCTGCCCTTAAATGCATTGCGTTGAGTTTTGCAAATATGTGTTTAGTGTTCAAAAGCTGCTGATCTCTCCTTTTCAGCAAGAAGCAAGAGAGGGAGTGCTGAGGTTTGGAGGTAGTGTCCCAAAAGGAATGAAATTGGGGTAGCAATTGCAGTGAGGAACCGTCAGGAGTCTCTTGTAGGGTTTTGCTCTTCTGAGTGCTCCGTTATTTCAGCAATGCCAACGCTTGGCCAGACAAAAAGATCAGCAGTGGGAAGGAGGAGAACCATGCGACATCTTGATTAATCACCCAAGCTGATAATTTAGTTAAAAGCTAGAGGACAGCTCTCCTTTCTCCCATATTAATAAAAATCTTCTCCCTTCAGTGAACAGCATCGTCTGGCGGCGATTGATGCTGTAAAGTGCTGCTTGTTCTTCCCAGGTTGGACAAACACTGGTGATGGGTAGGAGATGGCAGATTTCGATAGCCTAAGTCTTAATTGTTTGTTTAAAAATGCTCAAACACAAAACTATGACATTTGTTTGGCATTCCACAAAAGTTAAAGGGCTCCTTTTCAGCAGAAAAATATTTAAATTCAAATAAATTTCATTTACTAGTAAAAAAAAAACAAATTAGGGCCACTCAGTGAAGCTGTTTTCAGTGATGTGGTGTCTGGTTCTTTGCCTCTGTTGTCGGATTGATGAGGGTTGAGGTCAGATGGGAGGGTTCTGCCCGGTGTAGGACAAGGAAGGGAAAACCTGGGGATGGGTTATTGATGGATTTGTCATGCTGTGATATCCTTTGAGCATAAATTCAAATTTATAACTCAAAACAAGCTTCAGGTTCGAGGTGTCAAAATTCCAACTTGTGTAAAGTCTGCTGTATTTTAACTGGTGTCCCTGCTTTTACTAATGGAAAATAACAGCACAGGAATGAATGGCAAAGGCTGCTTTGATGTTTCAAAGGGAAAATGATTGCGTACATAAACGGAGATGCTGAGGAGTGGTAGGATGTAGCACAGGGTGTTGTGTTCAGCAGGAGAGGCAGAGCCCTGTTAAAGAAAAATTAACAATTCAGGTGTTTAAAAATAGTAAATAGAAAAGAAAAGGACAAAGCTCATTGATAATTTGGGTGAAGGTTCTGTTCCTGTCAGTTTAGGGGAAGGAGCTGGTCCCGAGTAAAATGCTTTTCAGGTGAATTTTGCATGTTAAGTGTTTTTTTTATGCTGCCTTGTACCAAGTTGCGGCTCTTGTTAAGGTTTATGGCTTTTCTGCTCTGAGCGCTGTGCCCGTGAGGCACCAGCGGTGGGAACGAGGAGTTGCAATGTCTGAGTTTGTTTAGGAACAAAGGGATTTGTTTCTGTGGTCCTGGAAACTTTCTGTTTCAAACTACGTTCCGGTGTGTTCAGGTGAAGCCGTTGGACACAGCTTCTGATTTCTGAACCCCTTTTCAGATCAGGACACAGAACTGCAGAGCAGGAGGGCAGCACAGGAACGACGCGCAAGTTGGATCCGTGAGCAAGGGGAGGAGGGAAGGGGCTTAGAGTATTCACTGTAATTTAAGTTAAAAAAGTAAAAGCAACGAGGCCTTTTTCCATGCCACACAAAGAGAAATATTTACAATATTTAACATTTTCTATGGTTTAAAGACAAATTTTCCTCCACTGCTCTCTACACGGCACTGTTAAGAGTTAATAGCACAAGTTTACCTGCAAAGCCAGGATTTTCTGCTTTGTCCTCAAAGTCTCCTCTGAGTTTTAGTAATATTGGATCCAGAATGTGACTTTGGGATTGTCTTGGCTGTGCGTATGTGTCCTCCGATCAGAATTTGCTTTGCGTCCCAGGCACTTTGCTGTCACGCTTCCTTTGTGCAGCCCAGCCAGCTCTGTGTGACTGTGCTGGGTGCCGCTGAGCCTGGCTGCATCCACATGGATAACAGCTAGGAATATTTATTGCTCACCTCAAACAGCTCAGAGTGTTTATTGCTCACCTCATGTTTTTTTGCAGGAATTTGGCTTTGTTGTGTTTGTTTTTATGTGAATGAAAGAGTTGTGAACTGTTGCTGCCTTGCATTGTTCTGCTCCTAAGTGGGAAAAGTGATGTCATTTCCCTTTTTTTCCTTTTTTCCTTTTCTTTTTTTTTTTTTGAGGTGGGAGTCTTTCTGGATGGGGGGACGGTATTTTATGTTTCAAATAAACTGCACACCCGATGGGAAGGGGATGCGCATCCCTGCAGTGTGCGTGGATGTGTGTCTGTACACACACACAGAGCGCGTTCCACGTGTGGCACTTGGGAATTCTGTTAGGATTCTTCTCTAGACCGAACTGTTAAGCACTGCGTTTGAGGCTGGGTTGTCATTTTTGTAACTGTCTTGGTGTTTTACTGCCGTTATTTATTACTTTTGATATACGGAATGAGCCGCATGCATTTATGGAGCAATAAGAGGATGTATTTAATGTGCCTTGTTTTTAACTGAGTACGAACTGAAAGCATGAATCAATAAAAGTGATTAAAAACAGTCCCTTCCCTGGCAGTTTGTTACGACAGTTACAAAAATAACTTAGATTAGCCTTGAAAAAGTTTCTTTTTAAAGGGAAAATGCTCAAATAGACACCTGTTTAGTAAACATGACATAATTTTCTCCACACTTTCCCATTTTAGCTCAGAATTTAGCACTTCGTAGCTGGAAAGTGAAAATTAGGAGTTAATGCAGCACTTAGCATTCCTGGGAGGTAGGAGCTGTGGTGAAGGCATTCGGATTCTGCACTGCCAGCTCCGCCTGCAATCACAGCCGGCCAACTGGCCCAGGTTTTGGGGGGGGAAATGCCAGGCGCGAGCGTTCCTTTGCACACTGATGAATTTTATCCGAACCAAAATCAATAGGAATGAACGGAAGAGATTTCCTAATCCATTTTGATCACTTTACATGTCAGTTTAGGCCAGGGTTGCCGTGCGTTGATAAATGTCCTGACAGAGAAAATGCTATATATTTTCATTGTCAGTAAATCAGTGAAGCTGTTATCAGTTTTAACGCAATTTTTATCATCTCCGTATTATTTTATAGGTTTTAATTTACACTTGTAATAGGGATATTCCCCAACTGTGCTGTAGCTGTGCCGAATACGAGGTTGTGTACCTGCTGCCAGAGGAGCTCCCCTCCGCATATACCCCCACAAATAACCAAGACTGACACCTCTGGAGTCTAATTAATGAACTTAATCTCATCTGGGGTGTGTAAGTAATGTGTCAGAAAACATTTCCTACAATCATCTTCATCCCAAATATTCTGCAGCACTAAAACTGCTTTGAATCACGGTCCTGACTCTACTGCTCTATGCTGAGCTGAAAGGAGCAGCGTTTCCGGAGCAGCGTTTTGGGGCTGGACTCCCTCACTTTGCCCAGTTTCTCCATGAATGCTCCGAAATACAGATTTATTGTGGCTTAGGTTCGCTCCCGCGCTGCAGCCGGCGTTAGGAATGCGATACGGAGTATCACAGCGACATTAATATTTCAGCTTCAGTGCCCGAGCTGGGTGTTTCCCGTGTCAGATAGGAACGGATTGCATCCACGGAGGAGAGAGAGCTGGCTTCAGCGGGGCTGAGCCTGCTCTGCCAAGTGCATGCTGCTTCTCCTTGCTGAAGAAGAAGGGGGGTCAGGTTTGTAGGCGTGTGCTACCACAGGTTTTGCTCCTCAGTGCCCTCTTTCAGCCTCTGCCCCAGTTTTGCCCTGGCAGGGTGTGTGCCCGGCTGTGGTGCTGGGAACCAGCAGGATGCCTCTCAGAATCATCAGGCGGAAGGTACTGCCAATGCAGGCATGCGCTGGGATAATCTCTCCTCATCTTATTTTGCAAATAAAGGCAGAGATTAAATTTTGCTCCCCTGAGCGAGCCCTTAGCTTGCTCAGTTTTTCCACAAGTCTTCTGCGAGGGCTGTCAAGTATGTTAGGTTTTTTCCTTGGTTTGGAGCAGGATTCTGCACAATTTGGGGAAGTTTTAACTATAAATTTACCTGAATTCAGTCCTCGGTGTTGGCCACTGTGCTGTGTCTGCCTCCTCCGAGCCACGACACCCAAGCCTGCTCTGGCTAAAGCTTCCCTGGTTTCAGCAGGCAAGGCTGTGTTTATCTGTGCTTTTCCAAGCCTGCTGGGTGCCAGCGCCCGGGCTGGGGCAGTGTCACCACTTCTCCTCCGCGGGTTTTATTTAACTGAACAAGGCAAACTTGGTTCTGCCGTACCAAGATACCGTAATCTGTTTGTCCAAGTGATGTCCGGGTAATTAGGTTGATCAGTAAAACTGACACAGACCGGGAGCTGGGGCGGCGCGATCCGACGGGAGGGTCCCTGGCGAAGGCAGCCCGGCAGAACAAACACAGGGCTGCGCTGCCTGTCTCGCCGCTAAATTCTTCCTCCGTTTATTTTACTGAAGCACATGGATTCATTTGATATTTTTGCATATCTACAATTAACTGATTTGCAATTCATTTCTATGCAAGCCGAGTTTTCCCTGTCCAAGTCGAGAAGCTGTAAATCCTGGATCTATTGAGCTGACAGGGAAATATATTTCATTTTTCCCCATGAATCATTTGCCATCCTTATTGCAGAAAAATGGCAAAATTATGGTCTACCGTGTTTTCATAAATTACTGCTTTTCTCTCCTCTTCCCCTGCCCCCCCCAACAATTTGGTCCGTAATTTTGTAGGAAGAAATGGAAGTGTGGGAACTC